>JACDJE010000188.1:762010-923239 GCA_016647715.1 Pavo muticus
TTTTTTTTTTTTTTTTTTTTTTTTTTTTTTTTTTTTTTTTTTTTATTAATGCTTCCACATATATCCTTATTGCTTTTATTCCCATTGCTCCATCACTCCCTCTTGTCACTCTGTAAGCTCATGTCAGTAGGACTTAGAAGCATCTTTGATGCCCAAAGCTCTGTGAGCTTTACCCAGCAGTTCTCCTCTCAAGCTTGTCCCTTCTGAGCTTCTCGGCAAGCAGCAGGGAAGTGACCAAACAGACCGGTGGCTGAGCAGTTATCTTCAATCAGAAGCGATGCACTGGATTTCCAGTTAGTTATACTACTGAAGTGGTTTAAGAAAGAAATGTAATGTGATAGCTTTGAGCTTCAAGCAAAATTCTTGGGTTTTAGCTGTCGGTGCGGCATGGAAGGAAGGTGATCCCTGACTGAAAACTGAGCTTTCCTAAGCAATGGAAACAGTGTTGTAATTGCGATTTTAGTTGGTACTGACTACTGGAATTAGCAGTGACTTCTTCTCACAGAAAATCCCCGGTACTGTTTGGTGGTTTGGTTTGTTTTATTGTTGTTGTGGGTTTTTTTTTTTTTGTTTTGTTTGGTTGTTGTTATTTTTTGTAATATAAAGGAGAATTATGATTTTTGTCTTCAAAAATTTGCAGTCTGTGCTCAAGTCAAGAGAAGGCAGACTGAGGAAGCCAAAAGAAACAGTAAGAAAATACTCATAAGTATTAAATGTTGTAGCCATAGGTGTATCAACTGACTTTGACTTGAGGCAACAGTGGCAATTTTGCTTGATCTACATGGAGATACTCTGCATGATGTGGTGTTTCTCCTTCTGGAGCTGACAACCCTTAAGATCCAGTCCACAGTTTCCAAATTTCTAGGCATTTCTGAGTACTCCATATTACTTTGTTTGTTTGGGATCACTCACTTTTAGGAAACCAAAGGGTTTTTCTGTGTAATTCCATGAAAGCATTAACTGTATTATTACATTTGAGCTTTTTTTCTCTATCGGTAGTGGGTTAGAGCACTGCCCATGCAATAATCAAATGCAGACACAATGTATAGGGTTAATGATAAGTACTAATGCCACTTGACTGAGATAAGATGTAATGAGTTTTGCTTTGCTCCTTCACTCTTTGTGCCTGCAAGCTCTCAGAGCCATGTCAAGGCTCTGAGAGGAATGAAAGAAGGAAGAAGTTTATTAACATCCCACAGTTATTTTGTAGAAATCACAGCACTTTTCACCTAAAAGAGCAAAACGTTGTCTTTTAGCTTTTTCTGATGACCTTTATGCAGTACTTTTTTATGTACCTATAATCAAGTATTGATATTGGTTTAGAATATTGGTCTAGTGGTCACATTTAGGAGGTGGCTTTACATATGCATTTTTTATAAGGCCGTGTAAAAGGTTTTAGAATACAAATTCAGCTAGACTGATTTTTAACTATTTCCTGCTGAATTAGCAGCCCAGACACCATGACCTACACAAGTTCCTGTGGCCTTTTGGTGCTCTTTCTTTGCCCATTCTCACCATTTCTTTTGTCTGCTTTGTCCGTTTGTGACAAGACCCTTTGGTTGGGGGAGATCATTTAGTAGGACTGTGGGGTCCTGGTTCTTTTTTGAAAGTCATTCACTTTCCAACAAAAACTGTTAGTAAGTCAGTGTGTGAATGCCTTGTGAACTGTTTGTGGGCACACTCTTCAGGATGGTCAGGTTCCTTCCATGAGATTTCCCATCTGTTCGGTCAGCTTTGTACACGCGTTTTTGTGTTCTTCCAATTGATGTTGTTCAGGGAGTTGTTTCTGACTGGTTCTTCATTAGTAAATCAACAGTAAATAACTGGATATTTGAACAAAGAAAATTAAACTGATCTCTAGCTTCCTTTGAATGTACTCTGGACATCAAACTGACCTTTTCTCACTTACTCCAATTATTACATCTTATTTAAAAAGTGCATGCTCTTCAAGCACTGTTTTGCTCTATCAGTGTTACTAATACTGCAAAGCTTTAGAGATCCTTAATATATTCCAAAGTTTACATCTTTTTAATATCAGATTTGAGATCAGATATGAGGTGTGAGAATGTCATTTTAGATTTTTATGCTGTTCCTGGAAGACTGAGATAAGAAAATAAACATCTCTTATTGACATTGAAGGCAGGCATGGTGAGAAACAGGTGCAGTTTTGGTGAGGGCTCTCAGCCCTGCGCCCACCTCCCGCTGTTACAATATAGGCTTGCTCTGTTTGGGACTTGGGTGTAGTTGTGGCTATCATCAGTAAGACAAACTGCAGGCCCAGTATTTTGCAGTACTGCCAATGAGTCTGCAGCTCTTCCAAGACTGTGAATCTGTCCTGTGTCATGTTTGCAGACTAGCAAGTAAATTTTGCGTCCCAGCACCAGTGTGCAGTCTGCAGAACCTCTTTATGCATAGTTAGTCAACTTTATGATGCAAGTAATATGATGTCCCAGAGACATTTATGCACCTGTGAAAATTTACTCTATGATAGGGATATCCCCAGTGAGAGAGGAATGAGGCACGGAAGGCTTCGGCAAGTGTGGATGCATACATTTGGTAGGTGACAGTTTTGAATGTAGGAGTTACTGCTTTCTCTTTGATAACATTCACAGTGTGTTAGGTGGTGCAGTAACAGAAAATTCATAGTTCCTTCCTGGCAGACTTTACGCTGTAAAATCAGATAACTTATTATCCCACTTTTTAAACTACAACATAAGATCGATAAAGGTTCTTTACCCGTATATCAAGATAGAGGCAAAGTACAAAAGCTGTAAAATACACATAACAAAATACGAAGCTTTTTAGAACATAAGTATGCAAAAAAAAAAAAAAAAAAAGTAGTGGTATTGCAACTTTGAAAAATGTATTCACTGGCTCCTGGAGAATGAGTAATTGTCTAATTGGTAAGAGAGAGTGTTTTGATTGACATGAGCTAGCAGAGAAAGAGGCCGAGGCTTAAGTTGTATGCCAAACCAGGGAGCAGGTAATTAAGGTGGACAGTCAGCAATATGAAGCCATTTTGTGATGTACTGAATTACAGAAATAGGGAACACCACATTTGCAGCAGGCTTTATTTAAAAAAAAAGTTTCAAAATGTTGTAGCATATCACAACACAAAAATAGCTGCTGTTGGTATTACTTGGTTTCACTTAGCATCTGTGGAATCAGGTGAGGTTCATGAGTTCATTTTCAGAGTGCACAAAGTGCATTGTTCCTTATCCTTATTACTTTATGGTCTGAAGTCTTCGTGGGATGTGAGATAATGTGTAAGAACTTCATCATAAACTTGCGTGCTGTGAACTGGTCAGACAAGTTTTTACCCACTTAAGTTGTCCTGCACGTACTTGTGATATAACATTATCTCCTCTCTCCTCTGTAATTTTTGACTTTATTTCCACTCACATAATTCTTCAGGCAAATGAGGACATCAGTAATGAGGAATGCTGAGACAGTTCCTCACTCATAATCCGGGTATAAATCTTATAAAATGAATAGTCCAGCCATTTGTGTTAATGGCTCTGGAAGAGATCTTTTTCAGCTTTAAATTTAACACATATTGTTACATAGATCTTACCTGTCTCAGGTAATAATGAAATTCGTTAGCAAAATATGTGAGTCTAGAGAATCTTGAGCATAGTCATCTTCACAGCATCCCTAAGAGGAAGTGTAATGGATGGAGAAACTATTTTTCCATATCACCCAGAAGTTTGGCAAAGGCATTTTTATGTTTTTCATATTGGAACTTTGCAATGGAGGTATTGATGGCTTGGGGTTAACGTGCTATGCTTCAGAGTGGATCCTGAGTGGGAAAAACTTGGTGCAGATTTTAGCAACAGAGGTTATATGAATTTGAGGAAAAGGGATCCAGTGGGAATCAAAAGGAAGTGATAGTTTGGTTACTCACAATTGCTTTGCAAGGTTATTAGTTGGAGCTCAAGTCAGGAGAGGAGAAAATGCAGCATACCTGCTATAATCATTTCTCAGTTGCATTCCGTTAGGTCTCTTGATCTCGTGTATGTATTACTGAGCTTCCTTATCAGTATAAATGTAACAGCTGGACTTGTAATGAAGGTTTCTACTTGCAGTCTTTTCATCTGAATGGTATTAACCAGACACTGCAGAAATAAATGTCAGAATGTGGATTGTTAAGGTTCATCGTACTAAAAGAAGTCAGTGACTGGAGTACCACTTTCGTGGTATAAAGTAGTGCTGATGACATTGGAGTAGAAAGGTGGTGAACTCATGGTTTTGATTGCTTCAAGTTTTTGTCTGTTCCTGAGAATTAACTTTAAACTCACAGCTTATGCATTCCTGGATGGCCGTCCAAAATTTGATACTGACTTTGCAATGCACTGGTCAATGATCTATAGCAAGAAATCAGTGCTCTTAGAATATTAGTAATCTCTGAGGTTTGCCTTATTTCAAATAAATGTGACTCCTGAAATACAATCAGAACAGTGGTTTTAGGGGTAAATTAACAGCCTGATTTTTTTACCAACTGCTTATAGTAGTGTGGCACCTTTGGCTGCTGAGAAGCTACGATTTTCTTGCACTATCGTTAGGCAAATATGAGAAAACGTGGTGCCTAAAAACAAACAATTCTCTTCAAATTCTCCTGGTGTAGCGGGTTTACTTTCCTGGAACAGAAAAACTGATAAAATATGAGCTTTGTTAAGAAAGAATACTATGAATGAATACTAGAATTGAATGAATGCTAGGTGAATACATATTTCTTTATTAATGTTGTTGGCAGGCCTGCTGGACAATGTGAGAGCTTATCAGTCATCATCATTTCCATGTGAAGTCAGCACCTGTGTCCTAACTTCTTAAAATATGAATGTAGTACCTTCAATGTTCATCTCAAGGCTGACATGTTTCAGGAGCAAAAAAAGAGACTGATGGGTATGACCCATCAGTCATGAAAGCATCTCTGCTCAAAAACTGTGTTACCAGTAAGAGGTGTAGTTGAAGGCCCCAGGTGAGCCCCTCCTCTGTGTCTCAGAAGCCTACAAGCTCAGATCCCACATTCCAGGGCTTGTGTCTTCAATGCCTCTGACTTGATGCTACTTTCCTTCAACACTACTATCCAAAGGGATGTGCGTTTCCAATGGCACGTTCCTCTGATACCTTGCTCTCCCATTGGTACTTGATGTCACTGTTTCATTGACTGCTGTTTGCATTTCCTCACCTGAGAAGTACCTCGCATCTACTCCTGGCAGAATTTAAAAATCATTCTGACAGTCTGCATTTGTCAGAGGCATTCTGGTTCAGACAAAGTGGATATAGCCAAAGAAAATCAGGGAGGTGATAGCCTGATTAAAAACAGAAAAAAAAAATAAAAAAAGAAATTGGCTTTGGCTCAGCATAACTGAATTCATGAGGATAAGGAGGGATTAAATAATTTTTCCTCATCTATCTATGGGTGCATACATGCAACCCATTCTTGATTTTCTTTACTACTAGAAATCTGGAAAAGTAGATGCTGTTCTCTACCACCCGTGTGTTCTTTTTTTTTTCCCTGGAGAAAGAGAGACTGGTAGCAGCTTTAATTACTGTTAACGTATTTAATCATTACAAAGCTTAATTTGAAGACCTAATTTGTTCCACTATGTTTCCCAGTGGCCTGACAAATGTGCTTGTACTTCTAGTGTTATAATACATTAAGGCTGTGAGTACATGTCATAGAAAGAGGTTACATTGACTGGAAAGGGGCATTGTGGGCAGCCTCCCTTTTAGGGCTGAATGATAACTGTATGAAAGCAGCTACAGAAGGAAAATATGTTATTCAGGGAGAACAAAAGCGAGTTCTGTCAGGTATGTCAAGGCCAAGGCTACTCAGATGAGTTATTACTGGCTCTTATTAGCATTCCTGAAAAAAGCAATGTAATTTTCTTCAGCTGGGTGGCCCTCAGAAAGGGGAGAGATTCTTTCCTGCCTTTTGAAATCATCAAAGAATATGAGAGTAATCATTTCCAAAGTTATCTCTATGCGGAAAGCCTCACTGTTCAGGATAAGCCAGGGTAAACAAAGGACAAATAGGAAGTGACTTTCAGAAAGTATGGATTTGAACCTGCAAGATGCTGAGTGTCTCCAGTGAAGTGCTGAGCTTGCTTGATTTCCAGTAAGCTTATGGCTCTCATTTCTGACAAGATCACGTCCTAAGGTTACGATGACTCTCTGAAGTAAATCATGTTACTGCTGTCAGCTTTCTGGGGGGGCTATAATGCTTGCAATGCACATCATCAGTGTTCTGTATGCACGTAGATGCATGCAACGCTTGAGGAAGACAGAAACTGATCTACAGGGACTATATCACTTTCACTTTTTAGTTGTTTCTCTGCTCTGCTGCTGAGAACACTGATAAGAAAATGAGACATCACAGGGTAAAGCAAAATACCAGATGCTTACCTGCAAAAGGAAAAACCCTCTTCAGTTTTACTCCCTTGTTTGGGAGCATTTCTACATGCATTTCCATAATCTACAGTAAAATAGTCCCAGATTTGACTAGTACTTTTCATCAATAGATTTCTGAATGAGTATCGCTTTGAATGTATTGAATGTGCAATCAAGACCATTGGGTGAAGGAGCTCGTAATATTGCTTTCAGGTGAATTGCAAAGTCCTTCATGTTTAGCTTTCTTGGCCTCAGTGGAATCATTCATGATGCATGGGCATCTCAGATGGCCTATAAGGAGGTTCAGAGCTTGTCCAGGATATTTGAATTAGACTCCTCCTCTCCCATTAATGCATGCATTACTGTCCCTATGAGGTTAACTTGCTACCTGTATTCTGAATGCAGTGACTGTCGGAATTATTTGAACTAAGGTTGGGTATAATGACACTTTGCTGCTAGTCATGATGAAGGGGACAGCTATTGTTTCTTCACTGTAGTTTCAAGAAGTTACACAAGGAAATCTGTGTGCTCTGTAAGCATGAGCTGAGAAAAGTCTGTTCAGATCAATTCCATCTTTTCATAACTTATTACTATTATGATGAGTATGCGGTTAACATTTTTATGTCTAGTTTTTGCAGCATGCGGGAATAAAACTTGGTCTGAATTGGTACTGAAGCTCATAGTGACATGACAGAAATGAAGTATGATTCCTTTTATTCTGGCTGAAATATTAAATCTGTGTTAATATTGTGTAAAAGTTTTGGTCAACCTTGAGTAAAACAAGTTTTGATTAAATTATCCCTTTTCCGTTGTTGTTTTCTGTAGCTTGAATAAAACTTATGCATTCATTGACCCTTCCAATGTATGGATTACAAAATAATTGGAGGCAAAGGGGAGGAAAAGTTAGACAGGCTTTTAAAAGAAACAGTGTTTAATTCTGCAAGAGCTCCTGCCTCAGGCTTCAGTGCTCAGAGATTCATCAAACAGGTTCTTCTACCTCTGTTTCCTCATTCTTCCCAAGGAGAGTCAATCTGACCACGCTTATTTAATGGTGAAGACTTAGCCTTCCCTGTGCTCCCCGGAAACATCAGTGTCTCCATGCCTGTGGACCTGCAGCACCCAGAAAGTTTCCAAAGTACAGATCCTGAACTTTGGCTATTTGGTAGAGAGGGGTTGAGTTGTTTTCTTGAGCAGATTTTTTTTTTTTTCACCCTCTAGGTGCATGGTGATGCCTTCTGGGAGGCCACAGGGAAGCTGCACCGAATTTAGCAAGCAAGAAAGGAAGTTACTTCTTTGGAGGAGAGGAAGTTTCCTCTCAAGCCCGGGGAGCCTTATTTCTCATTTTGAAATCATCCTTGATGATTTTCATCATAGCAGAAAATAGTAAAAAGGATAAGACTGGAAAATATGACATATTCCTTAATATACATTAATCTTGAGTGGATAATATTGCATGGTTATGTGACATCACCATGTAGGACATCCCAGTGTTGCTCCCCTTAGCTCAAGGGTGATAATACTGAGAAGCGTGATGGGGCACAGGGAGGCTGTTACAATTCTGGGACCCTTTCTTTTCAGAGTACAGAATTTCCATTACATCCTCTTGAACTACACCCCCCCAAGTGTCTGGGACAGGACTTCCCTGGACAGTACTGATAAGGACAAGTACTGTTCCTCTGAAACATTTGCAGAGTGTAACTTCAGATCTCGGAATTCTTGGCATTAAAATAAATGTGTTTCAAACCATGCCTACTCTAAGAACCAGACAGAGTCTTGCCCTTCACCGTACAGAAAGGATCAAAATTAGTTGAATACTAGGAATTCATTTTTATATGAAAGCTATGAGTACTCGTCCTGCAGCCAGGTCTGCAGTGATTCTGTGATCAAGAACTAAGAAAGAACTGTTTGCAGCCAGTTTACCGATACAATAAGTAACTGTGTGATATTTTTGGCTCGCAGAATGTCTGCTTTAGAAAAACAGGCCAGAAGCCTATGCAGCTTTAAAAATACCTTGTGCTGATTTTGAATGCGAGGGCTAAATGCTGCTACTGTTTCCCTGAGTCCTGAGGAACAAAAAGAGCCATGTTTGTCTCCTTATTTTCCCTAGTATCTGTGGAATAAAGGATGGGTGAAGGCAGGCACTACCCCCAACTCTTATTCCTCGTTTGTGCTGAGTTGATAATCAATGATGCCTCTGCTAGTCTTGGTTGGTTCAGTCTGCACTCTGCAGGGTGCAGTTGGAGGCCTTGTGGGAAGGTCTCACGTGGGAGGTGATGTCCTGCAGAGGTACAGCTGTAATAGAGAGCACAAGGCATTGCGTTCAAGGACTGTTGTTTGGAATGATTTTGAAATCAAATGTATGTATCTAGGGATCTGACAAGGGAATGGAATACTTTTCTTACATGGGTAGGGTAAAGCTCAGACCTCCCTCTTCTCCTCTCACCCCTTGTTTTCTGTCAGAAAGGGACATCAAAGCTGTTGGAGCTTCAGGGTAGCATTGTCTGACTGAGGAGAAACAGTAATAAGAAAACTGAAGTCATAATAGTAACCTTAAAAAAATAAAGAACGTCTGAGAATACCATAGTATTACATCAGATGTTAATATTGCTCAAATGCTTATGAGAAATGTATCATCGCAGGCTGCATTGCAGCCCTCTGTGGTCTTAATATGTTGATCGGTCTCTAGTGTGATTGTGTAACCTGGCTAAAACAAGTTTCCAATAAGACATCCTGCAAGGTTATTGCATTGCACCTAAATTATTCCATATCATATGATTTATACAATTTGTTTATATATAAGTGTCTCTCTACTCTGTTTATCTTTGCCACCAAAGATAAACCTGCAAAATGGAGTGGGGGGCTATCCTGATACATGCAACACTGATCAAAATCTCATCATCAGGTCGTTGTGCATCTGAATACGGGCCAAATGTAGTTGGGTTTAGGAAGATGCCCCTACTAATCTGGTTGTTCAATAATTGCCCACAAGAAGATTTATTGCAGCTTTTCTCAGGGTGTTTTGAGGGCATTATTGAGAGGTTTCTTCACTCAGACCATTGAAAAAAGCATGCCAGTTCCCGTTTGCTGTCTGAGGCTGCCGGAGGTAACAGTTATAAGTACTATATCAGTAGACTACCTGATAGCTTTTTCTTTTTTCTTTTCTTTCTTTTTTTTTTTTTTTCCCCCCTAGCTGGTGTGTTTGATCACTGGGTGCTTTGATTAACCAGTTCTGGGGCTTAAAGTGAGACAGTGTTTTTTCCATTCTTTGTAGTGCTTTTGGCAAGAGGTGGAGAAAATGCAGTTACTGCTCCCCTTTCTGTCTGAGTTCGTTGTTTTTTTTTTCTGCTCTTTGTGCTCAAGTTTGAAATGAAGTGGCTTGCAAATAAACTGAATGTTAAAATGAAACTCAGAAGTACTTCATATTCCCTCCTCACAGAGCCTGTGTGAAAATAAATGGGAACAGATCATACTGGGAAAATATTTTTTTCCCCTGGTCCTGGAAATAAAGCAGTCCCTCCGTTATTGAAATTTTCTGCAAATGAACCACAAGCAGTCGGGCTGACTGTAAACAGCTACAGGATAATAGCACTGCTTTTGTTGTTGTTGGGCTTTGTTATGTATTGTGTTGCTTTTTTTTTTTTTTTTTTTTAACTGCAGCTTTGACCATTACAAATTGAACTGCTAAAAGCACAGCAGTGTTATTTTGAAAATTCACAACATATTCAGCTCAGACCAGGAAGTGAGGTGTTGTCCTTTTAAAGGCTGATATACAGAAAAGGGTATTTCTGACGCATGACCTTCAGCGAACAGGAATTCCTCTACTCAAAATCTCATCCTTACCATGAACTTCACTGCCAAAACTCATCCCCTCACAGCTGCATGAAAAGTGACATATCGTGGAAAAAAATAGGGCTTTGAGAGATTTTGATCTGATTTTCTTAAATAAATAACAAAGGCTTGCAAAATACAGATCACACATTTTTGCTGGAATGTTTTACGTGTAAATAAATGCACTTTTAGGTTACAGGAGTTTTTTTTTTTTTAGTAGAGTTTATTAGCTGTTAAACAACAAACAAGCCCATTTGAGTATCTACTCATAAGCATCGTAACAGACATTAATGGGGTTTAGTTTTTTTGGAAAATCTGGTTTGAATTTTGAGTGGTGAGCATTTGAAACTTCACTCTGAACAAATCTGGCTCTGCATGACCTTTCTTGTATATATTTCTTTTTGTTTTTCCCACTTCATTTTCTTTTGCTCTCTTTCTCTCTGGTCTAAAGGCAGTGAAATCGGGCCCAGTAAGTGTCAGGTTTGAGAACTATGTAAAAATGTTTTTATGACCACAGCAGGTAACATGCGATTCTCAGTCTGTGATGGAGTGAATTAGCAGTAATAATTCTGTGCAGATATTGACTATGACTGCAGTTAAACACATGCAAAAATTCAGCCTTTTTTGCCAGAGATCTAAATTCTGCAAGCCATTGAATTGAAGCTTTTTTGGAGTGGGAAAGAGAAGTATCTGGCAGAAACTGTTTTAGAACTCTGCACTTTCAGAATTTGCCAATTCCTGCTGCTTAACAGCCCAGATTTTCTAGCCTCTAGGATGCACTACAGCGCCTACGTTTCTTTGTCTGATTTGGTGTGGAAGTGGGTGTTGGCTAGAACTAGATAATGGTGGAGAGGGGATTTCTTGTTGAGATTGCTCTCTTTACGCTTTTGCTTTTGCTTTTGTTTTGTTTTGCTTGCTGGATTATTTTATTTAACCTTGGGCAATTTATTTCTGGTATTTAATTTTAAAGGCTTGCCAGTGACAGATCACTGAGCGACATTCCATTGTTTGAGCAAGAAAATGAATAAATAATAGTTTTGTAACTCAAATTCCCTATAAAAGTTTTGCAGCTGCTAATTGTGTGAAGCCTGTATTGTTTTTATCTGTAGGATATCATAAATGTGTAACAATTTGTTTTCCTTAAGAAAAATTATGAAATAAAGGTTAATGCTCTGAATCCAAATAATTGTATATGATTAGCCCTCATGGAGTGGAACTGAAGATCTTGTAGATCTTGTAGATATGCTGAGAAGGCATTATAGCACAGGCATCAGAGTTGGTGCTGACACTTCCATGCAGGAGCAGGACAGATTAGTCGGTAGAGGTTTTTGATTATAGGCCAACTTTTACAGGCATTCAAGTAGAAATCAAAGGGCACGTATCATCGTATACTTGGAGAGACAACACTATACCTCGTGTAGGAGATATGTAAGCAGTGTCAGATAAGTACTTATTTGTCATCTCCCAGAGAAGTTGCTCATATTTAATTTCATTGTGCCATTATTGTTAATGACTTTCTGACAGCAAAACTTTTTTTAAAAATAATTAGTTTTAATTAGTCTTATTGAGAAACAAGACTGAATTGTATTTTGAAGTGTTGGAAAATAAAGTTTATAACAACTCAATACCAAAATTTATGAACAGACATAAGCCCCACTTTAAAAAGTCTACGTTATATGACTTTGCAGAAAATGTTCTAGCTTAATTATAGCAATATGCTTTGAATTTTCCAGTGGGGTCATTTATTTTGAGGATATGTCTCGTCTCTTACTGTAACCACTAATAAGCCTGTTGTTGGGTATGTGTTGTCTAAACGTTGCACATTGCACTTTCCTGGAATTTGTAAAGCTATTCTGTTTGACATTAGTTGGCATACCTTGTTTGCAACCCTTGTAATCCTAAAATAAAATATTTATGTGTCTCTAGTAGCAAAGTACAAAGAGCCATATTAAGAACAACCATATACGGGCCTCGCTCTGTAAGATGCTTAGTGTTGTCAGTTCTCCCTAGCTCAGCATTTGATGCCATCTGCCTCTTCTAAACCCTGCTGGAACTACTCTGAAGTTGCTGCTTTGAAACCAGAATCATCATTTGGCTTAGCTGTATGAAGCAGAAAGAGTCTGAACTCTCCTGATTTAGGATGCTATCAGAGTTTAAGTGCTGCTTTTGCAGGCAGATATGGAAAAAGAAGTGATCTGCCATGGTTGCTACTGGGAGCAGCTCCCACTTCTATTACCAAAGCAAGAGGAGCTTTGGGATGAGAGAGGGGCTGTTTGAGACGCATGCAGGGCAAAGTGTGCCTTTCTCTAAAATAAATGCCTTTGATTAAGTACTCATTTAGTTTTTATCCCTAGCAGAGCATGATAGTTCTCCTATGTGCTTTTTTTTGTAAATGAGAAGGAAGGGAATGAGGCGTAGGGAAGGCTGGTGAGTTTTCAACCTGCTTAAGGCTTCGATGGTATGTTGAGGATTTTCTTCTAGATGAGTACCTTGCCAGCGAGTTGATCTGCCAAATAGTATTTTATTCTTTAGCACGGACAAGCAAGTTTACCTGTAGCTTTTCCTGGCCTATTCCTTTTTTCTCTCCCTGAGTCAAATAATTTCATTGTGAGAGAACAGTAAGAAAAAAATCCTCTAAAAATTATGCCGTCTGCACACCTTAGGGTTAGCAAATCAGGTGTGCAGAGGTAGAAGTGGAATGTAAAGCATATCTCAGTGTTGCCCATCCATAGCCAGAGGTTTATGAGGAATAAAACCTATCCAGATTTGATTTAATACTATGTGCCCCCTGACTTTCATCTTGCATTATAATCTTTAGCACAGAAAGGCTGAATAAGAAGAGGAATAAGCTGAGTGCTGCTTGTATTGTTTTGGTGCCGTGGTGAATTTGCCACCTGATATTCTCTTTACTGGAACATAAAAATAGAAAATTTCTTACTTGGGATTCAGCTGTATCGTAACAGGGCACTTTTCTTGCAGATAGGTTTCCATTTATTTTATGTTTTGTTTAGCATTTTACAAGGGAATTAGCTGATGGGATATAAGAAATCATCTGGTCTATATTGATAATTACATAATCATTAAGAAGATAGGGTTAATAGTTACAGTATCTCAAAACAAAGCTACTTCAGGCTTTAAAGGTGTAACCAGAGCACTGCCAAACAGATGCTCTTCCTCTAATTGCACTGGACTTTCTGTCTTTATAAGGATTTGCAGGAACTGAGTGGAAGTCTTGCTCTGGTAGGGGATGCTGAGCCCGTCCCATAGGAAGCTGTTGAGAGGAAGTATATGGGTGGCTGCAGGCAGGAACACAGTCGCTGCAAGTCACAAGTGGGAACAAATGCAGTGAGGAAGCAGCCGGCTTGCATCATGGTTGCTGTGAGGACATAGTGACATTTTCTGGCATTGGGGTTTGATAGTGAACCAGAATCATGAAAAGCTGTGTTATGACTGTGGGCAGCAAAGAAGTAGGTGAAGACAGGAAAGGGAGAGGCCACTTGAGAACGTACAGCCTGCAGAGCTTCCTGGAAGTTTTTTTGTTGCTATACATTTTAGCATTATGCTCCAACTTCATGCTAAATGTTGAATGTAGCCTATGAAGACTTCTCTCTACCCTCCTTCACAGGTTTTCCCTGAGAGCTCCTGTTTGTGGGGTTGTGTGATTTCTTAAAAATTAACCTACTCAAATTTTGCTTTTCTAATTAACTTTTGGTGAATTGTAGAATCATGGGATGGCTTGGGTTGGAAGAGGCCTCAAAGCCCACACAGTTCCAAAGCCCCTGCTGTGGGCAGGGCTGCCCCCCACCAGCTCAGGCTGCCCAGGGCCCCATCCAACCTGGCCTTGACACCTCCAGGGATGGGGCACCCACAGCCTCTCTGGGAAGCCTTGCCACCCTCTGAGTAAAGAATTTCCACCCAACATCTAACCTAAATCTCCTTTCCTTTTAGTTTAAAGCCATTCCCCCTTGTCCTGTCACTATCAAACCATGTAAAAAGTTGGTCTCTTTCCGGCATATAAGCCCCTCCTCAAGTACTGGAAGATGGCAGTGAGGTTTCCGTGGAGTCTTCTCAAAATATATAAATTTTAAGTATCATTTCTACTTTTGTTTGAAGCACTCCTGGAACTACTCTTTGCAGTGGCCATCTTGCACTTTCAAAAATTGAAGACATTTGAAAAATTAGCATTATATAGTCATATCCACCAGCTAACTTGCCTCTTCAGCAAACAAGAATATAAATAACGTAAAAAACCCCTACACATAGAACTTGAGCAACATTTGAGAAAATACAGTTTTTTTTGTATTTTTGTTTACAGAAATTATTGTATCAGTGTTAACATTAGTTTATAAAAAGTCTCACACACCTTGGAAAAAGGTTACAATATGCTGATTTTCAAAAAATGAACTCCATGCAAAAACTTTGAACTGTGAATGAGCATAAATATGTATCTTCTGTATAGCAAATTTCAAAACCAAATAGCACACTGTATAGAATTTTATATATGGTTTTGATTCGTAAAAATGCTAGTACTCTGCTTCTTTCCATTGCTTCATTTATGCCAAGAGCTGTTGTAACATTTCAAGACTTCCAGCAACATGAACCTGGAAGGGGATTTTTTTTTGGACTTCCAAGGCCCAAATATCAAAGTAATGATGTATTTTATGTTTTTCTTAATAAATATGTGCATGTGTTATTAATTCATGTTTGATTGCGCTGAGAAATATTAGGACAATTAACACCCTCCAGGAAGGATAACGACTTTGTTCATGTCTGCATTCATTTTAAAGTAGCCATTCTAACACTGTGTCTAGAAAGCCCTTATACCAAATCGCAGCATACTGTTAACATGGTAACCACCATTTGGTGACTCTGGCCAATGCAATGTTGGGGTGTGTCAATTTGCACGATGAATCTATATGGGTCCACATTCCATAAAATATGAAGTGATATATAGTGTGCTATTTTTGTTGAAATATACAGGCAGTATCTAAGCAAATTGAATGTTTATTTGCATGAAACCAGTTCTCTTACACTTTATCTTTAGCTGTACAGTAGCCAGATAGCGAGCTTTTCTAGGTTAGTTGCTTCAGGGCTTGTGGTTAGAAAATAGCTTGTAGAACACTTCTGTTGTCAGTAGCCTGGAGGGATGCAGGACTTCTTGTCTTTTTTTACTGACACATTTCGAGTTGCATTGTACTTTTTCATACAGTGCCACATGTGTCATCATGTACAGTGGGTCAAACATTTGTAGGTGTTGGTGCACGTACCAAAGATGCATTTTGCCTGGATGATAGCTTGATAAATCATTACTGTGTAGTTTCCATTGTCTATGAAGCTAAGCTATAAATTCCTTGGCAGTCAGGGTTACCTGGAGACTAATATAAAGGTTGCTAGTATAAAGGTAGCTTGAGTTGTTATTTCAGATGTACAAGTGTGCCAAAAAGCGAGGCTAATGGTCTGCATTCCAGAGCTCAGGACAGAGCCAAATCAGCAAACTGGAGACCACTTGTCTACACTATTCATTCCAGCTGGTCAGGACTTTTTTGGTAATCCAATTTTTATTTTGAAAATACTTATCTGTCACAAGCAAATTTTTTTTCTGTAAAGCATAGCAGTTTTCACATAATTTTCACTGGAGAAATATTTATTAGGTCCTGGAAGGAATTAATACTCCTAGCCAGGAGCTTATGATGAGAACAGCTTGATGGCACGTAGGAGAGTGCTTTCAAGGCCCTGTTTCTTTGATTAATATGAGTTTCTGGTGTCACATGAGTAGCCTGCGTTACTGTTTGGTGGTAAATCTCTTATCCTTCCCTCATTTAATTTCAAGTCCACCGAAGATATTTGGATTCATTTTAATATGCAGTAGAGTGTTAATAATAGAGAAATTCTGACATTTTAATGGGATGAGACAGGAAAGCCGTTTTCTGACCAGCTCTATGCAATAGGTAGTACGGTGGGTATGTCCTAATGCTGTGTTAGAAATACATTGTCTGTCTTTAAATCTCAGCAATGATCTTCATGATAGGAGAGTGTGAGAAATAAAAATTCCTGATCTGTAGTGACCTTGACAACTATATCTTTCTCTTCCACAGATATCTAAGCACAGAAGAAATTCTGTGCTGCAGCATACTGTCATATGAAGTTCATTCATTTCTTGCTTTCTTTTCACTATAAGTTTTGTTGATAGCTGATTTAAACCACTCTGAAATGAACGGTGCAACCACTCCTTTTATGATGGTGGTAAGGATTAAGCTTCTTTATACAACCAGGAAGCTAAAACAATAGTAGCCTCCGCCCTGCTGTGGATTCTGGGACTGCTTAGTGTATAGTTTAAAAGGTAATCTAAACAGTTCAGATGCAGTCAGGTTGATTTCCAACAATGAAGAGATTCACTAAGGTTAGTTTTCACATACCCGCATGTTCAATAACTACTTCGTTTATAAAGCAAAGTTTGTTGACAAATTCTAAATAGATGACCAGTTGGCCATGTAAATTTGTAAAGGGAGACTTGATCAGTGTCATTGATTTATGGCTATCAGCGGCATTTATTTATGACATTGTTTGTGGCATTTTTTTTATGGCTATTTATATTTCAAAATATAAAATGAACAAAAAACTTGGTCTCCTTTCCCTTTGCACCCTGTTACCTAGTATATATATCCGTGTTTAATTTTATTGGTGATACTAGCTTTCTTGATAAATAAAAAATGACGTACCTTATTTGATACACCTTTCCCCAGCAGACTTTGTATCACAAATTACACTTTGGAATAGTAATTAAATGAAGAAACTAGCAAACTGTTGCTAATTAGTTCAGTTAGTGTCAGGTACACAACTCTACAAGAACTTTGTGAGGAGACAGCATTGTTCTAAATGGAGATGTAAACCTCATATTTCTGTTTATTATTGTAATTCCTCAGGCTCTCATTTTGGTTATGCTGTAAGTAAAAAAATAGAATCTTTTTAAATAGCATTTCATAAAATTAAACTGCTGTCTCAAAGAGTGAATGATATGTTATTCTTTTTTTTTTTCTGTTAATTGATCTAACTTGAAAGGGAGAAGAGAGAGGGATGAATTTATAGTAGTTGAGTAATACTCGGCTCTCTTATGTCCCTGATCACTCTGCTATGTTCTAAGCATAGATTAACAAAGAGAAAGATCTGATCTTCTGTATTATCTCAGAAGATGATCATTTGTTCTGACCTTTCTCTAAGCTGTGGGTTAACATCAATTTGCCTGAAACTGGGGTGTGCAAAATACAAGAGGTGGAGAGTGAACTCATGAAGAAGAATGAGGTGACTGTGGAAAAGAAGGAACATTGGTTGTTTCCCATCAAAACAAAGTCTCATGAAAGTATCAAAATTCTCTTCAGGTTATGAAAGTCACTGACATGATACTTTTAGTCTTATGAACTGGAATCTCTAGTTGGCACCTGTGTGCCAACTATGGTTTACTTATCCTCAGGAAGGAGGGGAGGAGCTTCTTGCATTCCAAGCTGTCTAGTATTTCAGTTTTTACCGTTATTCATGGATGGTATGTTACTATCTGAAGGCAAGAGATCTATTATCTTAATGTTATACAAGTAATAAAAAAATACTTTTTATCAAAATGATTCCACTGTCTTTAATGGACTCAACAGATGTACAGGACAGAAGGTTATGCTGATTTTTGAAATAGCTTTGGCTTTTTGCACAGAAGTCAGATGTCTAGATAACCTCCTTTCCCAGTCAGACTTCAGCCATACAACAGGCTTCCAAATATTACTGTCATCATCACGTCTTTCTTCAGGTGCTGGAGGCAAACCTGTATTTCCTGGATTATGTGTTGATACAAACATTTGTATTGTTTGATACTGCCTCTTCATTTACTGTGGCTGATGATAGAAAGAACACTTTGGCTGGTGATTGTTCTTGTCATACATAGACTCACACAACAGAAGTTTCAATTATTATTTAGCTCCCTAAATTTAGTACATTCAAATTTATTCACTGCAAGACTATGATCATGAGTCCTGCGCACCTTGGCATGTCTAGTCTTCTTCTAGACACTTCCAACTCTAGGTGTGCTCTTGGAAGGACTTATTTCCAAGTTCTGTATGCATTGGAAAAGGAAGATGTTTCACCTCTTGGATGCATATAGCTGTAGCTTGTTGTTCATATAGCAGTTTGGTGTTTCCTTGGGTAGATTTACTAAAACAAATCTGGAGAATCTCTCAAGAAAGTTCTGTTAGCACAGGATATTATGAAAGCCTGTCTTTTTCTTTTGAATATCATAATATATGTATTTATAACATAATACAATGGAAAGAAGTTCATCACCAGCACAGGAGAGAACTGTTCCTGTAACATCTTGGAAGTTTCTTAGGGACTCTAGCTGAGGCTTTGGACTTCGTATGTTCTTAATTTGAGAAGTTTCAGTAGAAACATGACAGTGGTAATAGGCATAATGTCATCTGAAAAGAGATGTCTTTTAAACAATCCATTGTGTTTATGTTTCAGTAGACTAATCAAATCTTCCTCTAGAGTAGTACAGAAAACAGAGATGAGTCCCTATAATGAAATGCAGAAGAAAGCCATTTGTCCTCTGATATAAGCTTCTGTATGTAGCTCTCTACCTAATTTCAAATTTAACGTAGAAGTAACTATTTTTACTTTAAAGAGTCTTCTTATCTTGCTGGAATTCCATAACTGCACATTAATAATAGACTATTTGTGAAAATAGTGGCCTCTAGTAGTTTACTGAATGCTAAAAGTCTTTAAATTCTGGGTTACTTTGAGGCTGTCAGTGTAGTATCTTCTATAATTGTAACTAAATTTCTTGGTATATTGATTCTCTTTTCCTCTCCTCTCCTCTCCTCTGCTCTGCTCTCCTCTCCTCTCTTCTTTCTTTCCTCTTTCCTCTTTCCTTTTCTTCCAGATGCCAGCTTTTAAGCAATTTTTAGCAAATAAGGGTATTTCCAAAACAGTCATTGACAGATGAAAGTTTAACACCATATGTTGACTTTAAGATCCTGAATTGTATTTCTTGATGTCCAGCCTGTGATTATGACTTTTTTTTTTTGCTGTTTTTGCATAAAATTCTAGGTTATGACTTCATTGTTCACACATATTATGGTTTTGTTACTAAGCAGCAGTGCAGAGTGAAAATAATGAACATAAATTTATCACATTAAATTTCAAAAGGTACACCAATTCAACAAATTTTACTGAGATTAATTAGTAATATGCCTGGGCTTCCTCACTGTGAGTGTATAGCTAGCTATGAGTTCAACTGAATCATATGATTATCTTGTCTATGGAAGGCAACTGCTAAAATGCAGCAACCAGATACCACGGTATTCCTTTAAAGGGAAGTTATTTATTTGTTAGGCACACCACATATATCATCTGTTATTTCATGTGCTTCTATTCCGGTGATTAAGTTTGTCTCTTCTCCTGCTTGCTTTTCCTGCTTGCTTCTGTGCTCAAACCAAGTGTAGTGCTTACAAGATGTTTCTAAGTTTGAATTCACCTATTGCTTCACCGTGTTCCAGCAATGACTCTGTTGCTGCGTTCGCATACCATCTTAAAATATTTTTACTTTCTTCAAGGTCTTTTATGAAGCCAGCCTATGAGGAACACAGTTGTTTGTAAAAGTGTGTGCAGTGCAAGAGTTCGTAGAACCGGTGATGTATATGAACAGAGAAAGAAAAAGTTTAATCTTCAGGATGGTAATCTGTAGAGGAAAGTTCTGAATTCCTGGTGAGGTAGGAATTGAAAAATACTGCTGTTGTGTCCTGAAATATTTTGGCTTCACAGACACCCCACGAATTTGAAATTTCTTTTTCTTTTTTTTTAAGAACAGTATTGAGTGAAGTCCTGTTTTCCATGAATTGAGTAGCAAAGCTTCATGGACTTCTTTTGATTAAGTGGGAGTTTTGCCTTACCTTCAGTGGAACTGGGATTTCACTCTCCATTTTCAGTGCTCTTCTTATTGAAGGATTCTGCAGTGACTCATTGTTACTAGGTTTGATAGATACTCACGAGATATAGCGTTTCTACTTGTTGGGCTGGAAGGTAAAATCTAATAGCTCACATCAGTATTACAGAACAACTTTTAAAATATTCTTCATTTCCTGCCTTGAAACTTCTGTGGGATTCTGTAAGCAGTGATCTTCAGCTATTTCCCCCTTATTTCAAAGAAAGCATCATAATCCTGCCAACACAAACGAGAACTTCAATTATGATGAATATCGAACTTTTTATTCTTCTGAAAAGTCACATCTGCAGTAGCACTCTTGTCAAAGAATTTGGTGTGTAATTTCCAGTGAGTTGTTAAGTATTACAGGATTTCAGAGGAGAAGCTACTAGAGGTATAAAAATGAAAGGGATCCTGAAGCTGGAAGCAAAAATCCTGGCTGTATGTGGTTATTAAGCAGAGCAGAAACAAAAGAATTTGGGGATTTGTTCTTCTGGTGCAGCAATTGCTGGATTACTATTCCCATTCTGAACTGGTTCCTCTTTGAGAAGCAAATGTTCCAGATATGCATCAGATGAAAAATTGTAACAGTCTTTTTTGATTCTGTTAACTTTTGCTGCCTCATGCCTGAGTTCAGATTTGACTGGGACAGTTTACTGTCATTTCACATACCAGTTTTTCTTATTAAAAAATGTAGCTGGATCTAGGTTCTAGGAAAGTTAGGAAAGCTTTGTGGGTATGGGGTTTTCCTGCACATCTATGGCTGAAAGTCATTCAAGCTGCAGAAGTGGGTGTTCATTGCATCACTTAGCTAATAAATCATGTTTATAGAGTCTTTCTTTTGAGCATATTGCTTTTAGTTTCCTTCCCAGTTCTCCTCAAAGCAGAAAGGCCATGTCAATAGTTACTAATTAATTTTCCATGTTGAATTGTGTGAAGTAGAACTAACCTTTGCAAGTATTCCTACTGGCTTCAGTGGAGATACAGGATGCACCCTTCAAGAAACTAAGCATGACAGTTAAGATCAGTAATGAATTTCACTGAATTTGACTCATTTGAAAACAAAACAAAACTAAAAAAACTCTACTGAGTATCTTAAAAGAAGGGTGTCAGTTGCAATGGGAAGGAATCAGAGTAGGAGTCCGTAGCTCAGTGCCAAGGAATAGCAGAGTGTTTACATTGACTTACTTGCAGTGAAGACTTTGGGTTTATATCAACACAGCAGATTGCAGCCAGTTCCAGTTATAACCTCACTGAAATAGACCTCTACAGTGAAAGCTCATATTCTGTGCACGTACAGCATTGTGCTTGCTGACTGTGGGAGGTTAAAGCCACTAATTGCCTCATAGCATGGTTAGCACAAAGTGAGACCGAAGGTGCTGCTGTTTTGCTGTTAAAGAAAACAGAGAAAGACAACTACAGCTCACTTGAGTCATTCTGTGACATCTGCAGGCTTCACAGTTTGTACTTTCTTTGTTATTAGAAATTTGAGTGTTGCAGCTCCCTTGACTAACATTTGATATTTACCCAAATATTAACTGCACATTTAAAAAGCTCTTTTAAACTAACATATCAAGTGAGAAAATTTCTTCTTGAAATGCTCTTTTTGAAGCTGTGAAATAAGTAGATTGTAAAAAGGATATTGAAGTGTAATAATATTTAATATTTCGTGGCATTTGGGGCACTTTTTATGTAATCTGGAAAACTTCGGATGGAAAAGAAAACTGAATGAGACGATACAGAATCATAGAATCATTAAGGTTGGAAAAGACCACAAAGATCATCTAGTCCAACCATGAACTCATTACCCATGCCCACTAAACCACATCCCTCATAGCAACATCTACCCTTTTCCTGAAAACCCTTAGTGATGGTGACTGTACCACCTCCTTAGGTCCAGCCCATTCCAACACCTCACCACTCTTTCTGAGAAGAAATTTTCCATAACATCAAACCTGAACCTCCTATGGCACAACTTGAGGCTATTCCTTCTTGTCCTATTACTGTTACTGGGGAGAAGAGGCTGACCCTCTCCTTGCCACAACGTCCTCTCAGGCAGCTGTTGATATTAGTTGGCTGAATTGAATTGTTTGTTTTCTTTTGAAGTCTAGGTACATGAGCATGTAATTTGCTTTAAAAAATCATGACAGTCACTTAACAGTCACTCAACAGTCACTCTCTGAAAAGAAATTCTAGAGTGGCACATATATATTCTGCATTGCAGATCCTGGATGCATTTTTCTGGATTTATTCCAATATAATGGATACAATCTGTAACATAATTGAATTATTCATTCTTGTAAGAATTTCAAACACTTTCATCCAAAATATATACACACAGCATGGTATGTCTAATAGAGATAAGAGGAAGTGTTGATTAATACCTCAATTTTCTGAGAAACGTCAGTGTATGTCATATACAAGTTCAGTTGGAATCCATCTGTATTTGTGTTGGTTTGTTGATTTATAATGACTTGTTGAATTATGGTATATGAGAATAATTACATACTATCATGAACACATACAGAGTTCAATTGCAGTCTTTGCAATAGCATCTAACTATACTAGTTCTTTAACACAATTTGGAAAAAGTACTTCTAGAAAAATTACACAGTCATTGGTGTATTATATTGTAACTTGTGTGCCTTACTATGCAATCATCATAAAGTACATATTTATGTTGCGAAATGAAATGCTTGTAAGCCCAGTACCAAGTTCTCTGGATCCAGTGATGCAGATTCAATACAGTGCTGCAGAATTCAAAAGCTTAAATGGACTGGAATGTAAGAAGAAATAATATTATGCAATAGTGGTAATACAATCAATCTGTTATGGTGAATTTTGCTAACAAGAAATTATTTCACTTAAAAGGCTAGGTTTTATTAGGAGACTCATAAAAGTAAATGATTATTGGAAAAATATACAGCAAGATACAGAATGCTTCTGTGTCACACCAAAGTAGTTGCTGTTACAGCTTATGAGGATTTCAGTAACAGCTCCGTTACTACGTGTGCCGTCTTTTCAAGGGGTGTTTATGAAAATTTTGAGAGATAACTATATTATCCAAAAAGCATGTTTCTGAGATAGGTCTTAACCAGGAGAATGCAAGCTGAATAGTACATTAAAAAAAAAACTGATGCTGACCATCTTCTTTTAGGATGATGATTCTGCACACTTAAAATAATGTGAGGTGGGCTTAATATCTTACTTAACAAAAAGCTTTTCAGCCTGTTGGCACTTTTGGTACCAGTCAGCTATACCGTGAGTTTTTTTAGGTATGTTCCATCTCATCTCACACAAGCGTGCTTTCAAGTCTGTAGTGCTCCAGCCGTATCTTATATCTGGAAGGAGAATATTCAGGGCTACTGGACTGAACAGCAGAAATATTTTTTTTATTGAGGAAAGACAGCAAGTTAGGATTATTATTATTCAATTATTTTTGTCTTAATCAGAATATAAGAACCAAACTCAATCATGCATTTATATATTCTAATATGCATAACCTTGAAAATTTTAGGAAAAAAAAATAACAAAACTCCTCCTGGAATAAAAATGTTTTTATTTTAGGTCTGAAATGCAAGTTGGTAAAATAATTAATGTGGGAAACTTTCCAAAAAAATTTTACATTTTAAAAAGGAAAATTTTAGCCAAAATAGTATCTGTGTTCATAGAGACTGATTGCTGTGAGTCTTTGAGGCTGAAACTTTTCACAGGATTTTACCAAAAACTTAACATTCCTGAATGAGTTGCCCTTGGCTTTCCCTTCTTGAAGCATTCAGTAATCAAGTTTCTTCAAATGAAGAAAACTAAATTAATGTCCTGAGCTGTAGGTTTTGAATGTCTCGAATCTTGATGAACAGGGTACTTCATTAATTAGCTGAAATAGCTTTAAGCATTAGAATACAGTAGTAAGCCCTTTATCTATAATTAATCATATAAGATGGTATTAAATACCACTGGAAGAAATTAAGCCTTGAATAGAACTTCTGAAGTCATGCTGGAACAAGAATAGGAATGTTTGCAAATTTTAGATCCTTGTCATTGTCATCTGAAAAGTTTCACAGAAGAGGCAAATTTACATAACTTGAATAAATACAGGAGTTTGAAAACAAAAGAAGGGATTAAGTGGCAAATTCATGAGTAAGATCCTGGCCAAAGTTGGAAGCTTTTAACTGTAAGAAGAGCAGGACTTCAGTCTTGTCTGTTTTTATGGATCCAAAAAGTATATTAAATCCAGAGTAATGAGCTCAAGCTTTTTTTGAGTCTGCACCAAAATGTGCTGCCAGCTAAACCAGTTTAAAGTTGTCATTGAGCTCTGAGAGCAATGTTGATTTAGGGTTATTGCAGCACTTCCTTGGCTTACTGCATTCACTCTGTCTTAAATACAGATAGGTCTTAGCCCACCTTGGTTATCAAGAAAGGAAAGTAGTATTAGGACAAAACCAATGGTAAAATGAATGTGGGAAGTTACAAAGAAGCAGCTTTTAACTATTTAAGAAGAGAAGATTAAAAACAGAGTTCTTGACATGATAGTTGCAGCAAGATGATGGTGACAAGATTGTTTCTGGAACAGTGTGTGACAGTTTTGTCCATGACAAATAGGAAAACCTATGGGGATAAAAAATGAGGTTTATGATAGGAATCCTTAGATATATAATGTGTTGGTATCTCTCAGTGGGATTAATGAAGGGCATACTGTTGTTTGTTTCTTGCCTGGGCTTTG
Source organism: Pavo muticus (assembly GCA_016647715.1). Lineage (NCBI taxonomy): Eukaryota > Metazoa > Chordata > Aves > Galliformes > Phasianidae > Pavo > Pavo muticus. The sequence continues at coordinate 786,916 of JACDJE010000188.1, forward strand.
GATGGTCATTTTGGGAACCTCAAAAAAAGATTTAACTTTGAAACATATTTTTGATTCTGATGTTTTTTTTGTCTCCTAATATTTGAAAAGTGACTCAGAAGCATTATGTGTTGTAGCAAAATTGCTAAGTCATGGCCTGAACCAGTGATTGAGCACCTGGTGGGAAGGCAGGGCCAACCCAGGGGAGCTCAGGTGCACGCAATGTTCCTGAGTGACCAGAAGGGGTGGAGCCAGGATCCACCCCATCCCAGACCTCATGTAAGGGTTGGCAGTGGAGGCCAGGTTATAGCAGTGGAGGTTCCTGTCTACCTGTGGCCTTTTAAAAGGAAGTGGATTCTTTTCTTTGTTTCTGTGTCTGTTGCATTTGAGTAAGTCCTCACTTGCTGCAGCCTAGGACTTTGCTACCGTTGCTGTGCTTTTCATCATGTTATATGTGTCCAGGTTATGTTGGTACTGCTTCACTCATTTGGACATTTAAGTGTTTCATATTTATGAGCTGTTTCTGGGGTAAGGGAGTGTAGTGGCAGAGATATGCTCTATGTCAGTACCGTGCAGGATGGAAGAGGTTTTTGTTTGCTTATTTATTTGTTTGTCACAGATACTTAGATTCTCTCTGATTTTCTTCATCTCTCTCGTATCTTTCTATGGCGTTTTAGAGGTGTTGGTTTTGCAAAATTTGTCTCTCCTTTCCTATCACGTTCCTGGGAATACTTTTTTCTAGAATCTTCTATTAAATGAAAGACCAGTTAGCTCAAAGTGGGCAAGAGACTTCTCTGATCTTCTTCAGATAAGATGCACAGTAATTTCAATTTTACTTGTACTGTTTCATCTCTGCTGTTCCCAGGTGTCAGTACCTCTCTCCTCTGTTCTTGAATCTAGCTAGGCTGCAGTGAGCTGCTGTGATCATGCTTCTCACTAGAAGGCATCCTGAAGTCCTTTCTTTTGCATTTTTGTCTAAATTTTGGAGAAGCATGACACAGTTTCATAGAATCACAGAATATCCTGTGTTGGAAGGGACCCACAATGATCATCAAGTCCAACTCCTGGCTCCACGTGGCACCACCCATCATCCAAATACTCCCTGAACACTAGCAGTTCAGGGCCATGTCCACTGCCCTGGGCAGCCCATTTCATGCTCGTCACCTAGTAAAGAATCTATTCCTAATCCTCACCTGACGCAGCTCCATGCCTCTGGGCTGCTCCACAGCTGCAGCTCACACTGATGGGCATCAGCTGAGTTGTACATTCTGCAGTGTAGCCCGTTAGTGCAGGAGTTCCCTGCTCCCTCCAGGTCTGATTACCCAGCTGGCAGCTTGAGATGTGGGATCTGGAACTACTGCTCCCAAAGAGAGGCATGAAAGTATGTGCTGAGGTGAGAGATATGGCTGTGAAATGTGGTAGGGGGGAGATAAAAGAATAGTGACAGTTCTAGTAGGAAGGTTGTATGTGACATGAAATAATTGCTGCTGGTATAAATGCATGTATCTAGGCCAAAATCCTGGAGAGGACTGTGGAAAGGGAAAACCAGACTCATACTAGTGGACAGAAGGACTCTCCTGCTAGACCTGGCTGTGGTGGGTGACAAGGTGTCTGCTTTTGACATGTAATAGCCTGTGATGATGCAAAAGTTAAGGAAATCTGTCATATAATTTGTATGAAGAGTAATTTAAATGTGCAATGCTAAAATAATTAACTACTGCAGTAGCTTATGGGGAGTGGTACTTTAAGTTATGGATGTACAGATATTCTCAGGGTTACTCTTAGAATAGGAGTTCAATTAAAAAAAAATATTTTTACATTGCTTATGATGCAGCTGCTGGTGATTTTTTTTTTTTTTAATTTGTGCGTGTTGCATGCAATGCAGTTGGTGCTTTAGTTAGTCCTTTGTACTTGTGGAAATATGAGTGAATATGAAGTTTGGTTCAAAACTACCTTAGACTGTTGCCACAAAAATAGCGTTTCATCTGCAGGATGCCATTTAGAAGGAATGATTTCACAGGATGCCACACAGATGCTGTTGTTGTGCGTATCTGACAAGAGCTGTGAATTTCATGTGGAACAGAAATGTTTTTCTTCTGCTCGCTGTTAAACTTCCTACATGAAGCATATACTTAGTATTTAGCAGATTTTACTACTTTATTTTTTTCAGTGTGTTACAGAATTCAAACATTGCCATGCCATGATCCTTACTTCCATCCAGAACCTCCCTTTGCTTCCTCAGCCTGTCTGTATTGCGTGCCATGTGACTGAATTATGTATTCCTCATGTCCATGACTTCAGATTCTTACCTCTACTTTGAATCAGTTAATGTATACTGTGGTGGTCATGGTCTTCTTTCCGTTTTACTTTGCTAATGATTTGTCATGTGCTTAAGTTGAGAACTTGTCTTGAAAAACAAGTCCCTCATATACTGCTCAAGTACCTTTGTTCTTCCATGTAGCACGCTTCTTAACAGATTAAGAGAGACAATATCAGATCTAAAAGATCCTATGAAATCTTCTTTTGAATACCCTTGGAGCCAGTGCAGTAGTTTGTGTTCAATGCTCCGGTTGCATTAGGTTCACAGCTCAGTTTACCTTCTTCTGGAATAGTTTTTGAATGGATTATCTCTGCTTTTGCAACTTACTTCTCACTTATGCTTATGTGGGGATGAAGGGAATAGTGGATGTTATTTTACTCTTGCACAATCATTTTATTGTAGCTGCAACAACACAGTCTAATTGAAAGTCAGAAATCCTGTAAAGTCCTTCTGTCACCTTTCGATCAATTTTGAAAAATTATCTGTCTTTTAAAGAAACAGTTGAGCTTCTCTGATAGCAGTGCCTCTATGTTAATGCAGAGCAAAAGGAGCCATTTTGCAGTATGGATGGTCTGCACAGCACTGCTGTGAAAATAACGTATAAGTTCTTGGCATCTATGCCCCAGAGCACAAGTTCTGCTGACTTCCAAGTAGGCACCATGCCATCTGAACAGATGGGTATTAATGTAAGTGTTGGATATAGATGTTACAGACATGGTTCCAAATTTATAAGAATATTGTCAGTCCTGAACTCCCATCACTGGGTGTAAGGGATATGTTGTAAATCCAGCTCAGCAAAGAATTAGCTTTATAATATTAGAAATGTAATTCTCGAATCAACTGTGTCGTTTTCAGTATTGGTTTAGGGTATGAAGTTGCTTACAGGAGCTTTCTTATTTCCACGAGGGAAAACAACAACAACAAAAAAGTATCTATGACATTTACCATTTTCATATGGATAAGTTATATTGTGAAGACATGGTGGAAGAAAAGAATGGTATGATTTTTCTGCGCACACAGATGGAGATGGCAATTCACTGGGAATCTGATTAACATCGTTTAGCTCGCCAGATCTGTCTATCCCAATGTGTAACGTGACTGTTATTTATGGTGAAAGATTCTTTTGTTTGCCCTTTCTTCCCGTGTTTTTCTTGCAAGCCTGTATAGTATAGTTGATACTTGCTTTCCTAGTCCTTGCTCATAACAAGGGGATCTTTGGCTTTCTCCTGATTCTTCCAAGGACTCCTCTAGATTCCACTGAATTGGACTTCATCTTTTCTGCCAGAGCTTTTGTGAGTCTTGCCATTTTCTGAAAGATTTTTACCTGCAATGCCTACTCTGCATCCTAACTTGAAATGCAACAAGAGGTATCTTAAGCAGTCTGACGAGAGGTGCTTGGTGATTAGCAGTGATCTGAATTCTGAAATTATAAAGCAGCCATGGGATAACAAATGATGGCATCTCCAGTCATACTCTGTGACTGGAAACAGTGTGAAGCGATGTAACTGATGTCATTTACAGTCATGTAGCAGGAAGGCTGTTGGAATTCAGTTGTGAGCACTATCTCTGAACATTCTCTGGTGTTAAGGATATGACCAAAATCCCATTCATTTTCTTTTTATAACACTAAGAGATTAGAATATGTATTTATACTGGAAGTCAGCTCCTTTTTGAAATGATCAGATTATTTATCTTTTGCATCCTGCCAAAAGTGAACATAATGCCATTTGTTTGTTTTCTTGGTATTTCTAAACTATCTTTTAAAATAATGTCTTTTGGATAGTGTCAGCCCCCAAATTGTTAGTTTTCTTACAGCATGTCTAGTCCGGATAATTTCAACAAAAAGTTGATGTTAATGGGATCATCCACTGAGGTCTTGGCTCTCATTCAGTCTGCACAGATGTTCTTTAGACTCTTATCCTGTCTGAATAATAGGAAGCATGCCTAGTGAGTGACTGGGAGCATGTTAGCATAATTCATGTAATTCACAGTACCTCAGCATTCTGCCTGAGGCTGCAGAATCCAAAAATAGAACCACAGATTTTGTACAGCTTAATCCTACCTGCTTGTTAGTCATTATCTTCTTAATAAGCAACTAACACTTACTGTTGCTTGTGGAGAATCTTCTATTCAAACAAGTGTGCTTTACATGTGGCAAGTGATCAGGTCTTCTGCAGAAAAGCATTGTGGATGAAAGTGCTGATACTAAAATGTTCATGGTTTTTAGTATTTCTATTTTATTTTGTGTGAAGCTGGAACAAAGAGGAACAGATGCTGGTTAGTTAGAGAGGAATAAATTAAGTGAATAAATAAAGTGGAATAAATGCAGTGATTTTTCTTAAATTTTCAATTAAGTTTTTATTTGGGCAAGGGTGTTCGATAATAGTGTGATTTTTTTTCTCTTTAAGGACATGCAGGTTGTAGAGGAAGAAGCACAGTTGGCCCTCTCTGCAGACATTCTTCCCCCTACACCTCTGTTCTTCAGAGGATGCACATTATGCTGCTATCTTGCTAAGAGCTTGTTCCAAGACAAAAAAGATTCACTTGTGTTGAAATGAAAATAGTTCAAGAGAATGGAAGTAATTTTATTTTTGGCAGTAGTTTGAGAAACCGGAAACTAGAGTTTGATTTCTGCAACTTCTACTGATATCCTTTATACTTCTTAAATGCATCTACCTATTAAATTTTTTAGCTTTCTTATACTGATTTTTGTGTGCTTCAATGTTTTAATCAGGGAGGATATGATTTCCTTTGTCTCTTTCTACGTTCTATGCAAACACATAGTCTAGTGAAACTCTCAAGTTTGGCTTGAGCCCCTAAGTCAAGCAGTAGTACAGCCTACACATGATAGGAGTGGAAGGAGGGGAGAGGGAGGAAAAAAAAATGAAATATTAGCATTTATGGAAACAACAACAATGCTGAAAGGACAATAAAATCTTTTTAGTATAATTAGAACAATTTTAGAATAACTTAATCATCTTGATCTGCAAGGGAAGTTCACTGTTCAAGGATATGTATGTCCTGTTTGCTCCAATTGTTTCTTTTTGAGAATAAGACCTAGATATCTAAATTACTTAAGCGTTTTTGAGAAGTTTAATGGCATTATGGAAGTGGGTCAATATACTGGTAGCATAGCAGCTAGAGCTAAGAAAAACAGCAGAATAAAATTAAATTAGTACTTTTAAATTCAATGATGCTTATTACACATGCTAAAGACATAGATAAAATTAAAAGCTTTATATGTAGATATATAGGCAGATAAAATTTATCTGCATATATTAGCTGGCTATCAATGACAAAATAATTTTACTTTATTTTCCAATATTTTAAATCTTGCTGTGCATGTTTAATTACTTGGAAGAAGAACGAAGGCAACCAATGTGAATTAACTTTTTGCTATTTGTATATATTTGGAAAACTCTAGATTTTGGAGAGTATATGCTTCAATGAGAGGCAAAAGAGAGCTGCACTGGAAGGTATCAGTTAATGGTGTTGTCCCTGGACTGTGATTCCTTCTAAGACCAAGTATGCTAGTAGTTACCTAGACCAAATTTTGACTGCTATATTAAGACAACATTCAGGACATTTTAAGTATTCATATTCTGACAATTGAGCCTCTTTTAGATTCCTCCTGTAGGCTCTTGATATATGAGCCATCCAAAACCATTACCACTTTTCAAAAGTTCTCCCTGCTTGCCTGAGGATAATAGGGTTTTATATGGCACAAAGCTGTTAAACTTGCTGTTACTTGCTTCTAAATATGCTAGGTTACAACCTAGAATTTTTAGTCCTTGCTCTGTTTTTCTCAGTTTATACATGTTACTGTTAGTATTGGAGTTCTGTAGCTTTGACCTACCTCCAGGTGAAGGTTAGGGAATGCCTGGTTGTCTATAGCCAGCAAACTCAGATTTTGTCTCTTCAAGTAGCAGAAGTTGCACAAGCATACTTAAATATAATTTTGTTGTGTTTGAATATACATATTTGATCATTGTATCAGTCAGCAAAATGAGATACGCCAGGTCTAGTCTAAAGCAATATAGCAGCAAAGACTTCATGCTCCAAGACAGAACCTCTGAGACACTGGTGGATTGCATTTACTCTCACAGAAATATTACATGTAAGTGAAGTTAGGTTAAAATTTGTGTGAGGAGGCATGGTTCTTGAAAACCACCCAAATATAAAGTGGATTTAATGGAAAGATAAGTTGTATTTTATGTATCGTTTATGAGGTGATTAGTTCCGAAATATGTGAAATTGATCATCTAACAGATTTCATACACTGGCATCTTCTTGAACTCGGCATGCTTCTGTTTTAATGCCTGGATCACATTCCCATGGAAACGGGAGTTTCTCTTGTTCCATTATTTCGCTTCACAAGAATTGATATCCTTTCTTTTTTTGAAAATATCTCTTGTGAAATTTCATAAGATCACAAATAATGTTGTAATGCTTTTTAAGTCTAGGGTGTGTCCACAGTTCATAGTAAGCTATCATCATACAGAGAATGTGTCTCTGCTGCTATTCAGACAGACAAGAACACAGTCACTGTTTTATTTTGTACTGTTCTTCTGTTGTATAGATGTGTATGATTAAAATTTTCTTAAGATAAATTTGTTAACAAGCAGCATAAATTGAAAGAACTGCAACTTTCTATGTATTTCTGCAGTCTCCAAATTAAAAACAACAAAAAACCCAAAAACTGCAGGGGGAGAAAAGTAAATCACGCTACCCAAATTACACAGTTTCTTCAATGTGACAGATACCCAGATACCTAGGAGCTTTGTAGCTGAAGTCACTAAAAAGGTAATAGGCTGTTGTAGTCAGATAGCCATTTGCCTGCCTTGGCAACCTCAGATGGGTTAGCTTGGTTGGTCAGTCCCTGTGAATGTTCTGTGGAGAAGTTCCTGTGCTTTACTGAAGGAACTCAGTGTTTGGCAGGCATGGGCATGCTGTGTAATGCAGAATATTTTTGTTTTCTAGATGGTCTAAATTACTTGAATACCTGAAGATATAACATTAATAACAATAATGAAATAACTTGAAGGGTTTTTTTTTTCCTTTGGAGCTTTGGAAAACTTATTTTAGCGAAGCTGGCTTGCAAATGTGTTATCATGAGATCTCTGAAAACGTGTCATGGAAGCAGGTTTTATGTGCTCTTCTGGAAGACCAGTGGTACTGTAGGATAAGCATAGAATTAGGCAAATGGTTGTGTTGTGTCAAGTGCTGACTAAGACCTGTTTCTGTGTTAATGGAAGAGGACATCTTGGAAGTACATTGACCTTTGAGGACCTCTAGAAAGCAGGCTGCAAATGTAAGTTAGCAGTATGCTTCAGGAAATGCAAAATATTTAAAGAATCCTGTTGTTTTCCCTCAACCTACATTCCTGGTCATCAGTGAGTCTGTCTCTAGACTCAGACCCATCAAATGCTTAGTCATTGTAGGAGTCTTGAAGTATTTATTGTGCCACGTACTAAACTAAATGATCTAAAAAAAATAAGTAAGAACTTAAAAAAAAAAAAAAAAAAAAAAAAAAAGTATATATATAAATGTTTCTGGGGTAGAAACTTATTTGTCTGGTTTCCTGGAGTAGCCTATTTCTTCATGAAAGTAAAGGTATTGTTATGGGAGAACAGTGCTTGTTGTTTCTGTTGCCCAAGACTGTACCTGAGCACTCACCCTCACTGAAAAAACAGACTTCCCAAGAGATAGCAGCAGCCCTCTCAATTGGTAACAGGACTCCGCTGCCATAACAGCTCTCGAGTTCTACTGTGGGCTGCAGTGAGTGGTATTGCCTGATGGCTCTGTGGTTTATGGTATCTATTGGGCAAGCGGCCTGGTGTTAGCAAAATGAAAAATAATTGCAGTGGGTTATAACTGGTAATCTTTTTATTTGCTTGATATCAAGCAGTTGAATTGTGCTCAAACTGACAGCACATCATAAACGTATGAACTACAGATTCTTTAGAAATAGTGAAGTCAGAGTTTTGAACTTTTTTCCTTGAGAGTGACGCTGGCTGATGGGAATGGAGATATATTGGTGAGGGAGTACATGCATCTCAGCTGTTCTTTGGGCAAGTGGAAAACATCAACCTGATCTGCACAAGCAAAAAACTCACATCTGTACTGTTTTAAAACCAAGTGAAATGGAATTGCTGTTTCTGACAGCAAACCCAGCCCTGCTCCCTCTTAACTGGATGCGCAGCTTCTAGTGCTCAGATCCTCTTTATCTGCTTGTGACAAAAGCCTTTCTCTCTGTCCTAATAACTTTGATGTTGTATAATTGTTCCACTACGAAATCTGTCATATAGGTAATTATTTTTTCTTAAAATATCTGTAAGCTCTGCTGCCAAAAGCCAGTGAATCTCTTTTTTTATCTTAATGCGTAAATTGTTTCTAATATGCAACATATTTTTAATTTAGCCCTTACACCCGCATTATTACTATTTAAATGCCATAGCGTATCTGTGCCACTGTTTGATGTATTCTGGATGGGAAAGGAGTTCTGCTCAAGCAGTATCAGATGTAACTCCATATGGCATTGTTGTGTGAGGCGAAGATGCTTGCCAGTTCCAATTTGGAACATGACATTCAATGCAAATATGTCATCATACAACTGCATTGCATGGATTGGAGGTGATTGCTGTGCTCTACTGTTTATAGGAATAATGGTTACAACATTGAGGCTATGGAATTTGCTCTTGCATTAAATGCTTAATGAGATAAAATTGTTGTATATACTCAACAGTAACTTTTTTTCCTCTCTGTCTCATGAGTATATAATGCATTGTGTGAGTAAACTAATCTTTCTTTTCTTCGCACAGCTGAGATGCCAAGCACACATTGGTGTGTGTGCTAATGATGTAGTATTGTACATACCTTCTCCAGGGTGAATAAAATAAGTATGTACTGACTCTGACTTACCTGAGTCCCTGCTAGTTTGTTCTCAAGGATCCAAACAGTGCCAGAGGCAGCTCTGTGAGAGTGGGTGAGAGTAGAGCAACAATCTGTCTGTATGTTTGGGAGTTTAAAATCAAGGCTCTCTCTTACAAATATTGGCACCAAATGCTTCAAGGGGACAGGTGGTTGGTGGGTTGTTATCTTCCTCTTCCTCCCCTTGGATACCAGCTAGTGGGCCATAATGTCACAGTGGAGATCATGCTGTACTTTTTAAAGGCTAGCCATGCCTACAGGGATGTGCAATGCAGTATACCTTTTCCTGCCACCTTCTTATTGCAGGCTCTGGTTTGCTCTCTTTTTGCACTACGTTTGCAATGATAGTGGACCCTTGTAAGTTCTGTAAAAGATTTGCCTTCTGTGCAGAAGTTGGCATACCATCTTTTGTGTACTCTTGTAGTGTTTTTTCTGAGTTTGTTCCTCCTACATCTTGCATGTCAGCATCTTCATGGCTTCTTGGAAACATTCTTTCCTTTGCTTTCTACCTTCAGTATGCACAGTTTTTCCTGGAAATAAAATCCATATCAAATATTAATCCTTATGGAAACAAAAATGAATCCTGTAAATTTCAAGTAATGTGCTATTAATTTTGACCTGATAATTGACCGAGACAGAGAAATGTGTCTAGAATGTTCCTAATCAGATGGAAAAATCACATGTAGTAATCTGCAATACAGCAAGACTTCTTTAAAAAAAAAAATAATAATAATAATAATAATAAAAAAAAAAAAAATAGGGGATTAGAAGTAAAAGCACTTACCTGCTTGGTTGTTTTTCCAGTTATAAATGAAGTATGTTGATAATTTAGAAGTCACTTAAATGATTTTTGTGCTTTTTATGAAAAACGTTTTCTCCCATTATATTAGAATTTCTTAATGTTATTTTACATGTGAAAATGTTCATGGTTTAAAAAAAAAAAAAAAAAGAAAAAAGAAAAAAAGAAAATTAAAAAAATACCATGACACCACATGGGCATAGCAAGAACAGATGCTGATTAGGTCATCTTGTTAGTGACTTAAAAGCATCACTGCAGTTTGGTACAGAACTGACAGCCCGTGCTAAGGAATGTATCGCTGGTAAGTTACACAAGCTGCTGGAGAAAAAAAAAGTGTGGAGATTGAGATAAATCTGGGATTCTGGAAACTCAAATAGCAGGATGAAAAACCATTCTGTTGTCAATAACAATCCCAAATGCCTGAAATAAAATCCATTTTCCATAGCTTGTTGGATATTGAAAGAAATGTCTGACGTTTTCAAGCTGTGTGCAAAGCAAAAGGACTATTACTCTGAAATCCACGTTATAAAGTATTCCATACATATGATAAAATAGTCTCCTTAAGAAGTTTTGAGAATAAACTTGGTAGCAGATGCTGCTTGCCGCAGTTATAGTTGCAGAAACAGAGGTACAAAGTTTGTGGTTTGTGTGCTGACAGTTGTATAGTTATGTTGGTTGTAAATCAATATTAGACATGACTATATACATCAGTTTCTAATTATTTGTTACCTACAGATGACTCTGTACTTTTGTGCATGGTGCTACTCAGAGAGAGCTTGAACTGGCATGCAAAATATTGGGCGATGGACCTCTGATTAATCTTAAAGATTAGAAGGTTCAAGTAATTCTGGTAACTTGAATTTGTCTTCTAGTTTATAAGGCTTCCATATGTCATATTTAAACTTTGATCTTCCTGGTAGGGTGTTGAAGGATTGAAGTTTAATAATAAGATATACAACTGACAGCTAAAATTACCATGTAACTGTTTGAAGCCCAAGCGTTTGAAATAAAACCACAAATTATGTAATGCTTAGGGGATCTGTGAACTTTCTTCCACTTGATTTATCTGCACACTACTTTTTGTATTTTTGTTATAGCTCTGTCACTTTAAAGACATATGTTGGAGGAATTACATGTTGCTTGCTTTGCCAGTCTTATAACATGGTCATGCAAATTACTGATAGGCCTGACCTCCAAATGAAAGACATGATTCATTGAATGTAATCCATAATGGTTATGCAACCATCGTTTTCTGGCCACTTCATGTTTCTCTATTCCTTCATATGTTGGCGTAATTTGATCCCAGTTAACTTTATTTTTATATAGAACTTCCTCTTTTTCTGGTGTCTCATTCTTTCTTTGCTTAGGCTCTACACATACAGGTACAAAGCTCAGCTTTACATTAAATCAACTATTCATTCACAAAAGTCACCTTTGCAAGGATTTAATTTGCTCAGTTGTTCTGAGTAAAATTTCCTGTGTGAAACAAGGAATTTGCATTTCAGTTAAAAAGAACAGAATCTACCTGTTTTGGTGTTTTATGCTTTTTTTTTTTTTTTTTTTTTTTTTCACCATGGCATCATAGTGCATGGTAATTTATCAGGCTGAAAAAAGAGCAAGCCATGTGTAATAAGGTAATAGAGACAACACAAACGTTTGCTTGATAATTCAGTACTGTTTAAGAATTCTCGCATGCTAGGCTTGGCAAAATTTGTGCAAAGACATTAACCTGGATCATGGAGTTAATGTAGATGTGAGTAAGCCAGAAGCACCTACGATACTCTTCCCTGAATTATCTTTTCCTGGAAAAGATGACATACTGGCATTCTGTGTGCCTGGGAAGCTTAGAGAAATGAATATAGCTTGGTGTAGTGCTGACTCGTACCCATTATGATGCAGAAAATAACTAGATGTATAAGCTGCATCAAGATTCCCTGTTGAAACTCCTTTTTTAATCATAGAGCAGCCCTGTGTTCAGCCAGAAGTAGAGCTTCTGTAGCCTAACCATTTGCAGCAGTGTTTCCTGACACCACTACCTGCCTTTCCCATCCCTTTATTTTTAGGAAGAAACAAAATCATAGAATGGTTTGAGTTGGAAGGGACCTTTTAAGATCATTTAGTTCCAGCCCCTCTGCTATAGGCAGAGATACCTCCCACTAGTCCAGGTTGCTAAAAGCCCCATCCAGCCTGATCTTAACAGTGGTTACAGAGAACAGCTATCATAAAAAGATTTTGAAGTCCTGATTCATTAGAGTATTTTGAGGATTGCTAAATATGAAAAAAAAATGAGTTTCTTTGTTAACAAAAAAAAAAAAAAAGCAGGTTGAAATAGACACGTCTTAAAACTGAACCTCCACGTGACTGTTGGTCCACTGTTTCTTTTGCCCTTTTCTAAGTAAGTGCAGTTAGAGCAAGAAAAGTTATATCTCACTGAATCATTCATTGATTTTTGTACTTGTAAGCACTGCAAATAAAATCATGTAGTCATCAAAATGCATGAAACTCAGCAAGAATTTTGTTCTCAGAATTTGTCTAAGGCTAATTTTCTTTTTCCATTGCTTTGTCACTGTTTCAGCTCCTACTCTGAACAGGGCATTTTGTAGCATGCTGACGAGTGGATTAGCTAGTTGTATGATTTTACTGCAATGATTCATGGAAAAGTGAGACAAAATAGGATGACAAACTGCAAAATAGAAGTTGAAGATGGGTAAAAAATGTATTTCCTATGGCTGGCCTGATTATAAAAAGAATCATGTAGGGGAAATGTGAACTGGTGTCCATGAGATGGGAAGTGTCAGCTAGCTCCCAGTTTGTTCTCCCAATAGAAGTCTAAATGTACCAAACTACAGTAATGTTGGATGGAAGAAACAAGTTCTCATCATTATGTTTACTAGTGTAACAACTTCACGGCCAGCTGGCAGACTGCTTTATGCCTTTTTATTGCAGATCAGTAAAAATCCTTGCTTCAGTATCATAGTATCACTCAGGTTGGAAAAGACCTTAAAGATCATCAAGTCCAACCGCAATCTAACCATAGTACCCTAACTCTAACACCCCTCTGCTAAATCACGTCCCTGAGCACCACATCCAAATAGTTTTTAAACACATCCAGGGATGGTGACTCAACCACCTCCCTGGGGAACCTATTCCAGTGCTTAACAACCCTTTCTGTAGAGAAGTGTTTCCTGATATCCAACCTAAACTTACCCTGGTGCAACTTGAGGCCGTTTCCCCTCGTCCTGTCACCAGTGAGAAGAGACCAACCCTGCTCTCACTGTAAGCACCTTCAGATATTGGAAGAGAGCAATTAAGATCTCCCCCAAGCCTACTTTTCCCCAGACTAAACAGCCATAGTTCCTTCAGTCTCTCCTCATAGGGCATATTCTCCAAGCCCTTCACAAGCCTTGTTGCCCTTCACAAGCCTTGTTGCCCTTCTTTGACATGCTCCAGCACCTCAATGTCCTTTCTGTACTGAGGTGCCCAAAGCTGAATGCAGTACTTGAGGTGAGGCCTCACCAATGCTGAGTACAGGGGCAGGATTACTTCCCTAGCCCTGCTTACCACACCATTCCTGATACAAGCCAGGGTGCTATTCTTGGCCATCTGGGCACACTGCTGGCTCATATTCAGCCAACTGTCCACCAGTACACCAAGGTCCCTTTCTATCAGGCAGCTTTCCAGCCACTCCTCCCCAAGCCTGTAGGGTTGCCGGGGGTTGTTGTGACCAAGATGCAGGACCCGACACTTGGTCCTATTGAAATTTGTACAGTTAACCTTGGCCCATCGATCCAGGCTATCCTGATCCCTCTGTAGTGCCCTTCTCCCTTCAGGCGGATCAACACTCCCTCCCAACTTGGTGTCATCTGCAAACTTACTGAGGGTGCACTCAATCCCCTCATCAAGATTGTTAAGTTCAGAACTTCTTTAGTATTTGCAACCATTGTCCTTTAGCAGATTCCTATTTTTTTATGTAAACAAGGACTTTGATCAGAGATGACTGTTAAATCTATTTCACTGTTGATATACTAGGATTGTGTGTTTTTTCTACCTTGGAAAACACGTAGTTTTTAATGTCTTCATTATGGAAGGTGAATTTAGATGATAGTGTGAACAGTAGAGGCTGAAAAATTCTAAGGCAAATTCTAGAAACTGGGTTTTATTTTCCTCTAGGGACATTTTCAAATTCATATGACATCTGTAATGCAGTTTATGCAAGTCTCATCCCTAGAGCAAAGAGGATTTGTATTGTAGTTATGATGTGTTATGAGATTTGTAATATCAACAGTCACGGTGAAACTGGATCAGATGGGATGGCTTATGGAGGAAGCTCACTTTCTGCATGATTTTCTTCTGTGTTGAGTCCTTATTCTGAGAAAAGATGGTGCTGGTGAGTGGAAAAATGATGGCTTTTCTTTTGGTATTATGTAGGTTTTTGCACTGCACTAGAAGGCAGAGGAAGGGAAAAAGTCAGGAAGCTGGAACTGCAGAGAGGTAGATGTGATTGTGTACCTAGCTCGTGCCATGTGCCACATCCCCCTTTTGTGCAGGGATATCTTAACCAGAGGTACTTAGGTTGGGATGTGGGATGTTTGTAGCATCTTGCTACAAAACATGATATGAAAATGAGAACTTTATGAGTTGAAGCGGAGCATACCAGTTGAAGTGCAACTTGAGGTTGTATGACACTAAGCAATTCTGCATAGGGCATGCTGTAATACAGTAAAATAATAAACATAGCTGAGCAAAATAGTAATTAGACTGAAGCAGAGCATGACTTTAATTCACTGGCTTTTCTCACCAACTCAGGCATGTGTTACCTATGCCACAGGAAGCTTCTCTCTTTACATTTCTGATTCAATACTGTGTTCAGGTACTGTGGTCATGAACGCACAAACACACACACATTAACAAGAGGCATTAACCTTTATGAAAGGGGAAGGGAAGAGGATTGTGGAAGCATTGAGCATTCCTGTAAAAATACACAAGCGTTGTTCTGCATGACCTTTTTTATTGCTAGTCTCAAGCAAAAGAATGGAGCTTATACTTTATCCTTTGAGCTGATGGAATTGAACTGCAGATTACTGGAAAATATTCTATTACACCATCAAAGGAACTTGGGCCTTGACTAAGAGATAAGGCCTTTCATGTAAGTCTCATCTGTAGGTTTCTGTATCTTCTTCATCAGTTGCAATAACTTCTGAATAAAATGAATGGAAAAACATCGTTACTGACACTAGGCAAGTATTGCATCTCTTGACTCTTAAAGAAGTGGCAATATATTGGTTAAACGTGAATAACAAAGGATGTTTTATCACTTATGTTCACTATCTATAACCCAAGTCTCTCTTTGTTGTGAAGGAGAAAAATTCAAACTAAGATTTTTTAGAACTGCTGGAAGAGGTATGTTCAGCAAAGTTCTGTAATCTTGAGTACCGTTTTCTTCCAGTTCCAGTTGCTAAAAACAGTTTGGTCCTTGGTAAACTACACTATCTTTAAGAGAACTAGCTTCAGTGTTAGAGTTGAGGATTCAGGTATTCCCAGCCTTGTAAGCTGCTGATGAAAGATGGCAAAAGCAGTAATTGGAATAAAGAAGCTTCTTCCTTATTAGCAGCTGCTTTTGGCTTCTAGTTGTCTTGATGGCGGCTAAAGGAAAGGAGATGAAGGAAATGGCAAGGGGCAGTCCCAGCACTCCTGGAATACAAGACAGCATAGTGTGCTAGGGTCTGGTGGCAGGTGGGGGTGTTCCAGGTCTCAGAAAAATTACTGTAGGGAATATATTCATTTGTAAAAGTCAGTTCATAGTTACACTTTCGAGGATTCTTACTCTAGGCTTTAGACAGAGAAAATAGCCAAATAAAGCCAAATAAAACAGGGTTGTTAGCATAGAGAAAAGAGGTCACTGCCATTAGTGGTGACTTCAGCGGTAGAAGCAGAATGGACGTCCACACCTGATTGCAGAATTGACTTCAGTGGGTGTTTGGGGTGCTCAGCCTGCTGTCTGATGGGCTGCCAAAAGTGAGGGGAGATGAACTGACATGCAAGACATTGTTAATTTAGATTAAAATGTTGAGATATTTTAATGTTCTCAAAGCTTTGTAGGCTTATGTTTCTGCTAAGTCTGCCTTGATAATCAATTACAGAGTGTAAAATAAGTGCACTCATTCTATCAACAGGAATGCAAGACAAAGGAAAATCATGCAGGAAAGGGTATTCAGACAGCCTTCATTATGGAGCTGAATTTAGGAGCTAAACTGGGAAATTACGTTTCCTGTGGAGGCAGTGATTTAAAAGGTGATTTTGCAGAACAAATTAGAACAGTGGCCTGTATTTCTAAAGAGGTTTCATAGGGAATCCGGGTTTAAAGCATAGGCAACCAAATTTAGATGCCTGAAGACTGTGAATACTATCCTGCAGCATATGTTGCCATAGTCACAAGGAAGACAATCTGTATCCCTTGAAGTGTTTCAGTCTGGTAATGATTTCAATAACTGTTGCAGTCTTTGGTTCTGGAGAAACAAAATAATCAGTCCAATCACGGTATTATTTTTATGTTTAAGAATAGGATTAGATTGTTCAGTAAAAGAGCCAATGAACCAGTATATGTACAAAGCCCTCTCCACATCCTGCAAACTCCCTTTTGATTTCACCCACATTGATACTCAAAACTGTGATTCAAAGAGCACTCAAGAAGAGCATTCAGACTCCTAATGTGCCTTTTTGATGAAACATTTCATACCCTCTGTGCCTTTGTTTTATGGCAGTCACGTTGCATTTCTTTTCCTGTTCTGTGACAGATATTCCACCTCTCTGCATGTTTCTTATTTAATAGAAGAGAGAAAACTGCCTCCCAACCCATTCCTCTGCATAGAGTAAATGTGGAATAGGAATGCTAATTAATATAAATCCATTGCTAAGAAACCAGTGTTAAGAGGAAATGTTCATTAAAAAAAAAATCTTTAAAAAAGCAGCTGTTACTAGCAACAGATTATGCTCTGAAATATGCCACTGGTCTGCTTAATCACAGAATGGCTTGGGTTAGAGGGAACTTAAGATCATGTAATTCCAACCCCCCTGCTATAGGCAGGGGCACCTCCCTCTAGACCAGGTTGCTCAAAGCCTCATCCAGCCTGGCCTCAAATGTCTCCAGGGAGGGGGCATCCACAACCTCACTGAGCAACTTGTTCCAGTGTCTCACCACCCTCACAGTAAAGAATTTCTACCTAGTATCTAGTCTAAATCTACCCTCTTCCAGTTTAAAGCCATTTCTCCTTGTCTCCATGCATGATGTTAAGTAACCACTGTGTGAATTTTGTGGCCACATCTCTTGTACTACATGCAAACAGTTGTTTTATAGGAAATTTTAGGGCCCAGTGTTTATCAGTAGAATTGTATTGACTTGGATGGAGTTAACTCAGGGGCTCTACTTAAACAGAGAGAGGCCAGTGTAACTTTGAAGCTGCTGACCAGTCGGTTGGGAATCTCAGCCCCAGTTCCCATCTCCACCTCAGTGGAGCCTACTGCCTTTCGTCCCTGCAGAGCAGCTTTCCTCATGACTTCTGCAAGGCTGTAAATCTTTCCATGTCAAATTATTGTGGGTGGTGTTTGCAGAATTAAATCAACATCAAATTGGTCCATTGCTTAGCGAGGTCACTGTCCAACCAGCTTCACAGGCTGTGATCATGTACGTTCTGAAAGCTTATTAAAAGATTTGATGTGTACTCCATCTTCATTAAATGAGTTTGAATCTCAGAATTAAAATCTTCAAGCCAGGCTGAGAGGATTCATCACAGCTGCATATGCTGCATAGCCCTGTAGATTGTAGGCTTCAGAGTTTAATCAGAGAGCTTTGGAAATAGGACATAAAGGTCCATAACTAACAGCTGTGTTACAGCAACAGCTCAGATTTTCTTAGCAGATTTGACTAAATTCCTTATCAGCAAATTTCTTAGTTTCCAGTTAAGCCAATTGCCAGTAAGACGATTCAGAAAAAGATGATGCCCTAGTGTTTTTTAATGTAGTTAGTGGTGCCCTTTGTGAATTTTAGCCTTCTGTCCCTCTTAAAATACTCAGCACACTTGCTTGTGGGCAGTGAGTGGCTTTTACCCTCCAGAAGGGATTCAAACCTCACCTTTCAGAGTGTAAAACAGTGAGCAGGAGCAAGAGAAGAGGAGAAAGAGAAGCAGGTAGCAGAAAGTGGGTGAAAACTATCAATCTTATGTTTTTGACTTAAGGATTAGAAGAGACCTTTTTTGAATACTTTCTCTGTTGCTGCTCCATACTGCTGAGCATAGACAAGAAAACACAAGTTCGCTTCCTCATATCAAGTCAGACCACAATGCAATGGGCTTACTGGAGGCTGAAGGCACCGCACTCTGATTTCATACTTTAATTCTATTTGAATTTTACAGTATCAGCACTGTTACTGTAACTGGGCATGCAGGATAAACAAAATTGTGTTGTATTTCTGAAGCTTCATAAACTTAGTAATAAAATGATTTTAAAATATAACAAAAAGGTGTGTTTTATGGCTTAACTGAATGCTTTATTTTTTAAAGAACCTAAACTTTCACGTGGCTGCTACCAAGCACTGGTAACTTTATGTGCAGTTCGCGTGTGAAAACTCTTTGTATTTTCTTTTGACCACTGAAAACCTCAACCACTGTTAGGTCTGCTGTGGCTACACATGCAGTAACCACAGAAAGTTGTTTCAAACTTCTGATCAATGTTCTGTCTCTACTGGTCATAGCTTTAGCATTGCTTCTTGTTTTTTTCTGTTTTTTTTTTTTTTTTTTTTTTTTTTTTTTTTTTTTTTTTTTTTTTTTTTTTTTTTGTAGCTCTCACTTTCTTCTTGGCTTTCAAAATACAATAGCTATTGGGGTTGCCTGCTTGTTCAGGCCACATGGGGCTAGGGCAACAGGTATCATGAGTAACTGCGGAGTTTCATAGTCTGTAGGATTCCAGTTACTGAAGTAGCCTGAAAATGTGAATGATTTGGCTCGTAGTTCAGAGCTAGAGCTGGGAAAGTCTCCAAACTGAAATTTTCAATGAAAGATATTAACACAGGAAGAATGACTAAACAAAATTTCACTTGAAGGCCAAGGATTGCCCTCAGTTAAGCCAGATATGCCTTATCGTGTCTACACATCCTTTCAAATCTTGCTTTACTTTCTGTTCTACTAACATTGGGAAGCATTAGGAGTTTACCTAATCTGTACCTTCTCTGTTACCTTCTTCAGTCTCTCCTTTTCCCTTCTAAATAATTAAAGAACCTGTCAGAGTACTGCTAACCCACTATTGCCAAATAAAAGATAATGCTGGAAGGGAGAGCAAAGCAATAAACACCAAGACACTTCACAATACTCTGCCAGGTTTTGTTGTGTGGCTGGGACTTATTCTTCTTTCAGTGTAACGAAGGAACACCTTTGCAGCCTGAGTCATGGCCACAGCATTCTCTGCTTGTTCCTGCCAGGTTCATGATGGCTCTGAGAGGCTGCACTCATAAATCTTCCTTCTCTGAATGCTGCTTCCTTGTGTATGTGTCCTCTTTATGAAAGGTCTGACTCAGCACTGGAAAAGGCAGCATCCACTGCTGAGAGATAATGCTGAATTGGACTTCAGCAATTTTTTCAGTCACTTTCCTAACCTTCTGAGGTCCAAGAGAAATCTCTTAAATTGCTGCAGTCTTTGTGCAGTACCTTCGTTTTCTTAACCTTGAGCTGTGTTTTGTAGCCATTCTGATCGGACACAAGCAGGGTTTCTTTGCAATAGCGGGAATCCCAGACAAAAGACTCCAGATATAGTCTCCTTGGTTTTAACAGAGTTCTTTGTTTGCTGGTGAAATTTTTCTGTTCTTGTTTAGTGCCCAGGATCTCTGTTTGTCTGGGTCCTGAGTATAAAATTTACCTGTCTTTGGTATCTAAATATTTGGTATCCATTTACATCAACTAGTGGAGTGGTTAATATGGGTGGCTGTATGGTGTCAGATCATCTTGATACCACTGTGACTCCATACAATAGGAAGTTTGCACCTTGTACAGTCCAGAGACAATAAGGCACAATTAAGATTTGTGTCACTGTGTTATCTGCTAAAAAGCATGCATTCAGATGGCATGAATCTGGATGCTGTTCAGGAATGCTTGGTGCGCAAGATTTCAGAGCATAGGTGTCTCAAGTCCCTCAAAGAGTCCACATATGTTCAGGTTGGGTGGCCCATCAGAGGTGTGGCGGCCACTGTCACCTTCCTATGGGACATCTCAGCTACACTGGCTCTGCTTTGGTGCGGAACTATTCTGGACCGGGGGTTGATGTGATGGCTGCTTCCAAGCCCTGCTCCCTAGCCAGACCAGTCCAAGCCTCCTGCATGGCCAAGATGACCACTGCACAGGTGCACCTCAACCAAGGACAGCAAGTTAAGAACTTCTCAGGCATGCATAATCCTCACAGAAATCATAGGGTTTTGACAGAATGAAAGGCCTCCAGCTCAGAAGAGGTCTGGTGAACTGGCAGATTATTGCTATTTTTTTTTCCTATGGGTGTTAGCATGATTTGGAAAATACACTGCTTAACTGTGGAGTTGTTTGTGAAGGAAACAGCAAAAGTGAGGGCTCACTTTTACTCTAAGAAAAGGCGTGTAAGGTGGAGGTGTTGACACAGTAGTGTGCTTTGAATTGATTACCAAATTGATGCAATCATTCTCCTTTCCTCATTTGTTTTTTAGGTATAGAAGAAAGGTGACCTGATGGATGTTGTTTAAATAGGCACTAGGTGAAGTAAACTAGGCCCAAAAGCTGGCTGCTGATAGGCACAACCTTGTTCTGCTATGCAACTCAATAGCAAACAGCTTGGCCCCTTTTCTCCTGAAGGTGCTTTCTGATTCTTCCTCACTTCTGTGTACCTTCATTTCTTACTTTTTCCTCAGGTTAAGGAAAAATAGTCTCCATTTATTTTAATGGCCCATAATTTTGTCTGCTGTATGTTACATCTGTTTTTGTACAAACTGTTCCAGATCAAAGAGGAACAGTTCTGAAAGTGGTTGTCCCTACTTGTGGACGTTGATGTTTTGTCTGCTGAAAAGCTGACTTTTCTGGTTACTGTAAAATGCATTTGTAAGGATATGGAGCATCTGTTCATAACTTATCAAACAGATGGAGTCAACTAAGTGAAAAAGCATTTTCGTGCCCATAGCCCCTTTTAAAGCATCGCCTTCCAGCTGCTTCTTTCTTTAGAAAGGGTATCTTGCAGAAAATGTACTGAAGTATCTAGATTTCTTAATAGGAAGTCCAAATTACTGCACTGAGATGCTGAATTAATTACAATACTAATTGAGTCTGGATGGAGTCATCCGAGTAATTTTTGATAATGCCTATGCAGACATATCTGTAAGTCAAGATTCATTTGAACGACTTGCATGTGTTGCTGAAATAAAGGTTAACTCTAATGGTGAGAGTCACAGATTCTGTTGTCAGCGAGCATGATAATTTACATAGAAGAGTGTAAATTAGTTGTTTAGAATAGAGAAATATTTCTTCTCCTATAGTAAGGAAAATGCAGATATCTAACTAGACTGAAAGGCAAGGTATTTTGAAAATTAAGTAACAGATAGCACTGAACATAAAATGCAATTACCTGCAGTGGAGCTCACAATTAAAAGATGACTTTTCAGTGTAAAGGTCTCCTTGACTTTGCTTACTTGGGTAAAGGGGCTCATGTGTCCGCAGAGCTGTTGCCAGTGATGATCGTATGGCCTTCAGCTCAGATCTTCCTGCTGGCTCTGCAAGAGTGGGCTGAGGGCTATGTGTTCTGACAGCTGCTATGCCATTGGTGACCTCTTCTCTGCAGGTATTTTCCTAGGTGTTCCTCTTCTGCAGTTGGGCAGCGTGTCTTACAGCACTGCAAGCCTGGAGGAGGATAAAACATACCAAGTTTGAAATGGAAGAGTTGCACTGTTTGAGCATTTCTTTGGTGTGTGTGGGGAGTGGTCTTTGCAATTGAATTGATTTTTATGCTAGCACTCTTTGTTACATTTTTAGGAGAGAGCACACCCAACAGCAGTCTGTTTAAAGGGAGAGGTGCTGCCCAAGCTAAGCTAGGAGAAAATGTTCTGCAATTCGATATTGTTTTAATAAATGGAGCATGCCAACTGACAGAAACAGAAATTTTTTCCTCTTTCTAATTTTCTTTTACTGTTGCTGCACGCAGCGAGCGCTCCTTCAGCCTCGCTAAGTTTGTGGTTGCACACTTCCTCACTCGCCTGGCCCCTGTTGCTAACCTCACACTTACACCCAATTTGCAGAGTCCGCATGTATGAAGGACAATTCAGTTTTTCTAACAAAAACTAAATTAAATTGCTAGTTAAATCTAATGATCTGTTTTCTCTATTTACTTTTCTTTGTAAATAAAAGTAATATATATAAAACACTTGCTGAAGGGCAACCAACTATTCTTCTGACAGGGAGTTAAAAAACAAACAAACAAACTGATGTAAAATCTGGGCTATGTCTCAGCCATTTCTTTATTTCCCATTCTTTTTCTCCCTAAGTCCTCAGGCTTGCCATCTGCACTCTCAATAGGGGCCAGGATTTGGCAATGTATGAAGTAGGGTAAGACAGCTGAAAAATTGTTCTAGGAAAAATTGCTGCTAAAGGTGCTCTACTTTCAAATGGTAACTGCTGAAAAGGAAGCATTAATCTGCTTCCATTAGTGATTTTATCATGATTGCTGCTGCTATTTTCATGTGCTTTGAGTTTACTTCCAGGTAGACTGTTACTGTTAAAGAAATATTTCCGTTTTTGACATTTACAATTAGAAATCAAACGTTATTTAGTTTTACAGTTTCAGAAACCCCTTAATAGACATGGCTGAATAAACTGGGCTCAGCCTTTTAAAACATTCCGTATACTGCCTTTTTAGCCTGAGTTTGAAGAGGAGTGTAGATGGACGTTTTCTTTCCCAGGAGGAGAGCATGAGCCAAACCATGCTGTAGGCCAATCCTTCTCTCTCTCCTTTTTGGCAACAGCACAGAATGGCTTATGGTATGTGGAGCCTGGTGCAATTCCATTGGAATTTGCTAGAGCTGCACTGATTTATACCTGGTGTGAATCTTGTCTTTCCAAAATATTACTGATGCAACAGAAATGCAGCGTTGAAAAGTCATTAACTGAGAAGAAACAATGATCTTTCTTTTGATTTGCAGTAAGTTAGTGGGTCACTGTTATCACTAACTTCAGTTTTTATTATCACTTAAGAGAAGAAGAATACTTTCAAGAATATCAAAACAAAAACACTGATAAAAACATTTTATTCAGTAGTTTCTGGTGTAATATCCCTGAAACCATGCTGTAACTACTTTAGAAGCAGCCAGTGTATCTATCTCAAATTGACAGGCTGCAAACGTAAAGTATCCTGTAACTGAAACAGATGTGGTTAGTATTCCTGTGGGGAGCACATCCCTTTTATTTCCAGAACCAGTTTTTCAGCAATGGCCTAAGAGAGATGGTTGTTGGAAATACTCATCTTTGATAGGAAATAATAGGAAGTGTTTCATTTATAGTAGTGAAGCCTAGTGCCATTTTGTTTTGCTGTTGGAAAAAGTTCTTACTTATGGCACCCAGGCCTTATCTAATGTGATAGAAACATAAAATTTGTAGCTTTTGGAGTTTCAATCTCCACATTTTGTGATGGTGCATCTCTCTTTCCTGCAAACATCCAGGCAGTCTATAGCATTGTGGACTAGAAAGATCATCTTGCCTCAGAAGGAAGTCACCGAGTAACAAGTTTTAATTTCAGTTGTATATGATGTGATTCACTTCCTGCTTCAGAGCTTAGTTCTGTGTTCCTAGGCAGCTAAAGTTTCACACCCTTTTTTGTGCTGCATTCAAACTGAATCCTGTACATGCAGACAGGGCACTAGAAGGGAGAATGTAATGTGTGGTTGCAGTTGCCTACAGAATGAAAGTCACTACATCACTACAGGAGTGCTCTCTGCCTTAATAAGATGCTCTCCTTCGTAACCAGTCTTTTTTCTTTTACGAAGGGTGAGATGTGCAGTGAGGGACTATGAAGTTAGTGGGGGCATCTGTTGGAGAAAACTGCATCTGTAAAAGAGCAAGTATTGTTTATGGTAACAGCTTCAGGTCCTGAAGGTTAATGGACTGCCTTCCTCAGAGTTGTGCAATCATTCTGTGGTATGAATACGTGCTATGTAGTGCTAAAAGCAAGGATCTGCTGTATTGTTGTGCAACAGCAGCCAGTTAAATTAGATCTAATTGTATGACTTCTCAAATTCTGTGTGCTGTGAGTTAAATTTGCTGCAACAACCAGTGTAGTTCACTGTAAGTTCACTATGTTACTGAATATTTATGAATGAATATTTTTTGCATTTTACAATGACATTTAGCAATTCATTACAGCTAGAGCCAACTAAAACGAACCTTCTTACAGAAAGAGCGGACTTGGGGGATAATATCTAATCAGATTCTCACTTTTTCTTGACAAATAGTTTAGGGACCTAATTAGGAATTTTATAAATTACTCGTTTGTGAATCTGACAAAATCCTGACCTTGCTGAGTACAGCAGTAGTGACAATTGAGTTCTTGCTTTTACTGCTCTCTCCACTTCTTCATGGCTGAAGCGTGGTGTAGGTGCAGGGATGCAGACAGAGGGGATTTGACTTCTCCTCTCAGCTTGAGAAGCGACCGCATGTTAGAATTTACAGAACTGGGTCATCTGCAGAGAATAAACTTTAATTCCTTACCCTCTGCTTCCTTAACTCTTCCTCCAACACCCATGCATGCTGTCTCTCAGCTCTGTCTTTGGAATTTTCTTTAGAGAGCAGGGAAGGAAAACCTGGGAGGGAAGGCTGCTGGTTATTAGCTCAGGCAAGTTCTACTTTAAATGTTTACTTTTACTGAAGGAAGGAAGGAAGACTGTTTGGATTTGCTTGATCTTTTAAGAGTCTGGACAATATTTGCATTTTCTCCGTATCAATACAATAAAGCCTAACACGGAGATGTTTTAAACTTGACCCTGATGTGCAGCATTCCATCTGTGCCCTGACCAGTCTGTTTTAGTCTGTATGATAACACTGTTTTCTTTGTGACCAAGTTGATCCAAGTGACTTACTCACCTACATTCTTTCTGATGTGTTTGGAAGCTCTTCTCCTGTTTTGGGCTTGGAGTGAATCTGATAATTTTTTTCTGTTGAGTTTTCTGAAGTTGAGCTTAATGACTCCCCGACCTCAGAGATTCTGTCTGCCCTTTTGTGTTGGTGTAGTAAATTTTTCTAATTTGCTGCAAAATGTTTTCACTGAGATTTTGATATTTATAATGGCTGTTTCTAGGCTAAGGTACAAATGAATAGCATATGGATATTGTGAGAAAAAAATATTAATTTTGGCAAATTCAGTCAATTCACAGTGGGTGTTCTCAGTCTTTAAAACGAAATTATCACATATTTGGCACAACTACCAAGTGCCTGGGTTTTGATTCTAAGCCTTTATCACCAAACGAAGAGAGCAGTGTATTATTAACATATTATGAAGACGCAGTAGCTATGACTGTGTGAGCTGACGGTGGGTGTTCTGCATGGTTGCCACATGTTTGAAAAGAGGACAGGTTGCAAGGCTAGGGCAGTATAGAACGATTAATGTACTCAAATTGGAGTAGTCTGAGTGATTTGTTTGGATCAAGCACGCCAAAACAATTAATTTTGACTCAAAACCTAAAAATTCTGCAATTATCTGGCTGCGTCTAGTGTTTGATATCATCCAGAATATTCAAATGTCTCTTGATCTGTTGTTATTGTTGAGACTCAGGGAAGAAGAAAATAGATTTTTTCCACTAAAAACATCAGAAGAGTATTGATTGCTTAATTGGAGATGCACCGATTATAAATACGTGCATAGGACAGCATCTGGTGGTCAGTGCTGTGTGGCAGCAGCATAAGCTGCTTCATTACTTACAGCTTCATTGTGCAAATCACACACAATGTGATTCTGCAGGACAACTCCTGCAGAATCCTCTCCTTGGGAAATGAGGAAAGTCAGTGTTACAGGGCAATGTGTTTGTGCTTTTTTTTTTTTTTATCTGCACGAATACATCCAAGTCACCTTCACTCACTTCTGAATACCTCACATCTTGTCTGACTGCAGTCCAGAATGGCATTGGCGTTTCAGGTTGCATGTTGTGGTTCACTGGTGGTGTTGATGATAATTCTCAATTTCAAGAGCATTAACAAAGCATGGTCTCATAAAGTACGTCATTGCTTCTGTGCTTCACTGGAGGGTGATCTCCTGATGCAACACCAGCTAGTGGAAAACTCAGAGTTGGAGACACAGCCATTTGCTTTTTGGCTGTGGCATATAGTATGGTCTTTCAGAAGTATCTGTTTTAAGATATTTGATGTCCAATGAAAGGACTGATCCTCTTTCAGTTGAAGGAGGTATCAAAATGAGAACTGATGCAGATGATACCAGCACTGTTGTTATGGATCTGGCTAGGGCTGTCAGCTATGGATTCAGGAGCTGTCTTTTGGTGTTAGTATTTAAAAACTTAGGAGTCATCCATGTAGGATTTAGGGATCTTTTGAGAATGATGGGGAATTAGAGATGGAACAGTAAATGAAGGCTTCCTACAATATAAACATTTCTCATTCACCTAAATTCACCTCATTTACCTTCAGGAAAATTTTAATGTTTTATGAGAATACTTGGGAACATGCTGATGTATGTACAATTTTTTTATAATTTTATTTCAAACACAGTAAAATACCTATGTGTGTATGCATGTGAGTTGTGTGGACATCCATTGGATTGGGGGCATAGTTGGAGGCATGCAACTTCTGCTCCCTGTCTATATCTCTCTTAGGGAGCAGTAGAACCGTTTGTGTCTGTTGTGTATCTCATATGGCAAGGAGAGGGAAATTGAAGAAGGGCAATGGGAAAAGCTCATTCATCAAACAAAATTTTGATTATACATTACCCTTTCTAGAAGTCTGCGTATCACTACTAGCGCATATGTTAACCTGTTAGTCTAAAGTATTTTGATAATGTACAAAATGTCTTCCAGAATCTTTAAATAAACAATTAAGAGAACTATTGCTAAACAATTTCCTTTGTTCTCCAGCACTGTTTAAAGGATCTGTCAGGTTTTTACTTATTTTAAGACCTCATTCAAGAATGGGAATATTGTACCTGGGAACTGTACATATAATATCAGATACTGGAGGAAGGGTTTTGTATCATGTTTCATTTGAATGAGTCAAAATACTTAAATGAGATTACCTGTAAAGCATAGTAATCAACTGTGAACAGGACTGAAATGAAGGTTTGCTTCATGTTCTAAAACAGCTTGATTTTTGTGAGTCAGAATTCATCTGTTATTGCATGCAAGTATCTTATTTGAAACAAGAGTGTAAGTCTTCTGTACTGTAAAACGTGTCAGCATCATGTCAGAGCAGAAAGGGATCTCTTGAACAAGATGCTGGAGAACTGGCATTAGTATTGTCATACGTTCCCTGCTGTACAGGGCATTTGTCTGCAGACTTAGTCCAGGTTGATCCTTGGCTTCCAGTTTGTGCATAATGGCCATTGATTAGCCTGAGTTCCTGTGTGAAGTCAAGTCCATGTGACCTTGAACTTGATTTGGCCAAGTCCTGGATTTGTAACCCCTAGACAGCATCCTCCATCTTCATCGCTGAGCCTTTCTGTCATTCTTTGCACGTTTTTATCAATGTTTGGTATGTGTCTGCACCCTGCTCCTTCTGCAAATTTTAGAGGGCAATGTTAAAAATACATGTTAATGGGATGACTCGCATCTGGCTAGCTCTTTTTACCTGTTTGCAATGGAAAATTCATTTTCATTTTTAAGCTTTAGGTTTTATTTATTTATTGAAAGAGCCTGTTTTTGTTGGAGTGATGGTTTCAATGGGCTGGTGTGGTGTTTTGTTTTGTTTTGTTTGTTTTTAGTAATTAGGATTCTCTTTCTGGGCCTATTGTCATAGTGACCCATTCTCTCATTGTGAGAGGTGGAATTGGAGCACTCTTTGATTTGTAGCATCTTCAGCACTGCTATAAGCTCCTGTTTATTGTCACAGGAGGTGGTTTGAGAGTAAATTGTGATGCTCTCTCCCGCAGAATTTAAATGTGCTGTTTCCATTGCTGTATCCTGCTGACACAGTGGTAAAGGGTTAAATGAAGGTTTAATTTGAGATGGGCCTAATTATAAACCTACCAGCCTTAAAAAATTTATTACATTTATTATTCATTTAGTGTATTTTTTTAAGTACTATAATCTATTTATGGCTTAATCCATACCTTGGTTTACTTATATGCGTTATAAAGTCGGTTTTTTGTTTTTTGTTTTTTTTTGTTTGTTTGTTTTTTCCCCCCATTCCTGTGATCAATAAAGCCTGGCTTGCATTTATTTTATTTTATTTTATTTTTTGCAGGAAATGCAGCTTTCAGAAAACATGAAAAATAGTGCAATTTCCATTCAATGAGAGCATATTCTGTGCTTGCAAAAAAACCAATATTGCCATCTAGTGGGAGTGAGGATTGTGACCTGTCATGCTCCTCCCTCTAGATTACTGTTATCTATCTGTTTTCTTGGAGTCATAACGTACATTTGCATTTAGTTTACTAAATGGACCATTTAGGTCCTTTGCTTTCCCATAAACTTGAGGAAAATCTCACTGTTTTATTGCTGGAGTTTCTCTTCTGTGTATTACTGACTAATCAGAAATATTTTGCAGATGCAAAATAGCAAAATAGTTTCTTTACGAGCTGCTTTCTAATGTAAATTGTCAAAGGACAGGGTAGTGCCTCTGTGCTCCAGTTTATTAGGTCACGTGACTGTCAGTGCCTCTGCAAAGTGCAGGTGAATTTAAGCATTTGCACTTGCTGATTTTCTGATACCTGTAACATTTGTTAGAAAAAATATCTTTTTATCTGCCCAGCATTTGTGCAAGAATATACTGAATGTGTTCTAGGATTGCTACAGAACAGAGCAGGGGGAAGAATTTGTCTGAAGCCTTGGGATAAAAGTGATTTCCAGAATGTTTTTTCTCTTTTCTGCCTTGATATTATAGAGATCAGGGTCTGCTGGGAATTCATGGAAACGGAGACAGAGTTTCACATGATTATTTTGTTGTTGTTACCTTGTAACAGCTTAACACTTCATTTATAATTTTTTTCTTTTTTTTTTTTTTTTTGCCTTATTATGCTATTTGTTCTGAAACTTCAACTGGTTAGAATCAGCTTGGTAGCAATTTTTTTTTCTTGGATTTAATCCTAGCACTTAATTAATCTCCCTTCTTTAGTCATCAGCCTTCAGCTTAGCAATGCAAAAACATAAGAGCCTGAGCATTGCTTCTAAATACATTAGTAATTACTTTTATTTAATTCTCATGCCAAATCATTGCATTTTTGAATCAAGTGGTAAACGATAAATCACCAATGCACACTTCTTGACTAATCTCTACCTCACTCTGCATTTAAACCAGAGAACAACAGCAAAGTGACAGTTATGACAGCATCACTGTTAACTGCTTTTTCTTTTTCTGTTTCAGTCCACTAGGAATGAGATGAATAAGATCGAGAGTACTTTACATATCTCTTGGCAAGCAAATTGCTACCTGTCTTTCAGAAAATCTATATGGTCCATAAAAGATACAAATCCATGTTCTTTCCTCTTATTCCAAACTTCAGTGACTCTTACTCATCTTTCTGTGCTTGAGGATGTTTATCTGTTTGTCATCATGTGCAGGTGTTACGGCTAACTTTTTTTTTTTATGCTCTATGCTGCATCACCGCTGGTGCTGTGTCTTACTGCTTATATGTGTTTGATATACGTATGGATTAACATGGGAGGTCAGAGTTGTGATCAGAGGAAGTTTTTAAATTCAAAACATTCATATGACCTGGGTTGAGTATCTGGGATCAGATCTACTCTTAAGAAGCACTGTGTGGTGTTTTCCTCTTTTATTTGGAATATGACACAGGTCTCAGAAATTATTTGTTATAGATCTTTATTATAGCGGTAGCACTTCCCACAGTTTATCTATAGCAAGCAGAGGATAAAGGTAAGAGAAAAACTTGGACCAGGACCTGGCATCTGTAATAGCTGCGAGAGAGGAGGGACAAAGGAAAGGCAGACATATGATATGGATGTGTAGAGAGTGTAAATAACTGCATCAGTCTGGATGCTGGTGGAGGCCATGTACTTATTGCCTTTCAGTTTAATCTGTAGGTGACATTTAAGTGCTTTGCAGTCAAGATTCAGGTGTTTGCCCTTTTCCATTCCTTTTTCTGTCTGTGCAGAATTAAAAGTTAAAATTTTTAACTGCCTTGCATTTAAGAACAAAACTTACGGTTATTCAAGTTTGATTTTAGAAGAAATACCAGTACTCTTGTTTTAACTAATCTGAAGTTTTGAAGACAGTCATACAATATGTTCAGTACCGATGGAATATTTTTGTTCTAAAACTTAATGTTGCCTTGCTGAGTTTCAATAACTGGGGCATATTTTAGCTTTTCGAGAAGAAAGTATATCCCACCTGTGGTCAAGTAGCATTTGAAAATATCCACCAACAAAATGTGATTGAACGAAACTGTACTGAGACAGTAGAACTAGCTTTGTGTGTCAAGTTAGAAAATCTGTTCATGTAGCTGATCTGTATTGGATCTACTGATTTTTGTAGATCTTCAGGATTTAGTCATTCGGATGTGAAAAGGAGTTATCTTAAGCAAAAATGGATACTAAAATTCCTACTCTAGACAAGACTTGTGAAGCTGGATTTTTCACCTCCAAATAATGTTTTTGAAATATTGCCATGGATTCTAAAACATCTCTTCCTTTAATGGTATCTCTCATATTAAATATATTTTGCATGCAAAAATAGTATATTTATTAGTAATTCTCTGGCAGGTTATGCAACCAAGAGAAAAAAGTCAAGACATAAAAGATGTGAAAATAAACTTACCAGCGATCAATGATCTTTGTTAAAGGCATAAAATTCAATTAGAATTAATTGTTGAGTGCTGTTGCACTAACATGATGGAGGACTAACAGAAATACTTGCATCTTTCAGATTTTGCATAATCTGGGGAATAAAGACCAAAGTATTTTGAATTTTTTCAAAGTTCCTCTTTATTAATATTATCTCATTTATCAAAGAGGACTAGAATAGCCTGAAGTTACATCCATGGTTCTACTGTAGCCTGGAGAAAGCATTAGTTAAAGAAAAAGTTTAGTTCAGGCCAGCTGTCCAAGTCTTCCTCCTTATTTTCCTGCAGGTTTTCAAATGCGTTTGAAACTCTGTTTTAGAGTCACACTGCAACCTTTATGTGGTATTGGTTGTTTTGAGGATTTGCATATATATGTAATGAAATATATTTGGATTTACTGTAACGGAGAGATGTGGTAATGATGCAAGTATGGTACTGTTTTTTCCATTTAAAACCTTTTCTCAGGGTTAATTTTCTGTCTTCACGAGTGACCACATTTTGTTACCACATTTTATGGTTTGAAAAACCAAGATCTTGATCTCTCCTTGGTTTCTTGAGCATGTGTTTTCCAGGTACATTAGTTATTCAGAGATCCTCACTCTCTCCTTCCATACTCCTTTCATTTTCACTGACTATTGATCCCTGGTTCACTACAGTTCACGCAGAGCTTGTGTGTTTGCAAGAACACAGTTAGATAGTTAACATAGAAACAGAATAGCCTGAATAACAATGTGTAATACAGGATCTAGGAATAAAAAAATAAACAGGAAAAATTACTACAGCAATGCAATGCCTAATTGTATTGCATGTCATGTATTTTATGCTCTATCCTATTTAATATCTAATTATAAGTACATTTCCTATGCAGTCTTCTTAATTTCTCAAGACCTTATTCTGTCACCCATATAGTCACCAAGTGGTTCCTTTAAACTGTACCTATAAGCTAGTTTCTACTGCAGAGAGCACTAACTAACTGTGTTAGAAATTAACAACCCAGTTAAACATTATAGAATTTGGCCTTGTTGATATTTACAGGCTTTTTTTATCACCTTTAGCTGATCAGCTGTATGTGCTGATACTGTTGCATTCAGTTCTAGAAGAAATACAGCAAAACCTGAATTAACTTTCATTTAATTCCTCTGGTTTTCACTGTAGCATCTAACAAGCTCAGTAACACATTGGTATTGCTATTTCTGTATGTGTTATATTGCCCATATATTTTCTTTTGACAAGGTCCATGATTTGAACACTTGAAACTCTCACTGCGGCTGCATTCCATTTGTCACGTTAAGTGGATTTTCAATGATAGATCTGAAAGTGAGAGATAAAAATCTAAAATAAAGCATGCCCTGGTTTGTTATGATCATCTCTGCAAAGGAGCTAGAGAGCCTTGATGCGTGCTGAGAAGCAGTATAACTACCTGGGGTGCAAAAATGATACAACAGAACATTTATTGTTGATTACAAGAGAGGACTTCTAGGTTGTGCTGAATTGTGTGTCTTGGAGATAATTGGTGAACCACAGCGGGCTGTTTCTAAGTTCTTGCCTGGAGATGGAATTGTCATACAACTACTGTAGGTATAAGGAGGATCTACAATACTGGCTTTTGATCCATCCTGTTTTGTAGTCTGGAGGGCTGATATTGTATCTGAGAGAACAGAATGAAAAATGATCTCAGACCAATGCTGAATTAGTTTGGAAAGTCAGATACACACATAATATGTCTTTACTGTAGAGTTCATCTCTGTATTTCCATTTTTGTGGTATTTGCTATAATATGATATATTTGAAGCTTCATCTCTCTGAATTCAAATCTATATTGACAAGTCAGCCCAATATCTACAATGTGTTTTTTTTTTTCCACAGAAAAAGAAGATTAGGTAATGGGAATCATTCTGTATATTATGAGTTTTCGTGTAAGCGGGTTCCACTGTGAAATTAAATTTTGGAAATAGAAAGATTTGTTTACTGCAGGTAAATATACTGCATAAAAATACACTAAGAATGATTTTCAGAGAGGATATGTTTCCTATATCTTCTGTACATCATTATCTTCAGAAATAATAATGGTAATCCTTTTCCTTTTCCTCTTCTTGAAAAACAATGAGCTCCTCACTTCTTTTTCATTTATGAGCTGTACTGAGTCAAAAGTGCATCTCTGCTTCTATTTCTCCCTATTTTCCTATTAAGGACCATTAACTTTAATTTGGTAATTTCCAGAAACTTTCAGTCTTTGTCTTGTTGCTTATATTTAATTAAATCTGAGCAAAAATCTCACTTCTACCACCTCATGTGTTCGGTAGTCAGTTCAAAATTTTGCTCCAGGCTCAAACTTCTCCCAGTGGGAGGTGAGTGATTGTATTTTCTAACACACAAGAATAATGATGATTGAGATACACAAATTGAAGATTTGGTATCATTTGTAACCTAAGACTATCTTTCTTAGTATTGCTTGTGTGAATGCATTTATGAAAATCCTTACTATTTTGAGGCAGGCTTCTGAATTTTGTTGTATTGCAACAAACATCTCCCAGCAAGTATTCTGAAATAATCTGCGTTTATGCATGTAAATTGAATTAACTTGAGTTGAACTGCAAATGAGGGTGGTCTTCTATACCTCATTGTTTGGGATTGTATATCTAGAAATTTGTGAAGTCCTTCTAGAAATTTAAATGTGATTGTGAATTCCAACAGCTGTATCAAAGATAAGTCAGCTTATCCATTTTCAGGTATTCCAGTAGGATGAATTAACAGGCTGCCCTTTTCATCCTGATCTCTTCAGTCATTTGCAGTAGAATTTAAGATACTTGAAATGAAACACTGTTGGCAAACTGAATTTTCTAAAATCTATTATTTTGGTGTTTTTTTTTTTTTGTTGTTGTTGTTTTTGTTGTTCTTTGGAATTGGAATTTAAACCTGCTGCTGAATGTTTGAGGAAAAGGACCGGAACTCTTCAAATGCGTTCAGCATTTCTCACTATGCGAAACTAGTGTCCATAGAGGGGTTAAAAAAAAAAAAAAAAAAAAGAACGCTAACAGAAATTTACTTACAAAGTTTATTTTTTCAGATACTTTCAAGATTACTTTCCAGTGACACAGTAATTCTGCATCAATAGTTCTGTGCAGGTTTTAAGGAAGCTTGGGTTCTTATTCTTGTGGTGAAAGTGCAGGCTGGTTACAGTGCTCTGTGGTGTGGCTTTTCACATCAAATGGAACACGTTTCAGAATCAAACCCATATAATCCTTCGGGTACCCATCAGACCAGTTCTGCCAATGGTTGTTTCAGAGAAAATCCTCCAAGTGCTCACTCTCTGACTTGGCTCTTCTGTTCCTCAGTGAAAAACTTGGAAAATCCTGCTGTTTTCCCCTTCCACTCTGACATGTTGTTCAAGGTTGTTTCTGGAACTATTTCAGGGTGTTGGTACATATGGCTTTCTATTAGCTGGAACCAGTAATTCCTCTGAATCCTTTCACAATCTCAGATGATTCTGGGGAACTTATCAAAATTCTGGTTATTCAGAATTTACAGATTTAATTTTCTTTGTGATTATGTCATAGTGTCATGAACAACAAATCCACTGAGTCTGATTTCCAGAAAACATTTACGATGTTTACAGGGATCATAATATAGCTTGTAAGCATAGATAGATAAAAAGAAAAATAGGTTGAAACCTACAAAAGTCTGAGACTCAAAGGATTATTTGTTTTGTTTGTTTTCAAGTGGAAGAACATACAGCGAGATCTGCGTTTACAGAAATGAATGTTAGGATCCTGTATGTTACAAGCTTGGGAAGTGCATTTTCCAAAGTTTTTGCTGGAAAGTTCAGCTGTGTGGTACAGGTAGACTTTGACCACTGAGCAAACGAAATTGCAGCAATTGCTGTGTACTCTTTGCTGCCATCTGCCCTGCTCACTGACCCTTGCACCCTCACTGCTGTGTTCTGCACATTGCATCTACCTGCGCCAGACCCTGTCTGCTAACCCTTACACAGGGTGCACTTCCTGCAGCTCCACCACCGCAAATGTGATTAGCTCACTGGTGAACGCCTTCTAGGGAGCAGTGTTATTGATTGTTGAGTAATGGTCCTTTTAACTTTCACTTGTTTTTCAGCTTTCAGTGATTGGCTTTTTCTTATAATTGCTCTCATGGACCTATTTCAAAGCCAGCACAGTATTTGTAGTTCAGCAGAAATAAATGGCAGGCAGCATCCTCAGTCTCTTCAATGAATAATGAACACACAAGGGAAGCTCTTGGTCATTCAAATCAGTAAATATATTGATGGGAAAGGCATGAAGGAATTAAACACAGCTCTATGTGAACATTAACAAGTATTTGAAGGCAGATTTTGGAGTACTTAAGAAGTACTCCAAAAAGATTGCAAGGATTATATATTAGGCATTCATTAAATTTGCAGGAGTTAATTAACAGAAGAAAAACTTAAATACATCTGCTTGTCTTAAATACATCTGCATGACTTTCTACACCTACTGGATCTGAACTAGGAAAGCTGTTTGAGCTACCAGTCCCAGAAGCTCCCCTGCCATTCCCTTTCATGCATATGTTCTCTCCCTGCTTAACCGACTTCAAAACTCTGCTCTAACTGGTCAGGCTTGTCTTTGCCCACCAACAAGAAACTTTTGTCCTTATCTCACTAGTCTCTCATTTATATCCTCTCTCAACTGGTTGTGGACCAAATACTCTTGAACTTTTCCATCTTAAAATAACCTTATCACCTGAAGACCTTCTGCTCTCTTCTAATTCTCAGTCTATGTTTCTGCTTTTATACAATGCCATAGTTCATACTAGTGCTATTATGATTAAGCAAGCTACACTGTGTGAACTCCAGTAACCTGAGGAGCCTGTAGTATCTTAAGTTCTCTGTGAAACTTCCACTAGGGATGAAAGGTAGTCTGTTGTAAGAAGGACGTAAATGATATAGAGCTTTGCTATGTAGAATCTCTAGCCATCAGTATTCCCTATGGGTACTCACCACTGTGGTGGAGAGATCTGTTTTGTTAACTGTGGGTATGTTTGAAGATTTTAAGTGGTGTTTTGTCCGCTTTACAAAGATCTGTCTGCAGTATGCTTGAGTTGGACGTACTGTGAAAGAAGCCTGGTAGAGTAGAAAAGACTAGTAAGACCTTGCTCCTCTTCGTAAATATACTTAAAGTACTAGTCTGAATAGTTTTTCTCTTCCAACTTACAAATGAATAAAGTATGGTATAGGCATCTAGAGGGATAATGTTGTTGGTGGGCGATGGAGAGGAAGATCTGTTCTGTGCTAGTGCTAGAAGTACAGACAAGGACATCATAAATGTTGGTTATCACTGTAGGGCTTGATAGCCTGCCTGATGGCTTACAAAATTCTCATTGCATTTCTGATAGACCTGGAGAAAGATTTATTAGCCAATTTGCTGTAAGTAGTAGGTAGTGCTGCAAAAATTCTCTTGAACTTTTCTTATATTCAAATCAGCAGGTGAAATCGCGTGCATGTCACTGACATTTTGTGGAATTAAAGTTGAGTCAGAATTCAACTTCTTAAACTATTAATGCTTTCTCAACAGTAAATTATTATAATATACATATTCAGCAGAGAAAGAAAATGCACTTCTTGTCTTGAGGTGGCCTTGGTGGATGTGGTTAGGAAACACTTCTAATTCCACTAAGCAGCCCCATCTCCCTGAGAATGCCCAACTGGGACATTTTGCTTTTGTTGAATTGCAAGAAACTATGTTACTTCTAAGGGTGGCAATTATAGCTTGGAAAAGGTGATACACTAGATTTTTCTTTTATTTGCCTTTTCTGAGCCACGTGGCTGGATCACTATGGAGTGCTGGAGCAATGGTAATGGTACGGATGTATGGCAAAAATCCTCTGTTAAAGATTCATAGGTTCAAACAGCACAGCAGATATATGAGGTGCTTCAATATTTTACAACCATTTTCCAAAGAATAACTTATTTGTGTATGCCATAGCAATCCATCCTGTTCTATCACAAGGTTCTGCAGGAAAATTAGTAATGTAATTTTCCTTTTCTCTATGAAGTATTTACTGACATGAACTGGAAATGCTTTCTAGAGTTGGACGGTCAAAGATCTTCAGCAGAGTCAATATTCTTAAGAGACGTCTAACTGATTCTCACATAGTGAGGGCAGCATTTTAAGAAAGGCAATGATTATTTTTTTTATCAAATGTAAGATACTGCAATTTCAAGTCCTGAATGAAGGGCAAAGCAGTTGAAAAGTGTGTGGTAATTCAGAGCCGGTTACCTCCCATTGTAGCAGGTTTATTTGCATTGTTATCTTTTTGTTTCTTTGTTTTATTAAATTTACTTTTTCTAATCTAAGAATTATGTGTTTAGTGTTAGTCCAGTATTAAAATTCAATTTGATATCAAAACATAAAAGGGCTCTCTCTCCATTTTCTTGTCTTTTCGGTAGTTCTCTGAACAAGTCAGTTGTTCATATAGAAATGGAAGTACAGAGTAAAGAATAAGTTTCATGTTTTAAAAACAAGCAAAAAAAAAACCTAAAAAAACACCCCAGAACAAAGAACCAAGATTTCATCTCAGGAAAGGCGACTTGGCACTATAATAAATAAAGATGAGATAACTAATTGCCATACACACTCCTTTTGTACTTTGGATTGGGTTAACAATAGATTTTTTTTTTTTGGGGGGGGGAGGGGATTTATGGAGCCTGACATGAGATTTAGCAGAGCAGGAATCAGTGGGCGTTGTTGAAATAGCCAGGCTTTCAGCAGTTATGATGTAGTTTTGAAATCTGTCCTTCTTCAGGCAGATTCTCGGTGAAATGAAAATTGGGTTGAAAAATGTTATTGCTACATAAGTCAGAGAATGTTTTATTGGAACAGCAAAGCTTAGAAGTATTCCAGTGGCTGTAAAGTATTTAATATACATGTGTAACAGTTGCTATGGATGAAGAATACAGATGTATGTGTAAGTCATGACTGATTTAGCACTTGAAATTTTGACAGAATGCAGAAAAAAGTAGAGCAACCAACAGTGTTACAGAAGTGTTAGCCAGTTTTAATTAGGGAGCATTCTTTATCTGTTCCAGCCTTGCTTGTGTGGCTGTTCAGGCTTTCAAGATTTTCCAGGCTTTTTTTGTGGGAATTCTAATTTTGTTTTTCTATTCTAATTCCCTATGTTAACATTTCTTACTGGTCATAGGTTGGATAGGGCCCCATGTGGTGCCAAGGAGGAGAGGAGTGAAGACTTGTCCCAAACTGCCAGACATCCCACGGGTTCTGCCAGCAATACAACAATATGGCTTAATAGAGCTGCAGGAGCTTCATGGGGGAGTGTTAACAAGACTAATTGGCAACACATACTTAATTCCCAGTGACTACAGAATGTACAGCAAGAGTAAGCAGGGGCTTGCTGTGGAGCTGATATTAGGGAGTGCAGAGAGAGAGCTATAAACTAATTAGGTAGTTACTGTCCTGTTTGCAGACCTGTATCAATATCTACAGCATGTTGATGGGTTCATTAACCAAAGGAATAGGTAGAATAATTCAATTGAAGGGGATCTTCAGAGGTCATCTAGCCCAACTATTGGACTACTTTGGCCAAACAAAAATTAAGGCATGTTAATGCTCTTCTGTAGTAGAATTGCCAAGTAGCACCCATAGGTGCTGTGGGATGTTGAAAGCTGGAGACCCAGTGCCTAGGATGCATGCAGGTAGTCACTGTTTCAAAGAGCTCCTAATCCTGAAGCAAAAGGTGAGAAACGATGGAAAGGAGAGCTGTTATTGCAGTGTCACTTAGAACAGCTTTCACGGATGAATTTAGTAAGCGTTTAGTAAGCAATTTATAAAACTTATACTGTTTTGTATTGTAGATTAGGATTGTTCGTATAACCTAAATTCAATTTTTTTTTTTTTTACTTGCTTAAAACAGAATAAAGTGTATGAATCTGAAACACGGTTGTTTTTTGTTCATTTTTTTTTCTGAAGAGGGAAGATCTTTCTGGACTTGTTACTGTCACGTTCCCATTTGACAAATCCAATGGTATTTTGGTGGGAAGTGTAGTTAAAATTGCTCTGGCTAGGCTAATAGCACAAATAATAAATTGTTCATAAACTGCTGTAATAATGCAGCCAATTTTCTTTTCAAATATATATTTTCTTTAAATTATAGCTTCTTATTGAAAAGTTATCAGTTTATAAACTTCTAGAAAATGACAGTCATGGAACTATGTAAACTTATCCAGACATGTTGTAAATAATTATTTTTCACAGCAAGTGGAAATGGATAGCAATTTGAAATATCGTTGTTACCAGAGTGAGTTAAAAGGTCAAATTACTGATGATTAAATCCAGATAAGCTGCTCACATTTCTTCTAGAATTGCATTCTTCTTTTTGTGCCATTTTATATTTCTGTAGCTTTGACTGTTGAGGAAGAAAGTAAATTAAGTACAAACTGTTTCCCTGAAAACCAGTACAATTGCAAAGGATCTGATTTCTGCTTGGAGAAAATGAGCTTGAGTGCATGGATGGACCGTTTGTTTCCAGATCAATAACTTTTTTTTTTTTTTTTTTTTTGACAAACTGATTTGTAAAATTTCTGTAGATGAATTGCCTTTTCTTCCTTAGCTTGCTTATTTATTGGAAATTTGGGGAGAGAATATTCTTCTTAAATTTTAGAACTGTTTATGGAGGGTATTGAATGAAACAAGGTGTATACAGACATGTAAATCCTAAAGAATTATTTTGCTCTTTCCAAGACAATTGGTTTTAAAGTAAAAAAAAAAAAGTGTTTGTATGAAATGCAAAAGAATTGAGTGGCCGTCAAAAACTCAGAAACTGTACTAGTGCCCTGTAAAAGAAGGCAAATCAAGCAGAGGAAAGAGATAGGGCAGCAATCCAAACAGGTATGGGATTTTTGTTTGCCACTTGTACTTTATTCAAAGTATTCATCTTCTTCTGTGTGCATGTGTGTGTGTTTGTTCTTTGTTATTCTTTGTATTAAATCTTGCATGGTTTAAAAAAAAAAAAAAAGCTAACTAAATGTGATTCTGTCTGAGTCCCTGACTTTGACAATGTGGAAAGCCTTTCCACTAAGTCTAAGGGTAGGGAACGTCCATGCCTTTCCATTTTTGACCTGAAAATCCCTTATTTTTCCCTTAATGGCCTTACAAAATGCTGTACTTCTGGTGTTTGGGCTCTCCCAGAAAACAGCTTCCGTTCTGATTAGTATGAATGGCTATGCAACATCTGTCCATGAGAGCATGACGTATGGTCATGTTTGGAAGAACTCTGCATGGAACTTTCAGAAGCAATGAGCTGTATGTCGCTGAAAGGCAAAAGGATGCAAACGCCTGTGTTGCTTTAGGAGAGCTGTTGAACACAGAAACTCTTGGGTTCTGCTTGGTTCTGGGGGGAGCACTTCCAAATCTACTGGGTGTTTCTGAATATCTCATTGTGTAAATTAAGAAAATAAATGGAGAAAGCAGGTGGAAATCTCTCAGGGGGATTTTGTTTTTAACTTGTTATAATGGTTTAATAGTTAGCAGTTAGAGCTAAGCAGGTGTTTTAAGAGCTCTTATTTAACAATTATCACTCATTTCCGGGCTTCCTGTTTGTTCAGGCTGCTGGAGAACATCACATCAGCCAACTGCTTTCAAAAACCTATTTTAACCCTTTGTCCTCCAGTAAAACTGAGAAAACTCTACATCAAGGATTCATGTGATTGAAAAGTTGGAAGATAGCACAGAATCCTAGAGGGTGGAAGGGACGTCTGGAGATCATCTAGTCCAACCCCCTGCTAAAGGATGTCCCCTTACAGTAGGTTGCACAGGAAAGCATCTAGGCAGGTCTTGAATATCTCTGGAGAAGCAGACTCCACAACCTCTCCGGGCAACGTGTTCCAGTGCTCTGTCACCTTCAAAGTAAGTTCCAGTTTGTGCCCCTAGTCCCTTGTCCTGTTGTTGAGCACTGTAGGAAAGAACCTGGCCTCATCCACTCGATTCCCACCCATTAGATATTTATAAGCATTGATAAGATTCCCTCCCCCTCCCCCCCCCCACCAGCCCTTCTCTTCTCCAGGCTGAAAGGCCCCTGGTCTCTCAGCCTTTCATCATAAGGACAATGCTCTATGCACCTCATCATCTTTGTAGCACTCCTCTGGACTCTTGCTAGAAGTTCCCTGCTTTTCTTGAACTGAGAGCCCAGAACTGGAGACAGTACTCCAGATGTGGCCTCACCAGGGCAGAGAAGAGAGCCTGCTGGCCATGTTCTGTATAATGCACCCCAGAATTCCATTGGCCTTCTTGGCCACAAGGCATGCTGCTGGCTCATCACCAACCTGTTGTTCACAAGAATGCCCAGGTTTTTGTCTGCAGAGCATCTCCTAACCTATACTGATTCATGTGGTTATTCCTCCCCAGATGTAGGACTCTGCACTTGCCCTTGCTGAACCTCATAAGGTTCCTCCACCCAGAGCTCCAATCTGTCCAGGTCTTGTTGAATGGCAGTACAGCCTTCTGATGTGCCACCTCCTCCTCACAGCTTCATATCATCAGCAACCTTGCTGACAGTGCAGTTCACCCTTTCATACTGGTCATTGATGGAGATGTTAAATTGAATAAAATCACTTGGAATTACTATTCGACATGCATGACAAGTAAATGAGGATTTATAAACTTCATGGACCTCTAATTGAATTTAATTTAACCATCCTTTAAATTCTGTTATATGTTACAAATATTCTTTATTCTGAATCATCATGATAGAGTGGGATATAGAATATTAGAGAACCATGATTTTTGTTTTATATCTCTTGTGTTGATATTATGCAAAAAATGTTTGACCTACTCACAACTGGTGTTCCAGTGAACATGGACCTAAATTAGTAGAATTAGTACTATGAAAGTACTATTCTAGTACTAAAAGTAAAAGTGGTTCGAATTTTTTGTATTTTAGTGAAAACGTAATCAAGATTATAAAATTAAGCATCTGACAGTAATGTTGATTTTGACATTTGGACATAGAACATTTGGACTGAGGGCTTTTTACATTAGTGCTGTAACAAGGCTGATTGTCAAATGTCTTGCCATAGTGCTGCTCTAAATATTTAATCATAAAATGCAAGCAGTTATTTTCTGGGGTGTGTGTATAGTTTTTTAAGCAGGGGATCTTTAAGAAACTGTCTCAGTAAATTCAGAAATACTGCTGTACTTATTTGAGAGAGAAAAGTGGAAAAAATACTTTTTAATTCTGCTTCAAGTTGAAGTGCCTCTGGAGGCTTTAGATATTGATAAGGAAGGACAACCAGCTGGCTAGTAATGGCCCTTGAGTGCTGAATCCTGGTGAGAGTGAGAAATTCTGGATATATATTTGTTCCTACATTTGAATGCTGCGAATGGTATTCATGCCAACTTCAGCTCAGTCTGTGATTTAAACCTGTGCTTTTTCTACTGTGCCTGAAGCTACTCCTCACTCACCCCAGTGTAAGGGCGTCAAACCAGGCCTGACAGATCTGCTCTGCCCTGGCAGAGAGGCTCTTGGTGAATAAACTGTTCTTACCATCAGAAAAAACAGTATTTCAGAGTGGGAGAGAGTCTGTGTGCTCCACAGAGATGGCATGCAAAATCTGGTCATGGAGAAACACTTTACCTACCATGTCCTGCATGTATGACAAGTGCCAGTGCTTCTGCTTTCATGGCTGATACTTAGTACCATTCAGCTTAACAGCTTCTGATAGTATAAAAGCATTGCTGGGGATAACATTAAGTTTTCCTCAGCTGAAATAACAGAGCATTTTAGTTTTATAATTTTAATGCACATGGGCTAGTTTACCTGATGATGAGGTAGTGCAAGTGGATAAAACTGATTTGCGTTAAGCACGTAAGTAGTAACATTGATTTATACTGGTTGCATTGATTAAGCAACAGTTTAATATGCTGCAAATTTGATCTTCAAAAGAAAACACTTAAGAAGTGTTTTGTAAGGTGATTCAATTTCCTTTCAGTTACCTAGTTGGGTGTCAAAATTTCTCCCGTTTCCTTTAAACACAAAAAAAAAAAAGTACAAAAGCTACATTTTTTCCCTCTCCCAAATTCCCTATTTGTTTTCTCCATCAGTGTCTAAAATCAAACAGAAACCTGTGAGTGTTTTCCAAGAAGAGAAGAAAAAGCATTTACTTGAAGCGCCAAACCATATCCACTTTGAAGTTCCACATAACAGCAATGGGTGCTTTATCATGTAGCTGCCAAAGGGTCTAAAAGTTCTCACAGTTCTTCAGCATTACTGCTGCAGAGATGATTTGTTACTCCTACTGCGGGTTGGTATTATTGTCTTCTAATGCTTTACCTGAGCTACTCTACTGAGCTGAGGTCACTGCTGGCAGAAGGATTGGAGGTTATATTTCAGGCGTCTCCCTCACTTTACAAGTTCAGGACTCCTGGTGTAGGCACTCAGTGCTATTTTGAGTTGATTTTTCTTTTTTTCCAAACATGTGTTGAGGATGCTGTGCACAATCCTTGTAATGCAAGGGATTTTGAGTACTCGATTTGAAAATGTAGCCTTAGTCAATTTCAAATGAAATTTGTACAAATGTAGATAAATCAGCTTATGAATGACACTTCTGTTTGTCCTTTATCCAAGCATAGAGGAGCATCAATAGTATGTTAGGTGTTGTGTTCTGGTACTGTACTCTTCATGAACTTAAGGACTTTTCTGCTTATGCTGTGGATGATATGTTGTTTGTGTTTTGCAGCTTTTGTCACTTAGAGCATTTTCCACAAATGCTCTGCTTCACTGACTATTTGCTTAGTGCCAAATCTCCTGTGAAGATCTGTGTGCCATGGGGAGAAGTGTCAATGGAAGGTAGATTTTTGCTGCTTGCTGGGACTCTGTAACGTGTCCTTTTTTACTCCCACATTGCTTTTCTTCTTACTGTAAACAATATAAATGTCTTTAAGCTATTTGGGATTTGTTAGGATGACTGTCATCTGCGTAGTAAAGAGACATAATTTACCACTATGTACCATGGGCAAAAAATATCACGGTTGGTGTGAAAGCAGCAGGAGCTAGTTCAGCAGTTGAATTTGCAATGAAACTCAGATTAAGTAAATAAAATATAAGAACATGTAAGATCACTGCATACCCAGATTAGTGTTAGTCTTTCATATATGGATTACTTTCTGATTATTCTTATTCCTTGTGATAATTTCAGAAGTAATTTTATTCCTTTTCTCTGTTGTAAGAGAAACAATTCTTCTAACAATTTCATGGTTTTAGTATTTGGAAGATTTTCTCTTCCTAACACACGTGCTGAATAGACAAGCAATTTATAAACTTTTCATTTATGTGGCAACTGGTCATGGATGTGTATGTGATTCTGATATTCTGGAGCAGTAGCAGGTGCTCTCCAAAGCAATAGGTAATTCCCTGTCAATACATCAGGAAAGAACAACAAACATAGGGGAAAGAAGGCTTCTTTTAAAGGGAGTATTCTCAGCTCCAGGTGTATGAATCAAAGACTTTGTGAATCCCAGGCTCTATTTTGCTGGGCCAGGAAACTTAACTATTTTCACGTAGGAGGAATCAAATCATGTAGTTCTTACAAAAGATTGCAG
Organism: Pavo muticus; assembly: GCA_016647715.1. Classification (NCBI taxonomy): domain Eukaryota; kingdom Metazoa; phylum Chordata; class Aves; order Galliformes; family Phasianidae; genus Pavo; species Pavo muticus. The sequence goes on from JACDJE010000188.1 coordinate 831,548, forward strand.
AGTGTTTTTTTATCGTGTAATAGGAGACTCCTCATCAGCTTTCTCTTAAGGGAAGGCTTGCATTTCTTATTGTTACTCAATTTAGATCTTTTTTTTCTGCTGTCTTAGTCTTACTTCTCTTCAGTAACAGCACAGGAAAAAAAATCTTGCATTCTTCTTTGAATCTTCTGGCTTGCAACACAGCAAAATTGTGCAAAATTGTTTGCCTATCTGAAACTTCAGAAACAAAGGAATTCAGTGAGTACAGAGGCTGCAATTCCAGCTTATTAGTCCTAGTTCTGCCAAATGAGGATCAAGCAGATTTGCATCTTAATTCTTTTCTAATGTGTTTTTAGTAGGTACATCATGACTGAAGTCTTAAGAGAGTCTTAATAGATGTAATGTTTCCATTTGCTCAGTCCAAGATTTAGAGGGACTTTTACAGCAGTATTTAGAGATTGCATCAGCTTATAAGTGTCAGAGAGTTTGCATAGAAATTACATGGCTGCAAAACAGAAAAAATGTGACACAGCTGAAACTGCAAAGAAGAAAATAATAAAATCCCTCTAGGCCTCTTATCTTCTGGGATTTTATCTGTTAGCAATTAGAGTTTGGTCTGTATATGGGCCTCCATATTTGTCTATTTGAAATTTTAGTGGTTGGTATTATTTCCCATGTGTACTACCTTTTTTTTTCATTAGCTTGTTCTCTGTCCTCTATGAATTTTCCCTTGTATTATGAGAATAGTACTACTGCATGAGATCTATAAGATGAAACTGGATTAGTTTTTCAAATAGCAGTTTGTGAGTAGCTGATATATTAATAGAGTGTTTTCTTTATACCGTACTGTAGAAACCACAGCTTATATCTCTGCTTGTTATCTTGCCTTCTTCAAGTAGCAAGTATGAATCTCAACTTTTAATCTGTTCTACAAAATTTATCTTAGTGTGTGATTTCTTTTTTTTTTTTTCTTACATTTTCAAGGTGTTCTATTAACAGCATTTATGTGACGCATACCGTTATAGAACAAGTGGATTAATTGAACCTTAGGCTTTGGAACAACACACTCAAATACAGGTCCATTGAGACCTTCATTGTCTGAGCCTTATAAAATGCATAGTTTTCCGGCAGATTTGAGGCCAGAAGCATTGAAGTGATAATATATGTTCTGTGGTAAAGTTTAATGCAGGACTTAATTCAGTTTTCGTGTTGAAGTTTCCATCTCTTGAAAGCTACTCTGTATTCTTCTGTTGCTGCTGTCCAGAGATGGCTGCCTGTGGTTTTTAAGACTCTTGAGGGATAAAAGTATCCCTGACTATGACTGCAGGTCATCTTAATTGTTGTTCCATTCCTTTAGTGACACTTGGTAAAACCAACACTGCAGACGGAATGTAAAACAGAAGGAAAACATGGGCATGCCTTTAACCATTACTGCAGTAATGGATATTTGGATATTTTCAAGGAGGGTAATTTTGAGATAGATAATAACATGATTTTTCTGCTGTGAAGCACCAATTTTCCAGAGACCAAACATCCTTTCCTGAAGTGTGTTAGCCTTTTATGCTCTTTTAAAATGATACACCTTTTTGTAGTGCTGTTCTTTAGTAGTAGATGATCATGAGAGGTATGTGATTTGGAAGAGTGGAACTAAACATTCTGCTAAGCCCAGACATTGTTGGGATGCCCTTTGAATGTTGACGTACTAGAGCCATCAGTGGAAAAGAATCAGTCACTAGCACCAACCTAATACAGACTACAGTCTGTAGGAGGTTTGGCACTTCACTCTTGGGCATCTCATTATCCTTGAGATATCTTTGGAGTTCAATTTGTTTTATTTCTGAAAATTGAATCAATTGCCCCTTCCAGACTGCAGCCAAGTAAGCCCATTGCCATATTCTCCAGAAGCTTCTTTCAGTCTCAGCCTCAAATAATGTCTCAAAGCTCTTTGGAAGAGCTCAGCTAGCTATATAGTGTGTATTTTAGTGGCTTTCAGTTTATCTTATAGATGGTATTTCACAATCATCTACATTTGGTGTGAAGGGCAAAGCTGCCATAAGCTAGCAATATTTCAAGGCATGATCCAACAGAAGAGCTCTCACGCTGCTAGTAAACTTTATTCTCCACAGTTTTTTCCACAGTGAGTTCTGCAGTTCTGCAGATTTATATACAAAGTAATTGAGATGAAAGAAGGAGAAGTAGTCAAGAGTAAAGCCTGTATTTTGGTTTGCCATGGGATCTGATTGCTTAGCCATGTGAGAAGGAAGCCGTGCTTTTATGTATAATATTACCATTTGAATAACTTAAACGTACCTAGTTATAAACAAATTTCTGCTAAATATTGACATGGCACAGAAATAAGTGATTTATGGCTCTCAGAAAGCTTGACATATTTGTTTTCTATAACATTACTTACATTGTAATGACTAAATGCAAGCAATACATTTTATCCTTAGCTACTGCAATTTTTGGTATAAAAATACCTTTTTAAAAAGCAGCTTAAATTCATAGCAAAAGCTATAATAAAATAAGTATAATAAAATAAGGATTCAAGAGTCAGAGTAGGAGGTATTTGAAGTAGCTGCTACTCTAATGTAAGTTAATTGGACAGCAGTTCCCAGAATGAGCTGCTGATTCTTGAATGCTTAGAATTAGCTACAGTTTTCAGAATTTAACAGATATCATCTTTTATTTTTTTTAATGATGTGCCTTGATTCATGGTTATTTAATCAAAGCCATCTGCTTTGAAAGTAATTCTCAATGAAGTACTGAGTCTTCAAATTTTTGGGGGATTTTTGTACCTGAAAAATCCATGAGAATCTTTGGTTGTTTGGATCAAACATCAAGTCTCAAAGAAGTGGTGATTCTACTTTGTATGCATTATTTTTATTCTTCTATTTTCTTGCCAAAATGTCTGTTACAGCTTGTGAAATCCGTGCAATATGCCTGTGTGTTAGATGACCTAATCTTTCTCTGTTGCTTTTAATGTCAGCATGTTTAATGATGCTTGTATGTTTCGCTGTATGTTTTTTTAACTAGAAAAATTGAAGAGAGGATGAGAGCCCTACCCTTTTAAATGATAATAAAATAAATTCAGATAAGCTAGTCAGGTCTTAAGTTCAAAATTCTCTGAGTCAGAGAAGTCTGTATTGTTTAAGAGGTGAAAACAAAGCCATGTAAAATGTTCTTTGTGGTACCCCTTTGTGGTAAATACACGATAGCAGTCAGAAAAGCTGTCCTTCCTCCAAGAACAGGCTACAGTTTGCAGAGAAGTGTGCCATCAGTGAGTACTATTAGCAGTGCTTCAGTCTGGCTGATGAGTTGTGCTTTCCTCCTCCTTGTAGTGTAGTGTGTTTCAGGATGTTTCTGCTTTATACAAGTTACTTGGATATATGTAGGATCCCATGTGTTCCAGAAGCAACAGCTCTCCTCATTGCCAGGATATGCAGAGAGTGTTCAGCTGTGTCATGAAGTGGAATCAGCCTTTTTTAAACTATTGATAAGGAGCTGGCAGTGTTCCAGAGTTATTGTTGGGAGTTTCTTTTTAAATGATCCAAGATGAAAATGAGATTGAATTGCTGATCAGGGTTCAGAATGAACCTGTTTTTCTTTAGGTTTGATCCCCCAAAAATATTAATCGCTAGTCTTAAAGAAACTCCAACAGTAAAGAGGTAACTGCATATTGGTTTTTTTTTCCCAGAATTTCCTGTTTAAGTTTTGTTACTTCCATTCTGAAGACACAGTTCCAATATTGTACTGTCTCTTTCTTTCTTTTAAGGACTGCATAAGAAAATGGACTAAGTTACCCAGACTTAGTCCATGAATCTCTATGGCTGAATACCAACTACTATTTGAGCCAGATCACGAGAATGCCAGCACTTATATTTTTGTTTCTTTATTAAATTCCACTGCATCTGTATCTCCAATAGTTAAGAACTTCATTGGCATGCACCCTGTATTGCATTTAGGGTTTTCACTTGGGAACATTTTTTGTTGAAGGTAGAGTGATTTTGAAATTTGATAAATTGAATGCACTTTTAAAGGCAGCTTCTTTGTAGAAAATGTAATCTGGAACAATCCAAAGGAGAAACTCTGTAGACTCCTGGGAAAAGTTAAAATGCAACATATTTGACAGAGTCACATGCAGCACACTGCATAGGGTCAGAGAATCAGGAATGGAAACTGTCCAAAACTCACACTCAGGCATGTTATGCAGACATCGTGGAGATCTATAGGATTCCCCAGAGAGCCTTGTTTAAAGGGAGGTAGCCCAGGCGGCTAACGAGGTCATTCTTATGCATGAATCATTCTCATCTTTATTACTATAGGGATTAAAAAAAACAACAAGACAGTGCATTGAAAAGTACCACCCCAAAAACCTGTCTTTCCGTTATGCAAAGGTAACTGTACTTCCAATTCTGTCTTTGAAGTCTCTGCGGTAAAGAGACTCTTGCTGCTTCTCTGGTTGGATCTTTGGGAACTGTTTCTATGGTTTTATTAAAAAATGTAAATATGTAGTTTCCAGCTCAGTTCTTATACTGGAGAGAGGTTTTGAAACAAACTTGGGTAGGACTAAGTTTTAACCCATAGAAGATTAATATAGGGTTCGTCAAATCAGAAATTTCTGTGCACTGTGTGGGGTAGTGCTTAAGAAAATTGTAGGCCAACTGGGGATGGAGGAACAAGGAACAAAGTTATCCCAAACTTAGATGCATTCCAAAAGCAGCCTGCAGTGCCTACCTCCATGCTTGTTGCAGATGACAGATTTTTCATGGCACTTTACCCAGATTTTGAATTATTTGTTGTTTTTTTTGAAGATTATTACCAGTTAATTTTTTAAAAACTGATTGGCTGGAAATTGAGGCAGAAAGTATGTAAGTTGCTCTGAAAGTAACGCCTCCTATTTATTTCCATAGAAACTACATCAGATACAAATAACACAAGAACATAATTTGGTAGAACAAATTCCTGGCTACAAACCTATTTTTCAACATAGATGCTACCATTATACCTTTGGGTATGCATTTTTGTCAGCACTGAAGAAGAGCTTGTGTGCTGCACTCGTAGTAATTTGCTCACACGTTTGCTTCTTATCTACTTCCATATCAGATGCCATTTTGTCAGACTGCCCCTCTGCTGCCGTATGCCATACAGCAAGAAAATATAATGGAATATTGGTGGGAAATTTGGTGAGAAACTGTGATATCACCAACATCCACCTGATGTCATGATCCAGCATTAAAAAAAAGAGGCATTACTTTCTGAGCAGTCCACATATACTTAGGGCCAAGTAGATTTATCTTGCTGTGAGATGCATCTCTGCCCTCTTTTGGGTAAAATTAGACGTGCCTCATGCTGTAAGCCCTCAATGGAATTTATTCTGTAAATCAAGTATTAGGGGTCATTGCTTTTGGGATGTGATATGTGCAGAGATACTGAAGCACGTGAAGGTTTATCAATAGGCTACCATAATGGCGGTTTACTTCTAGCCAATTAAGCAGTTCAAATAATACTACTAATATGGGAGCATGCCTACAACTCATAAATTCCAGTGTAGATAATGGCAAAAAGATCAGGATCTTATTTTACTAGAGAGCCTTACATGTACTGTAAATAAAGCAAACAATAAGAGGTGAAATATGCACCTGGAGGTGAGTGAAGTTCTGTGCTCAGGGTAACTCAGCCGGTCAATAGCAGAACTCACAGTTGAACATATAGAAGCATTCAAATTGTGGAGAAAATTCTTTCCAGGGAGAAACTTGGAGCTCCCTAGTTGGAAAGGAACAATGGGAGGTCATTTAATTTGGATATACAAAAGTACCATTAAAGAGAAAGGGCTTTTTTAATCTGACAAGGGTAAAACAAGAACTGATGGCAAGCCAGAGTTCTGAAAATGAACAGTGAAGCATCAATTTTTCTCATTAAAGGTGAAAAACTAATGAAATCAATTAGCAAGGGATGCAACAGACCCTTCATCTCAAGATAGTTTCAGAAAAGACTGAAAGCATTTTCTGGAATACATTAGCTTAGCTTTATTAGTTTGACTTCTTACATGAGTAAGTAGGCAACAGGCTATGCCCTCCCAAAACAAAACTGAATGGTTCTTCTACATTTAGAACTAAATCTAAAGAATTCTTGCTCATTTAGATCTTCAGTTATTCTGATTCCAGTTCCAGGACCCTTGAAAATCCATCCTAGGCTCTTTCAAAGATATCACACAAATCTGAGTACCTCTGTTTAAAACAGAAAGGAGAGGAGGGAAAAAAAAGAGCGAAAAGTGCATGTATATGACACCACACATCCTGTTTCATTATAGACTAAAGAGGAATGACCAAATCACTACAATATAGGGCAGGATAAATGATAGGGTGCCCTCACCCCTTCTGTCTCTAGGAAATACCAAGAAACAAAGGTGTCTGAAAATCTGAAAAGTCGGAGTAGGATTATAAAAAATCTTGAGCCAGCATCTTGCACATCTGTGTCAAACTCATATCTAATGTGGGAACTCTGCAGCTTCTCTAGTTTGAAGCTTATCAACAAACAAATATAAATACTAACCACATATCAATTAATGCAGCATACATGAGGATGTATCTTTTGCTAATATTGCATTCCTGATTAGTGGAATCTACCATCTGACTTTTCAGAAACAGTAATAATAGTAGTGGGTATTTTTGCCATTTCCTTTTCTGTAATCTCTGTATTCAAGATGTTACATTCTGGTCTGTTTGACTCATAGAATATGACTTCCCTGGCAACATGTGCCAAGTTACTAAATTTTACTTCACTCAATTTCCCTTTTTGGTTTCACACACAGGTAGCATGAATTAGAGTAGTTCTGTTTTGTAGCAGTGTTCTGTAGCAGACATTAGAGGATCTCAGAATTGCTCTGGGTTTGTTATGGCTTAGGCTGCACTGGAAGTCCAAGTGAATCACTGATAATTCTAGTCTGCAGGATAGCTGCTTTGTTGGCAGAATTAGCTTCATTAATCTTTCTAATGTGATAATTAAACAGAGTAAGCCATCAGCAGAGCTAGACAAACTTTTTTTTAAAAAACAAAAACAGCAACAAAAAACCCCCAACAAAATGGTCTCTTAAGAACTTATTATAGTACTAGCTGAAGTAAAGCAGATTTGAGGGTGTTGTGTCTTCATAGTTCAGTGATGTGTGAAACAGTGATGAACTGCACTACTCCCACATTCTTACTGTATTTTGGCCTGATGCACTGGAAAACTTATGACCAAGTTGGAGATCTGGTAGGTAACAGCCATGAACCATAATTATTATATAGAAGCATTGTATGGAGTTTACTGGGCAGTCACAAACCATTTTGTACTCACTGTGCTTACCCTACACTGTAAAGGCGGCAGCTCCAAGCTTGTTCTCATTCCAGTCACCTGTCACATTGTGGTAAGTTACTTAAATGGCCCTTTCCAATTTGGGTCCTAGGACAGTGAAGTCTGGGCGGTTAGGAGTGGTATCTGCAAGTGTGGTGTCCTCCTACATATGCTCTCTGGGTTTGGACTCTGCATGAAAAAGGGCAGATGGATCCACATGGCAGCCAATTTCTGTAACTTGTGCGTCACCTCATGTGAAGGCAGAATGAAGTCTTCCATTCTAAGCTAACAAATAAACATGGAAAGCAAAGATACTTCTGCAGGTCACTTTTATTTTCTTAACTCTGTTTTCTTGTTTCTTCTTTTGAATTTCTTTTAAACTTTTAGTATAACTTGAACAAAGGTTCTGAACCAATGCAATTCTTGGCATGCTATAAGTAGGAGAGCTATTTCCAGGAAGGATACTTTTGTTTAAATACTTGATGACAATTCTGTTTTTTTTCTTTTGTGGTTTGTATATCATTCAATGTTTGTTTATTGTAATGTTCATGTTTGTTGTAAAGCAGCTAAGGTTACAGATGCATATGTGCAAGGACAGAGAATATTTGTGTAGAACATACTTTTTCCTTCCATCTTTAACCCGACAAAAGATTGTTTATTCTTGAATCCTGTGTATTCTTGCTTTCATCTTAGAGCTTGCTGGAGAAAGAATTTAAAAACAAAACAAATTGGAACTAGAAAAGAAGTATTTTTGTGTCACTTCTGCAATCTCTTCTTTATTTCATAACCAAATTTAAATAATTTTATTTCAAAGTGACAAGCTTGTAATTCCATGAAGGAATATTAGAAATCCTACATCATCACTTTTTTTTTGGTGTCTCGATTTAAAGATTGTTCTGAAGTTCTTCATTACTTTTAAAAATCTTAGCCCTGTTAGGGAAAAACAGCCTTTTAACATAGCAGGACAACTGAAATAGTAATAAGAAGCATTCTAACATTAAAGAATGAGATTTAACACGTAATGTGTCTCTGTTTCCAAAATAAAATGTAACATTTTTAAAGTAATTTTAGCATAACTTTCTTTTTGAAATATTATTTTACATCCTCCTGCTTTGGCTGTGACAGTTTCTTGTCACATCTGGGCCATATACGACATTGATCATCAGCCAAAATTGGACACAGGGTAAGCTTCAGCTAACTACAAAGTGAAACAGGGATTTTGTAGCATTAAGGGACCTATCTCTTGCAGAAAGAGGAGTGGCTGCAATGCTGGGGAATTTTCAGACTGGTCTTCCTAGTTTTTAGAAATGTTTTCTACAAATACAATATTGTTTGTTTTCTGGAAATTTTGATGGAAAGAGTTTAATTCGTAGCCATTTACTGAGATCAAAGATGCTGCTGGGCCCATCTCCCAGCCTATCGTAACTGCATGTTCTGTAGTTTCAGCCGCTTTATTGAAGAGAAATGAAAATCTCGTTAGTATCTAAATCAGCTTGGCAAAGTAGAATAGTAAGAGTTTACCAACTGGAATTTTTTCTTGTTTGCTGATAAACTCTGGCTTGCATCCGATGTCTGTGTTGAACACTAACAAGCTGCTCGGGAGTCCTAGTAAGTGTGAGAGAAGTACAGTGTGTTTGTTTGCAGCATGCTGGGTTGAGATGCTTCCTTCCTCATGGAAGATTCATTTCTATCAAGAGTGCAAATGGAGAGAATATTTAATGTGGTTGCCTTGCAGATAAGAAAAGCCTTTCTCCTTTCTTCCCAGGGAGCTGAACTGAACTCAAACTCATAAACAGTAGTTGTTTTAATATGTGAGTTTTGTTGCTCTTTGTCTGGAACAGCTTCACTTACATCTGAACTAAGGTTGATTCAGTTCCCTGCTGCTTTCTTCTAATTGGTTAATTAATGACTGCAAATTCAGTATGACCTCTCTGGAAAGTTACTGAAAGTAATCACGCAGTAGTGTTTCAAATACTTGGTGCAAAACTCTCGTAGAAAGATCTGAGATGAATGCTGAGCCTCATTTTCTGCTGATATTTCATATAAGGTGTATTAATTTGTAACCGTTGGTATGGGAACATTTTCCTGCCAATATAGGTAAGAGGAGTACTCAATGACATCAGCTGTGTTCCTAGCTTCTGCTTTAAAATACGGTTGGTTAATAGACAAGTTCTGGAATCTCTTCTTATAACAACATAACTAAAATTGGATTAACATGTGAGAAAATTAAGGGCAACTTCATCTCGTCTAAATATTGCAGTTTCCTAGCATTTACTTATATCCTGCCTTTGGAGATATCCTACCTCATTTAGGAAGAGTTTGAATTTATGCCACTTAAGATCTTCCAGCTGTTAATGTCACTGAATTTTGAGGTCTAAAAATCAGCACTGTTGTTTCCTTTATTCACAGTAATGCTGTGTGGTTATTTCCTACTATGTACTATCAAAGTTTCCCATGGTATACCTAGGAGAAGAGTGCAGGAGAGTGTTCTGATCATAAAGACAAGAAAAATATCTTAAAGGAAACAGGGCTGCTTTGATATATTATTGTGTGAGACTTCACACACTAAATCCACTGTACAGGGTACTGTACAGTGCACCAAACTTTTATATTGAAATTAAGGAGAAATATCAAATGTCTGTGTGGTTAAACCATTATGTTTTGGTAGTTCCTGAGCCTGGACAATTGTGCCAGATCTAAGCTTAGCTTATATGTAAAAGCAAGTGGTCATCCAAAATTTTACTGTAACAAAATAATTTCTTAACAGATTGTATCTGTTTTTTAATCTGTATTAATCAGCTAACCCTGACCTACTTGCAGTCTCTATTGTCTATTGCAGTAATTCAGTGTTTTGTTCCTACATGCATAGGCAAACCTTTCTGGTTACAATTCTGCATCATAACATTATAAAATATGTCCATAAGCAAGTAGGAGATATTTTCAAATGTTTTTGTCAGCTAATTATTTCCCTACAGACTGGTGAGTGCCACAGGGCATGTATGATATCACATGTATGATACCGTAGGTACAGTATGCTGAAGAATGGATTTTGAAAAGCATTGTGATGAAATTACAAATCAGATCTTGCCACATGATGGAGTTCCTTTATTCTTAAATCGAATAATGTCTGCTGAGGAAAGTGATAAGTGACTGAATGGTGAAAAGTGGTGGTGGCGGTTGTTTTTCCTTGAAATATATTTAGCTGGTGTTTCAAATCAAAGTCTTTATGCAGGCTTTTGCTTTCGCTCAGTCTAGTTGAGCATCCTTTAGCCAACCCCAACACTTGCTCATCCTACTTCATTTTACCTCTGGGCTTGTATTGCTTCTTTGTACTTTATATTAATTACTAGTACTAGTACAAAGCAACTCCATTTCTCATGTGAATGCAGTATACTACAGAGGATACATGCTGTATAGCTTGAAGGTAGGAAAATAAGCCATACTAACTGCAGATGTTGACATTATCAGAATAACTGGACTGTGTTAAATAAGCCTGTAAACCAGCATGCGTACATGTCTGAACCACTTAGGCTAGTATGATTCTCAGTTGATCCACTCATTTGCGAAATGCCCTAAAGGCAGTCTGGGTGATCTGTTCTCTTAAGGTTATTGACCCCTCCTGCTCATGAATAAATGACTCAACAATTTATTTCACTCTTGTTAACTCCTCTTCAGAATTATAGGATGGCTTGGGTAAGAAGGGATCTTTGTTATAATCTACCCTGCTGTGGGCAGGGCTGCCCCCCACCAGGTCACATTGCACAGGGCCCCATCCAACACAGCCTTGAACGCCTCCAGGGATGGGGCACCCACAACCTCTCTGGGGAACCTATGCCAGCACCTCACCCACCCTCTGAGTAAAGAATTTCCTCCTAATATTTAACCTAAATCTCCCCTTTTTCAGTTTAAAACCATTCCCCCTTGTCCTATCACTATCCACCCCTGTAAACAGCTGTTCTCCCTCCTGCATATAAGCCCCCCTCAAGTACTGGAAGGCTGCAGTGGGACCTCCCTCAAGCCTGTTTTCTTCAGGCTGAACAAATTCAAATCCTTCAGCCTTTCTTCATAGGAGAGGTGCTTTAACCCCTTACTGCAGATGTTTAGAAACCTTAACCTTTTTGAGCATAGAACTGTGTTAAACAGACACGGTTTTCTAGTACTATATTCTCAATATGAAAGAAAGATGAAATGAAGATCTCTAGGGTGGGATGCAGCAGAGATCTGATGCTGCACACGCTCCAATTCTACCTGCAGATTTCAAGAAAGTGAAGGTATTCTTTTTCTCCTTTTTCAGATCAGACTCAAAAACTTGGTTTTCTGCAGTGATGTTTGGGTGGTCATGCTACTTGATGCCATTGCAGCCATTTGTTCTGCTGTGCTATTTTGCTGTATGTAAATATAGCCATCTGTCTGTGTTTTCATTCTGGCCTCTACCAGAAAATGAACTATGAACACCCTAGTCCTAATGCAGTGATCCACAATAGTTGTTCTTCCTTGTAATACAGAAAATAAGTGTATTGTTTTTTGAGAGGGTGTATGTGTTTGAGTGCAAACACATTCATTTGTATTATGCTATGCATTCAAAAATATTCTTCTACTGGTGCCTGGGAGGTCTTTAGAGGTCATGGAAGATCAAAGTTGTGCTTGGGACACTTCACTGAATATCTGTATTCTATATTAAGTAATGGAAGGCTTCTTGTTTGAGAATTGATTTCTGAATACTGTTTCTATTTTAGCTGAATCTTGTTTTTCCCTGGCTACTTCTGTTCTGTATTATGTCTGTATATGTGTCTGGCACTAGTAAGTGTTTGATCTTTTCTGTAGGTCATGCAAGATGTTTGATGTCTTTTTGTTGTCTTTTGAGTGTAAGTAAATAAATGATAGAATCCCCTGTGGCCAAAATGCCTTAACTTTTATGTATATCATTGTGGTCAATTACAACGCAGCAAGCTGTGTTAAGTTTCTCCGTAATTATAAAAATCAAATATGTAACATTTGTAATGAAAGGCAGATTTGTGAACTTTGTGGCTCTGGTAGGGACCTGATTTCTCTGGCCAGAAGAGCAAAAGGCGGTAGAGAATAGAAGAGTGGAGGTAAACAGAGATTCTAGGGAAGTTTACTCAACATGTTACAATGTTTTCTGTGCAATTTCTTTAAAAGTCACGTTTACTTCATGTAATTAATCATGCATCCTGTGAAATCTGTTCACTTTCAGATACTTAATAACATTTTTTCTGCTCTTTTGTTGAGCTTATATAGCCTACTGTGAAGCTGTCAGTTTTAGCTGAACTTGCTGGGGGACTCAGGTGTGAATGCTGGGGAAAGTATAAGAGTTTAATCTCATTTCTAGTGCATTTTTTCTGTCAGATGTAGTTTGTTTTCACTTTTTTTCACTAAATGTATTGAAAATTGTCACTATTAATGATATGTTTACTGTTAAATAAGTTAAAATAGGCAATTCAATTAAATAGTTAGGTTGAAGCAGAAAAGTTCGTGTGGTTCAAGAACAAAAGAGCAGCACAGCTTCTTTCTCCAGTCATTTTCTACTAGATTATAGCTGTTCTGATATTACTTTTTTACAGTCTGTATGGAAATGGTATGCAATAAATATTGGAGATATAAATGCTTCTCAAAAAATGGAGTTGCAGTCCCCCAGCCTTGGCAAGGTTATTTCTTCAGTTTAAAGAATCTCTCAGGGAAGTTGTTCAAAGAGAAACTTTGTAATGCTGTACTATGTCCAGTATGAGTTAATGCATACTGACTTCTGGAGTCCTGTGTAACTCAAATAACCATCTGCAGTGATAGATCATGTGCTTGAAGGTTTATGCTTTTAGCTATCCCAATATCAGATAATCCTAGAACATCACAACAAGAGGTGCAAAGCAGGTTTTATGACTTAATTCTTTCTGTTTCTGTTGCTTATACAGACCATTTGTATTCTTACTGTTGCCAAAATCCTAAACATCTTTGCAGTTGAAGAGTTTTTGCTGTATTTTGCATTCTGCCTAGATAGGGAACATTAAAATAAAACTTCCTCAAGCTTGGGACCGTTAGGAAGTTCTGTTATGAAAAATACATTTATCTAGTTATTGGTTATTCCAGATTTGAGTTCTGTTATATATATATACCATGACAATACCTAGATTTCTCTCGAGACAAGTTAGCATGGAAACAAGTACAATGTGCTTAAACATAGATTTAACATTCCTGTGTTGTAGTTTATGGTCAAATGAAAACTGATGATAATGCGGTATGAAGCCACTGAAGATAGTGGTTCATCACTTGTTTACAAAAGGTCTTGGTTTGCTCCATAGGACGTGCAAAATCTCTGTGCTGAGGCTACCAGCTACGAAGAAAACAAGCAGCCTCAAGTGCTAATGGATTTGTTCAGGCTGTACAGTGGTCAAGAATGCAAAATCTTCATATTCAAATGTGAACTATCAGTGCAACTCAAATAATGGGCTAGTATATTCTTAATCTTCCTCGGCCCTATAGGATTAGAGTTTGTGTAGTTTCCTCAGCAATCCTGCCAGAGTTTCATATCTTTAGGGAGTAGGAATTACAGTGCTTCCGTAAGAGGAAGAAAGCTTAGAACTCAGTTTTTCAGAAGACCACTTATGAATTAAAAGCTTGAAAAAAGCAAACCTTAATGAAAGGCTGAAGTATTTTCAAAATCTTCTGCATACAGTGAAGAAATTTTGCATTCTTTGCATAAGAATTATCTACATTGGGAATGTTGGAAAGATATTTAAGCAATTTTTATTTTTATTTTATTTTTATTTTTATTTTATTTTATTTTATTTTTTTTGAGATTGCTTTTATTTTTTTCCACTGGTGAGTATTAACTGAATGGAAGACAAGAGGAATTGTGTCTTAGAGGTGTACCCATTAAACTTATGTTTAAAAAAGAAAACAAAACCAAAACAGTACTTAAATGTCTCTGACTGATATTGCAGGAAGACAGGATGTGCGTTGCTTGACAAAGTGAAGCTTAAGGGAGGAATAGGACAAATGATCCAGTGGGCAGTCTTGGTCTCCAGAAATGAGAGTTCAGTTCAGTTTTGGTTTAACTGTAGACTTGTATGAATTTCTGGCAAGTCATTAAATCTAGCTTGTGCTTTGGGAGTATCTCTTTTGGATGGAGAACTGTCTCAGAAGGGTGTTGAAAATAAAATCCGTTAATGACTGTTAAACTATATAAATGCCTTCAATATGCTGAAAACTTGGCCATAGCTTCATTATGTTTTTTCCTCTGAAAGTATATCTAGTTTTATGGACGATTGCCTTTTGTTTCCCTGAAACAAACTATCCATGTCTTATGTGTGCCAAAGCTTTTCAAGATTGGTGCATTTTTCCGGGAGTCGTCATACCAATCTCAATACCTACAACATAAGGATTATTTTAGTGACATAGAAATTGTTTAAAGTACTTTTGCAATTAATCTTACTTTCGCCTACTATAACTCTGTATTTTAGCAAGTTCCACAACAGTAGCATAGGCCAGTAACACAACAAAAACACTTCTATGATCAAACAATTTGCTCAGTGATAATTGTTACATCTTTCATTGCTTGCGGAGAATGTGGTCGATATGTGTAAGGGATGTATTTTGCTATATATGCTGGTAACAGCAAAGCTCTTTTGTATCAATTCTTTGATCTCATTCCTCATTTGCATCTTTCCTTCTTTCCTGTTGTCCTTTTAACCAGTCTTATCTTTTTAGATATCTTCTAATAGCACCTCTCTTCATGTATAAATGCCTGGCTGCATTCAGAGAGAAGTATTTTTGGTAAGAGAATAGAAGAGAAAATTAGAACTGCTGTGATTAGACTATTTCCATTGCATTCAAGGATGTCTGTTACATTCAGCTGAATTTGACCCATCATTCTGTTGTGGTTGTGTATATTTTAGGGCATTTTACATGTGGTATCCTTCTGGACATTCTGTGAAAGTTCTTTTGAAAGCGATAGAGCACTGGTTTAATAACTCTTGTATTACCGTGAACTACTGGTAAAAAAAAAAAAAAAAAAAAAAAAAAAAAAGTAAGAACTTCAGATTGTGCTGTATACATCTTTTGTTGCGAAATGACATTGTACAGTCTGCAGTTTTTTCAAAGTATAGTTTAATGCATAGTTTGAAAGAAAATCACATAGCTTTTATTCTAGTAGACTGACTGTTTTTGAGTATTTATACTGTTATCTTTCTAGGCATTCAATTATGTTTTATGCAAAATTAGAGTTGAGTCAGTCCTTTTCATTCTGTGCTGGCTTTTGTATGTGAAGAACCTGAGATCATAAAGTTTCTCTACAGTTTGGGGGATTCTACTGTTTTTGAGAGGATTGAGAGGTAGTGATGGGTGTTCTTTTATACAATAGGTCAGCTGAGGCAACTGATCTGACTGCTTCTGGTAGAAGTACCAATTCATGTGACTGATGAGACTGTCAGCATAGGTGCTTTCTGAAGTGAAACGGGGATATATTATGTATCCCCGTATAATATGTAAATAAAAATGTCCATTTTGTTCTCATTGGAATTAGACTATTTTAAGACTGGAAAATCTTTCCTTTGTAAAAGAGAATCTCTTTTTAGAAAAAATATATTCTGCTTGAGGCATCATTAAAAATTCTGAATTGAAATCATTAGGCAGCATTTTCAACCATGTGATGCAGAATGGAAACTTGTGTTCATTGTGCCAATTTTTCCTCTTAAAGCTGTTCATGCTTATAAATGAGTAGAAGGGAAACTTCATGATGATGGTCATCAGCTCCTTTAGCTGCATGATTGTTCTGCAGAGTAGTGTTAGGGTTGTGTGTGCGTATGCAGGGATTTTAACTGCATCAAGTACTTTACTGAAAGCTTAACCAAACAGTATATAATGCTGATACAGAGTATTAGACATGCATCTTTAATACAGCCATCTGTTGAGAACTATCGCAGTTTTTTCAAAAGCTGCCCTCAGCACGGACATCAAAGTCTATCCATCCACCTGTGCTTCTGATCTAACATTTTGCATGTAAAAACTGGAAAAGGATAGGAGAGAGATTTCAAGATCAGTAGCTTTATTTAAAACAAAATAATAATAATAATAATAATAATAAAAACACCTCATGCTGCCAGTTCAGAAATTAAAAATGTCTTTACTCAACATTCAACACTTTATGGAATAACACTTGACTGCACTTTCATTTTCTCCTCCTCTGAGTAACCTTTGCTAAGCCTTGCTAAGACCTATTTCCTACTTCATCTATTTAAAATACAACTGCTGAGGTAATTTTCTTAGTATGTTGGTCTGATGACATCAGAGCTGTGAATTTTTCTACTGGCTCTTTATTGAAAGGCACAAAAGGGTTTTGGCGACAAGCTGTCTCTTGGAGGGAGGATGATGAGTTACCTCGATGTATTCAGCAGCTGTGGCCCAGAAGAGATCCTCTGCTATAAAGATCCTCTCAGGTGTTGAGGAAAAGTTGGAAACAGGACTATGACACGAAAGGCTAGAGCAGGGCAGAGCGCTGAGCTTGAGTGTCTGTTACAGCCCTTGTGGACAGTTTCCATCTACAGTGTACTCCAGATACTGTCTACAGGGTCAAATTTTGATGCTCTTTTTGGAGAATCTCATTTATGAAGAAAACCAACTAGTTCTTGGCAAAACAATTCTGAGATTATGGTCTGGTGTGCATTTGTATGATAAATAAATGTGATATCCTCCCCTGTGTGATGTAGTAAGTTGTCTAGTTATTAAGCTATAAGTTATTAAGCTTCTGAATTACCATCATTAATAATTACATTGAAGTTGTGGTTGTCAAAATGATCGAAGTATACTTTGTGTTATCTGAGCTCTGGTTTGTATGCTCATTTACTTGCTAATTTGCAAAGATGAACTGAATGGTCTCCCAGGTTATTAATGGGAATTAGTGCTCTCTTGATTGCCATAATATTCCAGCCCAGTATCATTCCCTAAGGTCACTTGACTTCAGAAGCATCTTTGTATAGTTGGTGTCAGCTGAGGTGGCTGACATTGGTGGAAGGAGACCCACCTTCCCTGTTGCTATGGGGCAAGAGGAAGTGAAACATGGTGATATGAGAGTGCATGACGTCCGCTTCTGACTGAGAGTCCCAGGTGCTGCTTAGGAGGGGCATCAGGCTCCTGCAGTGCACAGTGAGGAGCTGCTAACTGCCAGCAATGAGGTACATGGTCTCTCCTCTGACCTTGTCCAGGAAGACCTGTAGTCCTGCTGTGTTTCCACTTGAGGAAAGAAGAGGCCTTCTGGGGGTACATCCTTTCTTGTTTCCTTGCTTGCTTCTGCTTGTTGTGCAGCAGTCATGAAGTCCTAGGAGCCAGGCTCACATCCCAGCATGGCCTCATGGTGCCCAGTGCTGGGGCTGCTCCGCTCCTGGCTGGAGCGGTGCAAAATGAGACAGACCCTGGCAGACAAGGCCACTCGTGATTGAAGTGCCCTGACAGTAGCCATGCAATTTTATGTGTGCTTTACTTACCAGAACAGAATGAAAATATAAGGTTATTGAACACCACATTGGCTTCACTCACAGTCTCTGGAATTGTGTGAGGTCTGCAACATAGCATTCAGAGCTATTGATTGTGTAGTGTTTTAGTTACAGTTTCATTTTTGAGAAATGAACAACTACAAAAATTGTCTATTATGTGTGGGGCATCATTAAGATATGCAAAACCAGCAGTGTGAGAATTGGTGATGTGTGTAAAATACATAAGGATTATAACGAGAACTTCATTGCTGTACCTAAAGATTTTGCAGGCTGTAAGAATTAGCATTTAAGTACAGCAGCTTCATACTGAGAACCCATAGTTATTACTGAAAGCAATCTCCACACAAGCAAACTTATTAAAATCAACCAGTGGCAAAAATAAATGAATTTTGCATTTAGAGAAAGAGGATAAAGCATGTATTACTTTCTCCCAGTAAGGATACAAAGGGAGTATTATAAACACGTGTTAACTGACCATATGAGCTGCGTCTGTTAATTTTTACCCCTGTTCTGCCACCAGTGCTGATCTATCTTGCTGAGATCTGAATAGGTTACAGTGTTTTTCACATTTTCATAGCTGGGCTTGGTGTAAATTACAGTTTAAAAAAAAAAAATCTTGATATTGCTATTTAACTTTCTTCTCTTATTCCTGCCATACAAAAAACACTATTTCCAAGAACAGTGTTTTAAATGTTTGATTTGTAAAAATTCACTGGGTTCAAGCTTTCCAAGTGCTAAGGCTACTTGCTTCTTTTTTTTACTTCAGAGAGGTGCAGGGTCCTCAACATCTCTGTGCAAAAGGAGATTCTATTGGTAGTGAACTGTAGACCTGCCCGTAGCGTGGCTTCACAGGTTTTGGAAACTTTGGGTTTCCTTGCATGAGCAATCACTTTATCTGGGGGCCACTCTAAGTTTTCTTTTAATTCTCTTCTTGATTGCAGATTGACTTGGAGCCAGAAGGGAGAGTGTATGTCATCATAGACCTTTCAGGATCGTCAGGTGAAGGTAGGGACTTTAAATAATTTTTTCTCATACTTTAATGAATGGAATCTCAAGGGCCTCAATAACAGAAGCATTAGAGATGATTCTGTGCTAACGCCCTCTTAATCTGTACAAGCTTAAGTTACAGTGAACACATTTTGATGTAAATGCTTGTGAGTCAATGAGCAGTTCTAGTTCATCTTAACCTGTAATCATTGTTGGTAACAATACCAACTAAAAATGCATTAATGAAATGAGTTGAATTATTGATTCCTAGAATGAAATTTCAACTTCTTAATTTTCTAAGAACATGACCCATTATATAGGTAGAAATGATGAGATGTCACAGGGGGGGAAATGTGTTTATTTGCTTTTTTAAATTACTGTAATATTTATTTTTCCTCTAAATGTTTTCTTTTCCAAGTGAAGTAATGAGTGCAACATTGTAATGATAAGAGGTATTTTGATTTTTAGTATAGTGGCTGAATGTTGGGAAAAATGCAGGAAGGTGCAGGAGAAGTATTTATTAATGTAAGACACTTTTCTGCTGTTTAATTGGCATCAGAGTTGGATGGTACATGGAAAGAATAAGAGTTCATGAGGGAACAATTTTGTTGTGTATATTGGTCACGTTCTTAATGACAACCTGACCTGCTGAAATGAGGATGGCTGGTTTGGGTTTAGTTATTTTAAGTGACGTTGTCTTAACAAGTTTCCCAAGAAGCTCATAGAACTCAGCTAAACAAGTTTCAGAATACTGAAAGAAGTTTTGTGTAAACCCTGACAGTAGCTGGAATTGGAAATGGTATGAAACGAAATTATTTTGCCTGGCACAGTTAAGAAACAGTGGAGGAATGTGTTTTATGTATTTGTTCTTTGTAATGAATGCTGTGCTAACCAATTGCTAACAGTATCCTGCAAGAACATATACTACACTAAATCCTGAAATTTAGTATTTAGACTTTGCCTTTTTCTCTGCTTCATATTGAAGTAGCACCCATTACCTTAGTAGTAGTTTCTACGTATTTTACTAATTGCTATGTCAATAAAAGAACAAAAATGTGGTTAATGGTATTGGTTTGTAAGATGTGTTGGCAAGTAGGTGTTCTCCCAAGGTTCCATTTATAGTTGGTTGATACCCAGGCAAGCACAGCATTACTATTCCATTGCAAGATATGTTCAGGTGTGTTGGACCATTGAAAGACAGGAAGAATGGTGTTTTGTTGTTCTTCAAATGTTGTTTAAAACTCTTTAGCCTTTTACTTGGGTTGGGAAGGCTATGGTAATGTCTCCTATGCTATGTAGTGCATTACCTCATAATGACTTAGAGCTACTTGGAAAGAAATCTGCAGATCTGAGTTTGTTTTTACTATTTTATTATTGAAGGTGAGCATAAAACAGGAGAGCTCATATGGAAATAGGCCTCTGAGGAAAAAAGCTTATGAAATGTGTGTCTTATGGGAAGACTGAGACTTTAGTTAGGTGAATTTGGTAGAACTCTAGAGAAGCTGTTTTGCTTACAAAATGTAGTAGAAGTAGTTTTAGAGCTTTCCCACTGAATTTGAGTAACCAGGGAAAAACTTTATATAGAAGCATTGCAAAGTTCTCTAGAAGAGCTGTGATTTTCCTCACAAGCAAAAGTGGATCGGTTTTGTACAACAGTCTCTAGACTTGTTTTATGGTGTTTTGTTAGCAACACTATGAAATTCTATTTTTAGATGGCTTTATTGGGGCTAAGTCCTATCTAACTCTGAAAGAGTCTCCTCTCACTTACTGTCTTAAAGTAAAACATCTAACATAGCCAGTGTGCAACATAACACTGTTTGCTCTGTAGTAAGCAAACATTTTTTCACACAGACTTACCCTGTTGTTTCACAAATGTCAATTTAATTTGATCTCTCTACATACGTATCTAAATATGCATGTAAATAGAATACATCTGATATAGGTTGCTCCAAAAGTAATGCCTCCTATTTATTTCAAATGGAAACTACAACTGATACAAAGAGCACAATAGCACTATTTGATAGAACAAATACTCAGCTACGGAACAGTATTTTTTCAACTAAGTTTTTTTCAACTAAGTCATCACTGCTAGCTATGCATTTTTGCCAGTAATGAACATGGCGTTCTCATAAATATCTGTACCAACAGAGATGCCCCACTGTCACTTTCACCACTGTTGAAATGTGCCACCCACCACCTCACTGTGCTCACATCCAGTATTTGATCTCTGTAAATGTTGAACAAGTGTCAACGAATATCAGAGGAAGCATTCAATGACACACATTTACTTCATATACACTTCCATATCAGACGCCATTTTGTCAGACTGCCCCTCTGCTGCCATATGTCCCATGGCAACAAAATATAACAGAATATTGGTGGAAAAGGTCAGCCTCTACTGCCATACCACCCATATCCACCTCTGATGTTGTGGGCCAACATCAGAAAATCGGAGACAGTACTTTTGGAGAATCCTTTATATTTTTCCATTTTAGTGGGACTGTTCATTTCAGTTGATCTGTATATGTTGAATACAAAACGAGCCTAAGTTAGACTAAAATGATGACTTCTGGCTGGCTAGTGTTGGTTGAGCTGTTTGCTACTCTTGATCTAATCTGTTAGCCAGGGCCTTGGTTTTGAATTCCAGTCATTGCTGCAAATGGCATCAGAGTAAATAGCATTCTCTACATGCTGCATGGATCTTGACGTAAAACTACAAGTGCTTTTTAAATAGAAATGAAATTAAAAAATCAGAAATCAGAATATCTAAATCCACCTACTCTTTACAAACATACAATTTGGGATTTCCAGCATTACTAAGTAACTGTAATTAAATAAGAAGCTGTAGGAACTACAGACTGTCACCCAAACATGTAAGAGTACCAAGCAAATCAGAAAGGCACTTAATGGAAGTTATCGAAGATTGGAAGTACCTACACTGAGAAGGTGCACAAAGCTTTCAAGTAGAAACTATGCTCCCTATTTAAATTTGTATATCTTGCTAGGTCTCTTCCTGAGTGCTTGAGTCTTTACTTCTGTAAATGTAGCTTAATGTTTATCTGTGTGTTTAGGAACCCAGGCTTGCCTAGCTTTGGAATGTATGGTAGTATAAAATAAATAGTGTATTCTCAGAAGATTCCTACTGAATCTCTTAAGTCCTGTTTTTTTCATTGTTTCACATCAGATTCTTGAGGGGGAAAAATGACAATTTAGGAAAAAAATACAACCTATCACAATAATTTGAGTTGGGAGAAACAACCACGTTGCATGTTTCTTAGTATTTTTTTTTAAAAGGTCATAGAATGGGCAATAAAAGGACAGCAGCCATTGAGATGCACTGTATTCTTAGAAACTAATATTGTCTTGTAATTCTGTGCTCTGCATATTGGACTTTCATGTATCACATAAAAGAAATTTCTAAATTATCAGCTTTGAATAATGTAGTTTCAGTTATTTGGCACTTCTAAAAGATTTTAAGATGGAAGTTCTATTTTGGTAAATTAGATTAATCCATTAATATGGGCAGAAAGCTTTGCCTGCATTTAAGTTGCCGCGAAGAAGCAACAGCCCTAAATTCTGCAGCTGAGCTCCTATGTGAATAAACTGCTGTATAAATTAATTTTTTTTATGTAAGGTCCTAAAAGATGGATAAAAGAAGAAACATTCTTGCTTGTAGTATATTCTCAATAGTTTAAGCTTTTTACATGATACTGACAGAAAACATCAATACCATATGCCTCTTAAAATTAAATTGTCCCATGATCACAGCTGCCAGATTGCTCATCCCTTGGCACTGCTTTCAGTTGTATGGTAAAATAATAAAAACAGCTCATTGTTATAAGCTGACTTCTTCATCAAAAGTACACAACTTCTTCCAACTCTAAGTGGAATCATTCATGGACTTTCATCACTTGTGTTGTATACAGAAAAAGATGGAAATGTGAGAGATTACAAAAGGAGGTAAAGAGTACTTCTGCCTCTCCTTGTCACATTGCTAGACTTATTGAGACTCTGTTAGATACCAGTATGGACATCTGGAATGTATTTTTAAACTACTGAAAGAGGGGTTGAGTTGTAGGATTTGCTACTTGCAGCTTTTCTGTTATTCTGAAGACAAGCTACAAACCCACAGGTGCTTATAGAGCTGTGTCAGCTTCTCTTTCCACTTCCTATATTTTGAAACTTCCTTTAGAAGCTGCCTAGAGAAGTAGCTCTACTGTAGCAGTAACACTGCACTTGTGAGCTGCCTGAAAAGCCCAGTGATTTAGATGGCTCTCCACTGGATATCTTGCAGCAATGCCAACTCTTGATGTTCAAATCTCAAGGTATTTGGATTTGTTCTAAAAATGTCACTTTCTAGAACTTGCTCCCATTCATTTCTAGAAGCTGAAGCAGAAAAAGGTTGGAAAGCACAAATATTCAAGTCTGAGAAATGGATGACAAGCTACATAAAACTCAAGCCCAACAGAAATGTTTTTATCATCACTTTTTTTTTTTTTTTTAACTAATGCTGTTTTAAGTCTTGCTTATAGCTTTGGAATGTTTGTTCTGCACTGAGAGGGAGGGTGAGTAGCTTATCATTTTAGCAGTCTTTTGTAAATTCCATAGTAGGAACTGTCTGGCCCACATTCTGAAAATAAAATGCTAAATGAACTGTTTATCACACTGAAGATGATGTTCTCTAAACTTAGGATTTCAAATTTTCTGCAAAAACTCAAATATCACCATAGTATGTTTTCCAAACCAATCCTGAAAAATATTTAGCATGTTTTGCTGATCTGGATATAGAAAGAAGAGGGAGAGCAAACAGCTCTTAAAATACATTTATATATTCCCCATTTTGGTGGCAGTACTCCAATGGTAAGGGAATAGGAACTAAGGTCCCTTCTAACTCTATCCATTCTATCATTCTATAACTGTTTTCATTACAATTGTGGCCCAGTTCCTTACACTCTCTATACCAAAACTGATCTGCAAGGTTATTTAGCTTTTAAAGATTTATTTCATTTAAAATGGCTCTATGCTTTCAGAGTAAATATGCAATTATTTCCCATGGATGCAAACAGCTGTGTCAGTGGAAAATTCCCAAGTACGGATACAAAGTAAGGTATCCATTTATAGGTTAAAATAAATGCAACAGTTAATTAGTAAAGTCCATTTACACAAATACTTGATTATAATTTTAGTGTTTCTATTGGATTTCTTAAAATGTTAACAAATAACTGTCCATTGAGAACTTAAAAGGATACTTTAAAATGAAAACCCTGCGGTCAAACAGAAAAAGCAAAGCTTCTGTAGGCCTGACATAGTGTGCAGTAGTATTCGTTGGACTTTTTTTATTAACCTCGTTGAACTTTGTACTGCACAAAATGCAAGCACATAGGATCTTTATTAAAGAATAAGCACTTGTAAAACTCTGCCAGATATTTTACCAGACTTGCAAACATAATCAGTCAAGTTTGCTATTAACCAAACATCTGGTAACTTTACTTTATATACATACATAGACACATATATATACACACACACATATATACATATACATGTGTGTGCGTATATATATATATAGTTGTAAGAAAGATGTTTATAATACATTAGTGTTTGTAAGTAATTTCCTTGGGAAAGGACTATCGTATTTATTCTGTTTTCTTCACAAATTCAGTGTAATGAGTACGAAGGTTTTTTGTCTTATATCTTCAGCTTCTACCAGGGCTATGGATAAGAGTATGTCTGCTTATTAGTGTTTGGATGAACAGGAGGCTCTTATAAAACGTGCTGTCTGTTTCTTCATTGCTGATCTGAGTCCAAGGTAATACTGATTTTCTCTACTAATTCAGTGTTGCTGTAGCATAGACATTATTTCTAGGCTGAAGTGCACTCACTGACTTTTTTACTGATATGCTTGGCAGTACTTTTCTCATCTACTTCAGTGCTTATAAAATCTTGCGCATGAAATTTTCTGAATGATTTCAGAAATGTTTAGGAGCTAGCTGATTGAGATCCAAATACAATCTGAATGTTTAAAATGTAAGTAATGTAATGACATTGTGATTCAATTCATAAACTGGGATAGCAGATGGCCATCAAATGGGAAAAAGGTAAATTGCCCGAGGAATGATTAAAAACATTTTCAATAAACTCAGTTTTATATAGCCTGGAAGACAGATGCTACTATATTTAAAACTTGTGACCTCGTTGCTGCATTTGTCATTGTAGATTTCTTATTTCTTCAGAATTAGTGGCTCGTATATAATATATCCAGTTACTTATGGTAGTTCTCTATCAACTTACAAATTAAGTTGCATTTGTAATGTGTCAGTATGGAATCAGTAAATGCAGAATGACTTGCAGAATAACCTTGACAGGTTGTGAGGTTTTTTCTACCTGTGTTTATTATAGACAGTAAGTAATAAAAACTAATGAACTATGCAAGACTTTTCCAACTTAGTGTGTCTAATCAGTTGTGATGATTACTAATCATTGTTAGATGCTCAAATTCACACTTTAAAAATATCTTTCTGTACAATTAAAGATTCTTCACTTTAGAATGGGCAGTTAAATTCCAATAAAATGCCACAGCTCATGCTGGAGGTGGTAGGTACTGCAAAAAGCAGCCTGTTGTAAATTCTGGCCAATGTCTACAAACTGCATACTCACAAAAAGTTACATCTTCAGGTATGTTATTCTGCTCAGATTCGTCTGCTTGTAAGGCACTTACATTTCACAGGATGAAGATTTTAAGGTCACACTTTACAGTAAAGTAAATACAGTAAAGTATGTTAGATTAAATAATGGCAGTATTTAGTGAATACAGATGATTTTGTTTTGGTTGATTATTTGGCGTTTTGCTTTGATATATCCAGCAGTATCCTTAGACTTCAGACTAGGTCAGGTCACACATTCAACATGTAAGGCAAAATGTATGAGTAGAAGAGGTTTCCTGGTTCTTTAACTCCTTTACCCAAAGGCTTTTAGTTTGCAAGTGCAAATGTTGCTGATTGACATATGCTATAGCAGAACCTACAGTGTAGTGACCCGTAACCCTCATGCTTATGGTAAAAACAGGGAAAAGAAGCACAGAGTCACTTAATAACTTAACTGTGGAAACCTTTATGTCTCTTATTTTGGAACTCAAAATTTAAGCATGCAGCTTGTGTCCTTATCTTCGTCTGTATTTTAATGTCATAGAGGAAGGTGATGTGTTGGAACTGTGCTGGAAAGAGCCAGAGGATGCTGGTGGTTAATGTTACAGAGGCCAGGGAGAAGCAAATGGGTAGTCAGAGCCCTGACAAGTCTCTGCTACTTCCGTGCAGTAGGTAGGTGGAGCAGGAATAATCTGTTCAAATGGATCTGCCGTGGCATTGAAGCAGACAGATTTCTTCCTCCATGGATAAAATGGGAAGTATCTGAGGAGTAATGATGCTGCTTGATGTCTGGGAAATTTTTCACCTAGATTCAGCAAACCACTAGAACTTCATACTTTTAGACTTGAGGCTGTGGCTTTTTCTGAGAGTTAAAATAATCTGGAACGATCTGAACAGGACCAAACCGAATTGTCAGTGCTAAGGTATGGTGTCTGACTTCAGTCACTTGACTCAGGTAGATTCCTGAGTTAGAACTTTTCCACTCATGTGGCTTTCCCTGTAAGGAATATTTTGTGCTTGGGGATATAAACTTTGTAGTGACTGTATTTTATAGCTTTTCTCCTCTTTTGATGTGAAGCAAAATATATAACCAGAGAAACTAGGCACAAGTTTGCTCTCCTCTGCTCTGTCTTAGTATGGATTCTGCTTGCAGTGATTTTACTCATAGCCTGGGCAAAGGTAGAATACTACAGTGTTTTCAGTTTTCTCCAGTACACTTCCTTGTTTCACAGAAGCAGAGCAAGTAGTAGTGTGAGAGCCAACTTTAAACATAACCAGAAGCTCTGTTTTCAAAATTCATTATACAGCGTGCCAGCTGAGAACCTATTTCCTTTGAAGCTTTGGTTTTATGTCAGTAGGATTTGGGATTTTTTTTTTTCTATTCAACTGCTCATGTTTTTAGCACCAAAAGAATTTATTCAAACCACAGGTGAGGCAAAACAGATAAAATCAAGGACATGAAAGAGGCTTAAATTCTAATTTTTGAGACTTTTCTTCTGCTATGCTTTCACTCTCTCCTCTTAGAGAGCATAAATCAAAATTATTACTAATGTCTTTTCTCTTGGATTTTATTTGATTTATTCTTAGAATTACTCTCTGTTAAAGTGTGAAAGCTTATTTCAAGAATGAATTTATTTTATTTCTTGGAGCTATTCACTTATTTTATGACAATATTTACATCTGTAAGAAATCTTTGTTCAGCCAGATCATGAGTTTCTGGTCAGCTGTTGTAAAGCGAACAAAGAAAAACCAGCTGAGATTCTTGATGGTTTTGTTGCTTATTAATCAACAAATTTTAACAAAGAAGAATATTACAGCTATTATAAGGGCAACCTGTACTTTCATACTAAAATAGAAAACTGAGGGTTATGAAAAATAGGTAGAAAATTTAAAACAATTCTGAAATAAAATTTTAACTTAATCTAACAGATTTGGGAAAGCAGATTTAATGTCAGTAGATATCTAATTTCTCAGCACTGGTGAATAATTATATGTTTATGGGGTAGGTGAGCCATGTATTCTAAGACAAAACTTCACACGTTGTTAGCCTAGCATCTGAAAGCAGGTACGTGCCCATTTTTACCCAAATGATAATAGAATCAAAGGAGGACAAATGAAATAATAGCGTGACAATCCATGTAAAGTTCTTTGTACACTCCAGTTAGGCTGTCCTCAATAATGGCACAGACATTTGGTTAGGAAAATGAACCTTACAGACTAACTAGATCCCTTTAAAGAAATTAATGCAAATGCAGATCAGTACTTGGTGACAATTCAGTCAGTTGGTGCACTACATTTCTGAACTGCAATGCTCAGTGAACAGGCACTCCAAAGGGTGCTTATGCAATTTCTGTGGCAAATACCTTCCCAATGAACATTTTTGCATGGATTTATAGCCATCCCTTGGATTGCATCCAGATAGCTGATGGAACATCTGGTAAGCATTGTGTTTGTAATAGGCCCTTACTGTACAAAGCTGGCTTGAGTTTTTCAGGCAAAGATCGATGACCTTTTCTTGGCAGGCTTCTAGCTGTTCGCCAAAACAAGTGCTTCACAGAAAGCAAGACACTGGGAGTTTTAAAGGCTCCTTTGTCTTGTACTGTAAGAGTTTGTGCTTTTTTTAAGGAAAATTACATAAGACTGTAATAGTAAATAATAAATAGTGAATCATACACATATCATGATTCCAAAATGATGTCTGTCTTATCTCCACCTAGGTGGTACATACATTTGGTGTTGTTTTGTTGCTTTTTTTCCTTACAAAATTATTCGAGACCTCTGGAATAATCGTTTAATATTACCACTGCATATATGTAGGATGTTTTTAAAATGTGAAAACTATCAGATCACAAACTGTACTGGCGTTTTTGTTTCCATTACGTACACAAGCTAGTAACAAGATTTGGAATAAAAATATGTAGTTTTTGAAATCTGCATTTGTCAAGCTATTTCATAAGACACAGTAGGCATAGATTAACCCATCACTCTTTGTCTAGGATGACATATGGTAAGAAAATACATTAATATTGTAGTTTATATGCATGTCTTTCTTTTGTAGTTTCTTTGTTTCATTGCACTTCATAGAACACAATGCCTATACTTGGTTAAGATTTTCTTGCTCTGGCTAGTTGCAGATGTTTCAGTAGCATGCTCTGTATCAATCTTCACCTGTTTGTCCCCCCAGTAGTAGTCAACTCTGTTTATTATTAGTGTCACTGTGAAAAATGTTATAGCACAGTCTATTTTGATTAATTCATCAGAGGCTTAATATATGTGGTAATGCACAAGTTAAAGGTGGTTCTAACTCTGTTCCTGGCCATTCCATGTATTCATGAGATTGTGAAATTTTTGGGAATGTTAACATCCCTTTAAGTATTATTAACCAAATGTTTACCGTCTTCAGTATAGCCTAAAAATCTAATTTTATATTCCTAATTTGAGATTTTCAGTAATGAATGGAGTCTCAAACTATATGTTTTTTTAAGTATAGTCTTGAAAGCTTTAAATATTTATAAGTACAGCTGGAAACAGAGGAATGAATTTAGGAATGTTCCTTTCAATAGAGGTTCAAAATTTGTGTACAGTTGAATGTTTATTCCATGAATTCTTTACAAATAAGCATAAAAGAAAGAATGGTAATATATTAAGTGCAGGTAAAACATTTTTTTGTGTTCTAAAAACTATTTAAAAGAATCATTTATCTGGGAAGTACTATCATTGTTTCTTAGGTAATAGCCTCTATTTCTGACTTAGACTTCTTAGAAATAATAAGCAGGTGGACTAAAAGACAGCTGTATTAACTGTGCTTATTTGCCACAGGTTCTTAAATCATTTCAGTCTTTTGCACTTCAGTTTTAGGGAAAATGAATAATATTCAAAGCCCGTGGTGCATAATTTGGAATTATAGTAAAGATAAAGCACCAGAGGAAACAATACTTCTTACTTATTCTATAAATCAGCAAAATATATTACTTTTATTTTGGGATGATACTCATGAAGTACAGTGAGTGTCCTAACAATTAGAGATCAAAATGAGAGTAATAAGGCCTCCAACTCATGGAAAACCCATTAGTGAATGTGGCTACCGTTAGGAGGGGCTCGGACTCAATTATGCTTTTGGGCACTCGGTATCATTAAATACAGATTTCTTTATCTTCTTTGGTGTTAACCTTTTCTTTATAGTATGGGAGAGTAAAATAAATTATAATTTGAGTACTTTATAGGTGAGAATTACTAGGTCAAGAAACTAAAAATATTTTACATTAAAAGTAGCTAAAAGCTGCAGATATAAGAGCAGTAGTTCTGGCATTGGTCAGAATCTTTGTTGCCAGGTTCTACACATTACCTTTGAATAGTCAGAAACCTTTTCTTATTTTTTATAACTGCAGATGAGTTCATAATTTGCTAGTCTTTGTGATGAATCTTCAAGATGTATTGCTCACTAAATCTGTGGGTTGTATAATGCAAAAGTAGAATGCACTAGAATTTATTATCCCAGACTGCTGTGATGTGGTTTTGTTTTATTTTCTTCTTTAAAGATTCCTCTAACCATAACACGTTCTCAGAAATCCTTCTGCAAATGGATCTTGGTAGAAATTAGTATAACTACTGTATTCATGCTTGTAGTACTGTCAGAATGCAGTATGGTTTTATAGACTTGCAAATCTTTCTTCTTTCACCTTTCTCAACATCCCTCACTCCTCCTCACCTTCCTGCTGATGTAATTTGGCTGAAAGAATAGGAATACTCTTGTAATTGTGTGTAGTGTGTAATAGGAATTACCTCTAGGTTATTGTGGTTGAGCTTGTGCAGTTCATTTTTTATTTTTACCCATATCCCTTCCTCAGTTTATTTTTTTCCTTTTCCTCTACTACAGACTTTTCATGGATGCTGTCTACCCATGAACAGGAAAAAAATATTTTGCCCCTGTAAAAGGCAGTCTCTGCATATAAAAATGACTGAACAGAGCATGTATTTGTTAGCTGCAAGTTTAGGCTTTGCTGGAGAAAATCACAGAGAATGCAAGGTGCAAGGCTGGCCAAGGAAGTTCAAGTCCATTCATCATCTCTGGATTTTCACAGGGCCTATGCTAATGAAAGTATTGCAAGCAGAAATAAATACTGTGATTTAAATGTTGCTTAGTCCTTTGCCTTTTCATTTTCATGCTAGCACTTTCGTTTTTCTTTCATTATTTCTGCCATTTTTCTTTAGGGTTTCTCCTTAAAAATGTGTTGTGTGATATCAAAAATAATGTATAACAGATTTTAATCTCCAGCAACAATTTTAGTAAGTTAACTAGCTGAGAGCTGCACTTCCAGCTACTCCATGTGGTCCATGATCTCCTCTATACTAACTGGAAGGTATAATTTTTGTAACACACACTAAGCTTAACCATTAATAAATGGCAAATCAGTATCCGAATCTGGGACAAAATACTCAACCAGAATAAATCTGTGTTTTATTAACTCCAGTTTTCATCACTGTGATTTCTTCCTACAAGGTACTGTGGGGAGTAAAGCTCATTTATATAACAGTGTTGTAAAGAAGCACTGAGACATACTCCCTTTCTTCTTAATTCTCTGTTTATAATTCCCAGATCAGCACCAGGAAATTGTTATCTTTCCAGTAAATTCCCAAGCATATGCTTTTCTTTTTACTAGACTCACTGGTTTCAAAAAAATCTTTTGTGTACTTTTTGTTGTTAGTTTTTTCTTCTTTGTGCCATCGTTTTGGGAATCTGCTGCAAATGGTGTCGCTTAAAGGAAACGTCTTCTGTTACAATTCTTGAATTTTCTGTAGTAAATAAAAGTAACCTGGTGTACCAGTTGTTTAGGCAGGCTATCTCTGACTATAATACTGAAAACAGCTGTATTTTTCTCTTTTTCAGAGCAATGTAATTGCTTACATTTGCATGACAGTATCATAACACCAGAAAGAACTAGAAGGGAAGAAAACTTACTTTGCCATTTAAACTCCCAGTGAAACTTTGTGAAAGTATAATTTCAGATTTTGACCAGGGTGCTTAAAAATCTACTTCAGTCTTTATTAAAAACATTATGTGGTCTATAAGTATTGTATGACAAAGAAGTGAAGCTATCCTGTTGTTTATTTTTTTGAAGGAGTGCCAATTTAACAGTACAGTTCTCCTGATAAGGACTTTATCTTGGGCCTGGTAAAATTCAGATGACTACTTTTTTTTGTCTTCACATGCAAACTTTTAGAATCAGAGGTCAGAATATGAAGATCAGCTTTGAGGCTTTCCTTTAGTGATAAGTTCTTTGCAAGAATAGTGTTGTGCATTTCAGTTGGTTAAGTAAATAGTTTACCTCCACCACCCCTGCATGGTCAGTGAATATTATATTCAGAAGTAGAGGTCACAAATACTTCAGAGTTTTGTACATCTGTGTGAGAAGCACACGGGGAATATACTGAAAGGAGAAAAAAGGAAGCAAAAGTTCTCACTGGAAAGAAATGCAGTAAGCAACATTTAAATAGCAGTTGCTTTTAAATTCCAATTATTTGGATTTTCCTTTCTGATTTACTGGAGTGAACTCTATGTCTGCCATTTTGACATTGGGCAAGATGCTTCTGTGCTTCAGCAGATTTCTCTGGGAAACAAGAGTACTTCTAACTATTGTGCTGCAAGCTACTGTTAATAAGTGGAAGTTATCCTTGAGAGAAAGAGCTTGGTAACTACTGGAAAAGGACTTGAGATTGAGATTCATATCTTGTTTTCAATTAATGGCCTACTCTTCATTGAATGAGTAGAGAAAAAACACTAAAGGTGATGTAATGCACTTGCAGTCATTAACATACAATTTATCCCTATTTCAGAATCCCAAATTAACTTTTAGTTTTTTACTTTTGTATGTTAAGAATCCATTATTAACATGTTTTGCTGGCTGTAGTTACTGAATTGATCTTCTGGAAGGGGCGTGGTGAAGAGTGGGGAAAAAAGACCTCAAGTATCTACTGACAGCCTTCAGCATTCAATGATGAAAAATTTATAATTATAGGTTTATAAAAAGCTGTCATGCCTGGTCTTTATTGTTAGTGAGCGTAAATTTTGCGTGTTCGCAAAACATGCATATGATATATTTTACTACTTCATTTATTCTTGGGATGGATTCATTGTCAGAAACCATATTTCTTATTTTAAGGAGCTACATCTGAGCAATTTCTGTCAAAATAATGGATACATCCCTGAAAGTTATCTAGCTTCTCCTGGGTAGATTAAGCATTTCCCTTATCTGTGCTTAAGTATTTGACAAAGTTAAATAAGAACAACATACCTCGCTCTTTGAGTATTTTTCCTAATTTTTTTGAGTTGGAGAAGAGGAAGGAGATATCGCATAACTCAGTAGTATCTTGTTGGATATCTTCTCTGAAGTATGCTCATAGACTTTCCTTCTAAGTTTGCCAAGCTGTTTGGCACACTGGGATGTGACCCTGCTTTTCATGTCTCTACTCTTTGTACAGTTCTCATTACTTAAAGATTTCTAACTTACACTGCTCCAGAAAGGCTGGCTTGAGTTATCAAAGAGCACGGCCTATGTTTCTGTACGCTTTTCAGATTTTCCATATATCAAGTGAATCCCGGCCTCAAGAAGAATCATTAGTATTCTTAGCACGAGCTGGACTGATAACTTGGATTGTTAGGCATGCTTACAAACTAAGAACAGCAACTCAGTGAAAGATTTCAAGGAAGAAATGCACACAGCCTTCCTCTGTGCCAGCTTCGCTACACATAACAAATTGTAGAAAGTATTGGAGCGTTTCATTTCATTGCTACTGACTTTGGAGAAGAAAGGTTTTTTAAGAATCCTGAGATTGTTCATAGGTAACCTGATGCAACTAATACTGTCCAACACAGTCTACACTGGTTTTTGTGAAGTGGTAGTATTTTTCAAGGGTACAAGATTCCTGATTCCTATTTTAACATATAGTAAGTGTAAAGAAAGCAGTTTCCCTTTACTGTTTATACAGCAAATATAGAGGCTTTAAAAATTGTATTTGAGGAATTGCATCTTCTTCATTTATTTTAACTAAATAAAATATCAAAATTATTTTTTTTATCCAACTCTGTTTTGAGTTGCAAATACCAGATGCTGTTGAATTCTCAACTACTGTGTCACAGGACTTTATTTATGTTATAGTCTAACAGTGATTCCTTCAACAACATGACTACTTCTAAAGTTAGCAGTATTAAAGGAGTACACAGAAGACTGGATTGGATTTTGCTATAGCAGAGATGAAAGTGAAATTATTGCAGCATTTTCTGTCTAAGAAAATTTGGATAACGTGAGGCATCCAGTATTTCATCTGTGGTTTTAATGAAGTCAATCCAGTTCCAGTGGAACATTTTTACATCAATAAGATTTGGAAGAGAACATGGAAAGAGTCCAACCTTCCAGTTTCATACCTACACTAAAAAGACTAAGAAAAGAATCTGTCCTTAGACATCTGGAATCTATTTTTCAGTTTGCTGGTTTTGATGTTGAGTTTTCTTTTCATTCATTCTTATGTTCTGTATTCCTGGGAGACACATGGTTGAGATTTTTGTTAATTAGAAAACGGAAGTTTCTGTTAAGGACTCCTCATTATGAGAATAAAGTTAAATAATGGCATTGTTAAATTCAGTAGGATATAAATTTTATTAGTACTTTATGGCACCCAACTAAATATTTGCCTTCTTTTCCATTCTAGTCCTGCTTCTTCAAATAACAGTTGAGGATTGACTTTGTAGGTTCGGATACATCTTTCACAGATGAGATGAACTTAAAGTGTGTTGTTTAAGATTAGGTAATTCCTGCTGGAAACGATTCTTTACAGTGTTCTTAACACTGATTATTTATTTTTTTAAAAATTTACTGCTGCTTTTGTGTTGCTTTGTAATCAGTGCCTTTTCAGAAGGTCATTGTGTAAGAAATGGCACAAAACTTCAGTAATTGTGATGAAAAGATGTTTTCTTTTAATTTTGTTGTTTCATTAAAAAAAAAAATTGTTTCCCTTCAGCAGTCTCTGTGCAAGCAGAACTGCATATAAATCAATTGTAAAATGTCAAAACTTATTAAAATCAGAGAAGTCTGATTGTTATCAGTTTCTTCTCTCATCTCTAATTTAATAGGATTATGCACCCTCATTAGGTGTTCAAAGTGTAGTACTGAAGAACTCTCTAATGCCTAAGTAGAGCACATGATATTATTGTTTCCATAAGTTCAGCTTATTCTACTGTGTCTACGGGGTATTATCTTTCTTTTTTCATGTAGTGTCTATTCTTGATAACTCCTAGAGAAGCCGGTGGAAAAGTTGTGGTCTCTTGAGGCAAATGCTTCTCTATGGAAGGCAGCGAGGAACTGAGGCTTTCTTCATTTTGTTCATTAGTTTCACTGGCATGTAACTACCTGTCTCACTTAAATTCTTTTAAAAAATCTCATCTGGTTTCTGCCTCTGCAGGCACTAAAGCCTGACTCTGTCCCATGGTTTTCTGCTTATGTGGGGTTTGATTATATGCAGCTCTTTGCACCAGTTCGTGAGTTGTGTTGTCTTCTACTCTGAATGCTAAACCAAACAAAGCTTGCTTTATGCTTTGTTTCAATAAGAGAGAGAGAGAGCAGATAACCATTAATCATGTTGTTTGAATTTACAACTAAGAATCAAAGTCAAGCTTCCTTTACTCCTTATTAGTGTAAGATTTGATTGAATTCATTATCTTGCTGACTGCTTGCTCCATTACTGCGTTTGCTCACTTCCTGCTGTGCTGCTTATCCAGTCCCGGTGAGTGTTACTTCCCCTTCCACTTCCTGCCACCTTCGTTTCCAGAAGTGCAAACCAGCCAAAGTCTGAAGTCCCTGCCCAGCCAGGACTGACTCTTGCTTGGATATTGTTATTTGGACCTGTAACTTCTTGTAAATCCTTCCTTGCAAGGTATCTTTAAAGCTTGCTATAATTACAACAAATAATTGCAGTTACATGTAAGATAGAATCAGTTGAATAGCACGGTGGAGTTTTGGTTTCTCTTGGAAAGGATGCTGAAATACACAATTGACTGCTGTGGGGTGAGGAAACCTCACAGTCCAGGGAAAATATTTCTCTCTGTTTAGAGGTTCAGTGTTAGCAGAAATTATCTCTGCAAATTGTAATATTTCTATTTTTTAAACAAATATTAGGGATTAATTAACCTGCCTTTATATGCTGACAATAAGGCATGGAATTGCTTATCCAAATCACCACTTTTTGTATGTTTTGCATTTGAGAAGATAAACAGAATGCATAGGAAAAAAAAAAGATCGTATAAGTTATAGTCTCCCATTGTCAAAAGGCCATCCAGTTTACAAAAATAAAATTAATCTTACCATAGAAAATACACTTTAATGTATTTAAAAAAAATATTTTCCTAAACTGGTCCAATCAGTGAAAATAGGAGCAATTACTTACTAACTTTGAGGCAGATGGAGTGATCTTGGACAAAAGAGTGTTTCAGTTTTATACTGTGTGCATTTACATATGCAAAATTTAGATAGGAGCTTTTTATATCCATGAGGAAGATGCAAAGTGAAATTTTACTGCGTTTATATGTTGGTGTTTTTGTTGTTGTTTAAACAGCTAACTGTAACTGAAATATTCCTTTTAGTAACTGGATAAAATTAGCGTGTTTGATGCCTTGCATCAGAAAAACATAGTTCCATCATTGTTTTATCAAATGCATTAATAATTAATAATGATTACAATAGTATTTGTATATTTGTAGTGATGAAGCATGCATTCTTTTTGTGTTCAAATCACAGCAGACACAGTTGTAATTCTAGATTATCATTGTGCCTGTCTGGAATCTTCCTAGGGAAAATAAATTCTCTTAACTGGAAAATGCTGGAGTACACAAAGCAGACCATTACTAATTTGGTCAGTTTTGAGCTGTTGCACCA
Organism: Pavo muticus; assembly: GCA_016647715.1. Classification (NCBI taxonomy): domain Eukaryota; kingdom Metazoa; phylum Chordata; class Aves; order Galliformes; family Phasianidae; genus Pavo; species Pavo muticus. The sequence goes on from JACDJE010000188.1 coordinate 867,920, forward strand.
TGTTTTGCTCTCTTTTAAATATCTGTGACCATCTCAGATCTGTTTTGCACCTTGCTGCCCCACTACATTCCTCTTCATTCGAAAGAAGAAAATCTAAGCAATGTATTTCCATCACAGCTGGTGACAAACCTCCAGAGAAAGCACCTCCTTTATTTTAAATCAAGATAGCTACATCTCAATATTTAAATTGTTTTCTGAATAATAACACTGTTTTCTAAGACTGGTTTATCTACTTTTGCTTCCTGTTTCTGCTTATGGCCTAGAAGTAATTCTTACATTGTTTGTGGCAAAAGCACTTAAATAAGCTATCTGAAAACTAAATAGAAGGCCAAAAGGAAAACAGAAGACAGCTTAGAGTTTTTGCAAGTCAGAAGCGTGAAAAGCTAGCTAAAGTTTAAGCAGCAAGTGACTCTGCAGCAAAACGTAATGTGCTTGTAAAGCGCTTTCTGTATTTTATCAGCACCCATTATTTTAGGGTATTAAAAATTGTTTTATGAATAAGCTGCAGGACATGAGGTAGTGTAATTTAGTGGTAGAATGTATTATATAAACCATGATCTTGACAGTTTGGTCTTGCTCCTTCTGCTGGCATAGTTCGTGCCCTTTATGTGGAAAACAGCCTGAGATTTCGTGTGTACGGTAATAGCTGCATCAACATGGCATTTTTTTAATCTTCATTGAATGTTATATATGTAGCATCATTAGGCTTTACAAAATCTTCAGAAGATGCATTTTTACATGGGGAAACTGAGACAGAGATGCTGTAATTCCTCTGGGACTGGGAGGATTATAGAAGTAATGAGTTAGTGAGTGAAAACAGGACTTGGGAAGCTGCCGCAGCAGAAAGGTATTTGTGACTTTGGACAAATCATCACTTTATGCTATACATCAATTTCATCTGCGAGTGTGAGCGCTACTCTATTATTACACTGGACGGCCAGGGATAAAATACATGGAAAATTGAATCAGGCAGATAAGGTTGCAAAGAGACTGGAGCATGTTGGAGCTGAGATCAATTCTCGCCTGTGCTGACGACCCTTAACTCAGACAGTCAGGCACTGAGAAGAAAAATGCTACATGAAGTTAATGATGTCTGTGTTGGAAGGTAACTGACCGTAGTCTTTTAATTCCTTCTGTTAACAAGAAAGCTCCTTTCTGGAAGGAAATATAATTAGAAGCTTTGATTTTGTTCAGTTTTCCCATTTCAGTACATCAGAGCCTATGGCTAATAGCAAGAGCTTTATTTTTCTCCTTAGACCACCAAGCTGTGGTCAGATCTCCGAAGCAGAGCTATGTTCTATGAGCCAGACAGTGGAGCTGGTGTTCAGATCTATAAAGGAAGGGTATCAGCTACACGCTATTTATAATAATCTTAAATGAAAACTATAGAATAATCTGTATCTGAAGTGTTGTGACTTTAAAGCTGAATTTCTGAATCGCGTACATAGATCATGTAAATATATATCTAATCATTCTGTCAGTTGAGAGGAAAAGCTATTGGTCCATGTTCTGTTTTGCTCTGCTTCCTTTTCCTGTTAGCTGTTGACAAAGGCTGAGACAAGGATTTGGCTCTCAGATTTTTTCCCATAGGATCAGCCATAGGCAGCTTTTTTCAGTTTTTCTGTTAACACTTTGTTTCTTCAGAGGCATGTTAAAACCTACATTATGATTTATCTGTGACCCTCTTGAGGACAAAGTCAAGTTTGGGATGCCAATTCTTGTAAGAATATTGATGGGAAAATAATTCATTTTGAAGCTACTGAAGTATGGCTGAAACTCTGCTCAGGATCCAGCGCTGGTCCTTATTGAGCAGGTGGGGATTGCTGATGTACAAGGTGCAAATCTTTATTGTGCACATTCTTTAGGATATGTCTATGTTTATGATGCAAACAGAGAAAAAGCAGCAGCTTAATTAACATCTAATGCTAATTAGTTATAATATTTTCAGGTATTTTTAATAGCATTTTCCACATTACCAATTTTACGTAGAGCATCAGATCAACTCAGTCTTGCCGAGTCTTTTATTCTTATGCTCTGCACCATAATGGAAGATACAGATGGTTCAATTTCCACACTGCCTTACTTGGAAACTCTTAAAGAAGAAAGCAGCTGATTATGAAAATAGCTCAACATCCTTTCAAGCTGCAAAAGGTGATGTTTGAAATTGGCAGCATATATGTTCTTGGGAGGTAGAAAGGCAGTTCTTCAGATCCTTGCTTGACTACTTCTCAGCCACTTTTGTAAGGAGACTTCAAATGATTATTGGTATATGAAATATATACTTATAGAAGAAAACAAGTTTCTTTACATTATAGAAGAATTAATTTTAAAAGAGAAAATTCTTGCAGCAGTTTGTTCTGCTATTGTTATTCGTAAGTTATATACTGTTAATGTTCAGGTTGAAGTAATTCAACACAATGCTTTTACCTAAATAAAGTTGCGTTCATCAATAGTACAGAGAATTGATTGCCATTGATTAACTGTCTTAATGCATTTTCATCAACTGAAAAATGTGCTGGCACATGCAAAAACACAATATTGCTCCAAGTAATTTTCCAGCCCTCTGTGTTTCAGTGGTTGGATGGCATTTAAGGTAACTATGCAATGTAACGGATGCTGATTTCATCCTATATTTCTGTCATGGTAACGACTAATAGTGCTGATAAAAGGCAGTTGTGCATTTGCCCAGGGCACGGAAAACTGACTCCAGAGGGAACACTGCTGTGATGTCAATGCTGCCTGCAGTGCAGGGATTCCATCAGTACTCCTGCCTTGAAACAGCCCTTGCCTTTATGCACCACTCTGTTCTGATGTACAGGAGGAATCCTGAATCCTTGGTGTATCTTGCTGGATTAAATTACCATTGATATTATAAAAAAGCAAAATCTTCAGATTGAAAAAACAAAAAACAAACAAACAAACAAAAAACAACAAACAAAAACCAACCAACCAACCAACCAACCAAACAAACAAAAGAACTCCCAACAATCTTTTCCTGCTTTTGATATTGGAGAATACTTGGGTGGCCTGTGTGGAGTCAGTTGGTGGTCTAGCTGCAATTCCTTGTGGGTACACCAAAAACAAACAAGAAACCCCTTTGTTATAAACAGCACCCTTGCTGATACATTCAGGGTGGAAGAGAACCAATCTGTTGAGGAGGAAAGTGCTCGACCTTTAAATTTATCTTCTCCTGGAATGCTGTCCCTTTTGCTGGAGAAAGCTGCATAGTGCTCACTGTGTTATTTAGTTACTGGATTTCAGTTTCCTTAAATCATTTTGTGAATACAGAGTAAGCAGGGAGTTCTATCCGCTGCTTCCTGATTTCTGAGAAAGCTGAGAAAGTTAGGAATACAAAGTTGGTTTTGGATACTTAGTAAATTCCTTGAAAGTAATATCATTGTGTCCTACCTTTAGGCATGCAGTATACTTTAATCCAATAAGGTTTCTTGCCCTAGTACTTACCAATTCAGCTAACAATGGGTAAATCTTTTGTGCTTTGGGATTCCGCATGCCAGGCGGTATTTTCACAGCTCAGAATGCTGTCAGTTGCAAGAAGGAAATGGAGGGAGTGCAGCACCAAGCTGACATTATCTCCTCTTGGGTGTGGCCAAGGAAATGCACAGAGTGCTCAATTGGAGCCAAATAAATACACTGGCGTCTTGGAGAGAAATTGAAAGCTCCCACAGACAACTTCATGAAGTTTTAGCCAATTAAATATAATTCTAGATAGAGAAGAGATATATCTTCTGATTGGTTATTATTGATATTGGGAAATAAAGGTGTCACTTTCTTCTGCTATAAAGTATGTTCTTTAAAGAATGGTGGTAACAGCAAATGCAGCCATGTTCATTTTCATATTGCTTGCATCTGTTTAAAATGACTTTAAATAATTATGTAAGAAAAGCACGTCCTATATTAAAAACAATTTTTAATGCATTTATGATTACTATTTAAATTATTGCTTAAAAATTAAGTTGGATGTAAATAAGAATAGGAGGGCATAAAAAAATATGAACCTTGAACTCTTAGGTGTTCTATGAAACTTATTAATTTGCCAAGTAGTCAGAAGGTGATATTAGATCTGGTTCACATCAATGTTGCTATAGCAACCTGTTTCAGGTCTTGTTAAACAAATTTAGTTTAGGTGTTAATGAACTCTACGAATTACTGTCTTAAGCCAGGGTCTCTTCGGAGGATGCTCTGGGGCTGAGGGTCGTCTTTAGAAAGTATTGTTTGTTCTACTTTCAAAGGTTAATATAAAAAAAAAAAAAAAAAAAAAAAACCCACAAAGAAGGAAAACAAAACCTGATTCCTGCGGAGTTTAAAATAAAGTACTTTCCATTACTTGGTTAATGTGGATCTCTGTCTCGATAAGTTTATATTTAGGTTTTTACAGTATGATTCTGTTTACTGAGAAGTGATATTGCACAAGTAAATGGTTTACTGAGTAAATATATTTAGATATAGGAAGACTGTTGATTACATTTGTATTTTTTTCTGTTGCTTTTTATGTTTGAAAATAAGACAATGGGTTCGCAGCAGGAGCAGTTTTTCTTTATTAAGAAGCAGGGGTGCAGGCAGAGAAAAGGAACAGCTTTGAAGCTCTGTCCAGATGGGGAATGTATGTTGGGGTATGGAGGAAAAACGTGTGCTACAAATCTTGAGAGACAGAAGGCCTGAACAACATTTACTTTCTGTAGGGTGTTTCCTTTCAATCCATCCTTCAGTATTTAAAAGATCGTTACATTTTCTTTTTTCCCTGTGGCTTTCAGAAAAGAAAAAAAAAGAGACATAGTAGAATTTGTAGATGATACAAAATGTGTATTTAAGATGGGCAACAAATAACAAATAAATATGCATTTTCTGTGTGAAATTATGTGGTTCTTATATGTATCAAGTTTCAGAAACTACAGGTTAATGTGAATAAACATTATTTTGCACCTATTTCCAGAGGCTTGGTTTTATGTGGTCACTGTCTAAAACTGCTGAAGTGAATAAAAATGCAGCAGATGGTGTGATATTGGTGTCTGTCATAATTAGAAGAATGTTTCGCATTCTCTTTGTGTTTTAGAAAGTTACAATCCCCTGAACTGCAATAATTTCCTGATGTTGTATGCCCTCATGTTTGGTGCAGTGCTTTTCCTATGCAGTAACACCTGCAGCGCTCAAATACTTGCTGAGTATTACGGCCTAGTGGCGTTTCATGTTGGAGGATGTTTTACTCTAAACAAACCATTCATGTTTCTGCTTCTGCTGTTTCCCAGTATTCTGCAAACCAGGAATCAGGAATGGGAGGTGCCCCAGTTGAGCAGTCATGCAGCCCAAAGTCTGCATGCTTCTGCTTCACTCTCTTCCAAACCTTCTGTAAGCTCAGTGCAAGTAGCTTGACTGATGCCTTCCCTCATGCATCTTCAGCAAGGATTGCTGTGATGAAACTTTATTCTTATCAGCATGTTACAAGTTTTCCTCTGTTACCCAAGTTTTCCTGTGTTATGCAAAGACATTGTTAGTGTTATCTAAAAAATTCTCAGTGATAGTGGAGTTTAAGACTAGTAAAAGGGGAAGCATAAATGGAAAAGGTGTAAGCAAATGCAGATTCTTTAAATGCTTAATCTAAACTTACTTTCTCATTTGCTTCACTCCTGATTTCATTCTGAAATTTTGCAGAGCTTATATTAAGTTTTATACACAATCTGTGGATCAAAACCATACTTCATTTGTTCACATCCAGAGTGCTCCTCCATGTGGAATAACCTGTAGAATGGGATAGAGAAGCTGATACAATCAATCAGAGATCTAGTTGAAGGAATTAAATACGTTTCCTTCAAACTATCTTTCTCCAAAGAAGAGATTCAAGAGAGGCAGTACTTTTTCTCATATAAGGCAAAGGGACATCTGCAGGTGCATCTGGAGGAAACAGTTGGATCCTGTGTGTTGCTGTCTGTTTTTACTGGGCTGTTATCATTGGCCACTCAAAGGCAAGATGCCAGAACAGGACAGGAAATTGTGGGGCTTTTTTTTTTTTTCCTCCTAGGAGGAATTTTAACAAAAAATATCCTGCATAGAAGCTCCGAAGGCGTGCCGTTTTGTTAAAACCTTTAATTTCCATCCTTCCTCAGCCATTTTTAATGAGTTTTGATCACCAATAATAATATATATATATATTTTTAAAAAGACTAATTTTAACAAAAATCTAAAATAGCACGGGACTTTTTTTTTTGACTGAATTTATTGCAAAGAGCATTTCCACTTAGCTTTGTAGTTTGACAAAATAATTTGAGAACAAATAGTTCTTTCAGGAGGTGCTGTTCTAAATCTAGGAACTCATAGAGGAAATCTGAAACATTTGATGTCCATGTAGATAACATTCTGAAGTGCTAGATCTGCATGGTAATGGTGACAGTTTTTTTCAGTTGTGAAGGATGGAATGAAAGGAAACACTACAGAAAGTAAATATTGTTCAGGCCTTCTGTCTCTCAAGATTTGTAGCACACATTTTTCCTCCATATCCCAATATACATTCCCCATCTGGACAGAGCTTCAAAGCTGTTCCATTTCTCTGTCTGCACCCCTCCATCTTAATAAAGAAAATCTGTTCTTGCTTTGAACCTGTTGACCTCTTATGTGACAGAGCAGTAGAAGTGTCAAAATGGAAATGTCAAAAATAATTCTACTTCTACAGTCTCTGTGGAAATAGCATTGTGGAGGAAGGAGAACCCCCATGTGCCCTTCATGGGGACTTCAGAAGCAGTTAGACTTCATCAACTTTGTGATGTTTATCAGTTGGAAAGTAGGATTAGGTGATTCTAGGGCTTATGCAAGCATTTTTCTATGTCGTCAGCATCTTCACTCATTTTACCTGCTGTCTTTCTAGGCTTTTTTTTTTTCCTTTTTCCTCAGAGGAACTGTTGAAAAAAATGTTCTTTCCTTGACTGTAGATTTGTCAAAACAAATGTAATTTAAAAGCACAGACTATTTGTAAGCCATCCAGTGCTCTTTGGTCTTTCTGTACACTGTGTTGTTGATTCATCACTTTGGTGTCAGGGATGGATGCGGTAGTTAGATTCTCTTTACCCTTTCGCATGTTGCCTAAAGCTAAGCTTGTGCCTGTTTGATGTGATTTGAGGGGCTTCACAGCCTGTGAGAACTGCCATACTTCACTGAACCAAGAACATTGCACTGAACCAGAGCATTGCATTTCAGTGCAATGCTCTGACAGGGAATTTTGCATCCCTGTCTTGAAGCTGTCCCATACATAAATTACAAATACCTGATCCATCACTGTGATTCCTGGCAGAAGTTTGAAAGCTTTAGGAAACAGGTCTGTTGATTGATCACCTACCCATCTCATGAGAAGAGCATCTGCGGAAAACAAGAAGTCTGTTCTTCCCGCAAGGCCACCAAATCTCTGCTTTTTTAAGGCTACCAGATCATTCCCTACTGAAGTTGAACTCATTTCCAATTCTGTTTTGTTGGTTTTTTTTGTGTGTGTGTATGTTTGTTTGTTTATAACTGTATTTCTCACTTTGTTACATGCATACTGTGGTAACATAAATCTTTGAAATATCATTAAGTTTCTATGGCACCCTTATTGGTGCGCCCTGATAGGTTAGGTTAACTAGGATTTTCATAATATAAATTTAATCAACTGATTCTTTATATACTAGAAAGAATCTATAAAAAACTAATTTGGGTATGGTTCATTGCATTGGTGTCAGGAAAATCTTGCCTCATCTGAACTTCTTGCACCTGGGAAGGAATAACTGCAAGTATCAGTAAAGACTGGGACATGACCTGCTGGAGGGGAGCTCCGCAGAGGAGGACCTGGGGGTCCTGGTGGATGACAGGTTGGCTATGAGCCAGCAGTGTGCCCTTGTGGCCAAGAAGACCAAAGGGATCCTGGGGTATATTAAAAGGAGGGTTGCCAACAGGTCAAAAGAGGTGTTTCTCCCTCACCTGGAATACTGTACCCAGTTCTGGGCTCCCTGGTACAAAAAAGGCAGGGATCTCCTGGAAAGAATCCAGCAGAGGGCCACGAAGATGATAAAGGGCCTGGAGCACCTCTCTGATAAGGAAAGGCTGAATGACCTGAGTCTGTTCAACCATGAGAAAAGAAGACTGAAAGGTGATCTTATTAATGTTTATAAAAATGTTAAGTGTAGGAGTCAAAGGGGTACGGCCAACCTCTTTTCAGCGGTCTGTGGGGACAGGACAAGGGGAAATGGCCATAAACTTAAGCATAGCAAGTTCTGCACCAATATGAGAAGAAACTTCTTCACAGTGGGGGTGATGGAGCACTGGAACAGGCTGCCCAGGGAAGTTGTGGATTCTCCTTCTCTGGAGATATTCAAGACCCGCCTGGATGCCTACCTGTGCAGCCTGCCGCAGGGGTCCTGCTTCGCGAGAGGGTTGGACTTGATGATCTCTAGAGGCCCCTTCCAACCCCTACAATTCTGTTATTCTGTGATTGTGTTGTACACTTTCTTATGAACAACTTTTTGAAAGGATGGAGCAATCTTGAGGTCTAGAAGCAGTTGATAGAGGATACGAAATGTAAGAGTGACTTCATAGTGTGTCACATTAAGTACTGGTTTTTAATTGTTATATTCAGACTGTAGCTCCTACGGGGCAATAACACTACCTAGTTTTAGGCACATGAAAGATCTTGTCAATGTATATAACTTTTCATAGTCTATTGCTGCCTTTGGAAAGTTTTGTGTAGCTTCCCTTTGGTTTTATGATGACCTTGACCTTGATTTTGAATACCACTATGCTTCTTCTGTACAAATGATTTTGATCTGAACTTGCGCAACTTGATTTTGCAGATATTTAGCACATTCACAAAGGACTAAATGCAGAAGTGATGTTGGAGCTGTTTGGGTTTTGTGATACAGGACTTTGGTTTGTCATCAGTTGCCATTACTACTTACATCTGGTTTGTGGCTTCCCACAATGGGAAGAAGTCAGCAGATTAATTAGCGATCGCTTAATTGTTAAACAGAGCTTCTGTAGGTTCTGTGATCAGAGACAAAGTGGAGTAATAACTTGGTGTACCATTATATTTATTTTTATTAGTTCCATTTGTAGAGTATATATATGACCTGTTTTTATTCTGCTGGTATTCATGATGCATCTAAAAGACCTGTTCTTCCTCTAAGCAGAATATATCCAAGAGGCTGATAGCCTTTCAGAAGGCATGAAATTATGTTAGGCAACTTCATTCATATGATTACACTTGAAGAATTTAACATTGCATCTTACCGGAAGTTGGAAGCCTTTGTGCCAAAGGGTATGGCAGTCTTGGAAGCAGATGCAGAGTAGGATTATATAAGGACTGCTCCGAAAGTAACGCCTCTTATTTCATTATGTTGGTCTTATGAGAGTAGAGATTAAATCTTCCCACCAACGTTACATTACATTTTGTTGCCATGTGACAGATGGCAGCAGAGGAACAGTCTGACAAAATGGCTTCTGACATGGGAGGGGGTATGGAGCAAAGGTGTGGAATTGGATTCCTCCACATGGAAAAAAAAATGCACCATTGACCTTCATGGCTGCTTGCTGAATGTTTATGGAGACCTAACAGTGGATCACAGTGAGGTGGTAGGTGGTGTGTTTCAGCAATGGAGGACAAACCACGTTCCAGATGGCCATGTGCAGCTGTTGCACCACAAAGTGAAGAGCGTCTCAATCAGCTCATCCTTGCAAATTTGCTAATGGTAGTAACTATGTTGAGAAATAGTGTCTTGTAGCTGAGGATTTTCTCTATCAAATGTGTTATTGTGTTCTTTGTATTTGTTGTAGTTTCCATGGAAATAAATTGGAGACATTATTTATAGTATGATTATGTATTTAGGATTAAACATGGCAGCTATGTAGATTTTAACAATGCATTGAACACGACAGGCTAGAGGGCTGGATGGAGAGGAGCTTTATGAGGGTAAACAAGGTCAATCCCAGAATACTACACTTGGGCAGGAATAACCACCTGCATTAGTACAGGTTAGGAACTGACCTGCTGAAGAGGAATTATGCAGAGAAGGACTTGGATTTTCTCATAGAAGACAGCTGTAAGGAACTGCTTTAGCAGGGATTTGGACTAGGTGATCTCCAATCCAACCCCTACGATTCTGTAATTTTGCGTGTGATTCTGTGATTTATGAGGTAAATTAAGTGCCTCGAATTCAAATATGAGTATTAGTACTTAGCAAAAGTAACCTAAGGAACTTAATTGAATAATAAAGTGATAAATTGTACTTGTCTGTTGGTAAGTAGTGAAGTTTAATTTTCAAGGGTGAGATTTGCATTCCTTAAGAGTGATTACTGCCTTACCCTTGGCTGGCCAAGATTTACCAAGCCTATTTTGGAGGCAAAAAAATAACTGTGCTGTGCAGTCATAGTCTACTGCTCCCTTCTTTGGGCTGGCTTCCAGAGAAAGGTCCTATCCTCTCCCTGCATACTGCCATTATTTTGTGTAGTTCCTGCACTGGTATGTGCTTGAAATTTACTTGGCACCCTATAAATGCTTCAAGTATATTCTTCATACTTGTCTTTGGTAGAATGAACCAAGTTGTGATAAGGATATCATTATTCAATCATTTATATATGTTAGTGAACTTGTATTTAAGTATTAACAGTGACTATGCGATAAATAGCAACCACATCTATACTAGTTACACTTGGGAAATGAATTTTTTCAGTTACATAAATCAAAGGTGCCTCTTGGTATGTTTACACTCTCTTCAAACATGCGCCTAAATACTAACAAAAAGTTAGAGCTTTCTAGTTATAAAATTTGGATTCATTATCCTCAGTTCCTAATTAGTTCTACCTTTGAAATTTTTGCAACGTTAAGTTTTTGCTGGCAGAGTTGCTAATTGGTAGATATTTCACTGTGAAATGGAGTGCGAGTATGTACTTTGAATAATTAATTTTGGTTCCTCATCTTGTGAAAAATGTTGTCCTTTTAGGTTACGTTGTTTAATTGCTCCAAAAATGGAAACTTCTGATTGAACATCAGATTTGATGTTTTACACCATTCTCTCAAGTGTGAATGGCATAGCTCTGAGTTATTCTAAGTAGACAAACACTTTTGGGAGCCACACTTTAAAATTCAGTAGCACAATGCAGATTTATCTTTGATACAAGGAATGAAAATAATGCAGAGATCAAGGCAAATTATAGAATCATAGAATTGCTCAGGTTGGAAAAGACCTCAAAGATCATCAAATCCAACCACAATCTAACCATTCTACACTAACTCTAACAATCCTCTGCTAAATCATGTCCCTAGTTTGTATCATTTTTGGAGTGTTTCAGCTAATTTGAAGGGCTCCATGAAATCTGCCAAATATGGCTTTAATCTTACCTTATCTATGCTTAAGACATAGTAAAAGTCAAGCTTAATTAAAAGGTATCATGTTCTCCTATATCTTCCTTCTAAAGATGTGCATGCTACATAAGCCATCTTTTAATCCAAGCAATTTAGCTATGGATGCACTTGCCATGCGTGCTCAGGTGAAATAATCTGTTGCTCTGACTGTGGCTGACACCTTTTCTTCAGTCTTTTCATTTAAATTGAATTCAGTTTGACTGAAAAATGTTGCCTTTACAAGATGTCCAGATTATCAAATGCGTGTGTATGTGAGATTTGTATCTCTAAATTATTTGAGGTACATGAAGCTTATGTTTGGGTTAGATTAATTTACAGTAAAAATTGAAGCAAGGTAATCCAAACCTGTTACTCTTTGACAAACTTGTCCAAAACCAGTGTGCAGTTATTTTCTAGAAGTCTTTAACAGTGTTCTGATTAAGGAACAGGATAATGTTCTATTTTTTGTGTAACTGTATATATAAACTATAAAATGTCTACAGATTTATTTTGGGAGTCTTCAAATTAAATTTGGGTTTAATGCTGAAATATGAATGGGAACTTCAATGTTTGACTGAGTAATATTATCCCAGGGTGCAGAAGAGAACGAATTTGACAGTAAACTTAACTTTGATGTATACAATTATTAATGTGTAAAAAAAACAGTTCAAGGAGAGGGAACCCTGAAAATACATATGCATTAATTCTTTTCCATTTTAATGTGGTCAGATATAGCTAACAGAAAACACACCAATAATAATTCCATAGTTAACTGTAGTGGGACAGCTGCAGTTAGATCATTTATATTTTACTAAGTTATTCTTGCATCTGGATGATAATTTCTGAGTTAAAGGTTAATTTTCTTAAGGATCCAGTTGATGATGTACTCACTTTTCTTCTAGGTCATTCAGTCTTGCGCGTTGTTGCTTTAGTTTAATACAGTATTCCTAATTCATATTAAAACATTTGTCTAACTACAGCTTTTAATTCCTTACCTTTATAAAAATGAAAGAAGTGTTTGTTTATTTTTAAAAGCTATTGCTCATTAAATATCATTCTTCCAGAAATAGCTGTTCTTGAGACCAGGAAGTCAACTCGCATCGTGGTTGCACTGAATTTATTCTTATCTTTCCAAAGAGGGATATTTGCCACTATTAATTTTGGACAAGCTAATCATAAAACCTTGTCATTAGAAACTGTTTGCCAAGTGCATACCTTGTTGCTGACAACTGAAATAGATTTTTGTTTGGAAAATCACCATGACATTGAAAGATGTTATATAACTGCCATAATTTTGGTTAGCAGGAGCTCAATATTATGTAAATATCAGAATAACTCAGCTGACTGCAGCAGGAGGTTGTAGCACGATCAGATTGATTTTCCATAATGAATGTTAATAATGATCAGTTAATATTAACTACTCCTTTCTGCTGTGTGATAATGAGGGCTCCTGTTAAGTTCAAGATAATGTGACAGCTTTCAGTGTTGTGTGACATCTCAGGCAGGTGAGGAGAAAGCCCATTTTAACCAAGCATCATCAGCTGCTGTGAGTTTTGTGCCTCTCTGCTTGCTCCTGCCTCATACCGATGTTTCAAAATGCTGTGAGCAGGCATCTAGATCTAGATAAGCTGCAAAAGCAGAACTGCTTCAGAGGTCATGATGACTTTGCATAATGAGTCCATTAGTTACGGTAATCAATATCAAGCTCTCGGATTTTATGAATATTGATGAAGCAATTGTAGCGAGGAGGTAGATGGGGAATTGAGATGCATTTTGATATGATCAGAGAAACAGCTAATGGCCTAGATAGAATTGGGTCCAGTAACCACCTTAACGCATTTAGGAACATTTGAAGATGTCATTAATAATGAAAAAGCCATTATGACATTTACAGGGGGGGGAAAATGTGCAAGGTTTGCATTGCATTCTGCCCGTGCATCATTTCTAAAGATGTTGGTGTCACTACATTGGTCAATACACAGCAAAATCAGTGGCTCGAAAGATGAGGAATTATGTCATCTTTTTAATAGAAAGTAATATCAAATATAGAACAAGAAAATTAGAAGCCGGATAGCGGGTAATTTCTCACCTACCACAGCAGCACTCAGAATCTGGACAGGCTGGAATGGTGATCTGGCATCTTGCTTGCTCAGTGATTTTAACTGCTGATCTCTGGATTATCATTATTTTTTTTTTTTTTCCTGATTTTTTGTCCCGACGATTCTCTCATTTCTGCAGGGGTTTTGTGAGGAGTCATGCCTGTTAAGCTGCTTTGTGTATATGCATGCTGTTCTGTGCCCCTTTAGGCTGGTGTTCAGGGCAGGATCTAGATCCCTCTAAACCCTGTAAACAGCATAGAAGGTTCTCAAAATCTCTACTGGTAGCTGAAATGTAAGAGCAGGATGAAATACACAGCCCTGAAATTACAGTGCTTGAGCGCCTGTCATCCTGTTACATAAGTGTGTAATTTCCAACTCAGTTATCAGTTGGTAAAGTAGGGTAAACCTAAATTTCTTACCTTGTGAAGGCTGACCTGAGCAGGTGTCAACAAATAACTGGGCAACATATTGAGACTGCAGGCATTTTGGATCTTGTCCTGAGAGTGGAACAAATCGAGTGAGATGGCAAGGAGAAAGATGCAGGAAACACATGGAAAACAGATTATTGCTTTATCAAGCAACAGATGAATCCATGACAGGAACATGAAATTTTAAGTGTGAATTCAGTAGAAATAGCTTGTGAAAACAGTGTGCACAATTTTTGTTTCATGCTGTTTTGGCTGTGAAAGCAACAAATATAGGAGGGGAACCACAGCCTTTCTGGTTCAGCACTGGAAACAAATGGTTCTACATTTAGAGCACAGTGCAATTGGTGTGGAGAGGGTCTGTGAGAGGCTTGGCTCTGCTAGCAAAGAGCAGTCTGCTTGAATAATAGCGCACAGCCCTGAAGCTCCCTTCTGCTCCATCACTTACTTAAGAAAAACGCTATGCAGAGCAATTTGGGTTTTTTTTGTACAAAACATGAAGCAAGGACCTCAGGACTTGCATTTTCCATAGCAAAGTAACACCAGTGCTGTGGTAATATTGATGCTTACTAGATGTAAGCTGTGTTTAGAGGAGTAGGTACAGTTATACGGGGCAACAAAAACATTTGCATTGACAGAGGATGATTCAAAAATAGATTTCCAGACAGTAGTAAGTACATTTAGCTGCAATTGTTCTCCAGTGACAAAAATAAATGCCTAAAAATAAATGTTGTCTATAAATAAGTATTTGGCTTGTTGCCAGTTTTCTCTGCTGTTTATGGAAAAGCAAAGAGGAAAAAAAAAGCAATAGTTGTGAATGGTTTTCCAGTATCTGACCTATTTTGACCCGTCATCTAAGAGAATTGAAATGAGACCAACATGACTGAAAATTGTCATCTGCAAGTCCCATGCCAGCAGGGAACTGTGCTTGGGATGTTCAGAGGAAATTAGGCAGGTCATTTTGAAAATACAAGTTGGAAATTGCAAAGGAATAATGTTACTTACCGTTTTGTTAAATATCACAGCTAAAATGTGTGGCCTTGGATAGATTTGGTTAAGTGTTCAGTAAACACTTTTTATTTGGTTTAGAAAGAGATGTTAGGCTGATTTTGGGGTGTGTATTATGATTAGTAATTGTAGAAAAATGTTGGAGGGGCTCTTCTGATTGCTCCAAATAGTGCCGTGATGCTGCAAATATTACCAGCTCTGTGCGTCTGCTGCGCTTCCTGTTTCAAAGCCCTATGTGAAATCTCAATACCACTTACAGTAGCTTCATTACTGATGCCAAGACTTGAAGGCATGGGACAATTGATATCATATTTTCTTATTGAAAACAATGTACACCATTTTCCTCTGGGAATTACTCTTCTTCTCTCTTGTTGCACTAGTAAGACACCTTGCTGTCTGGCATTGCTTATATAACTTGGATTTGTATATATTTGTATAGTTTGAAGCTAGACCTTGTAAATTCACTCACGACTTGAATTTTTTCTGTTTTCTATTGATTGCCAGGATTATGGGGAATATAAACACACAGAGGCTATAATATTTTTTCACCCTTTTCTTTTCTTTGCGCGCTCTACGAACAATGAATTGCTAATTGATATCCCTGTACTCAGTCACACTTAATGTCCCTTAAACACATATCCCTAAATACATGTATTTTCAGAGTAGCATGAAGAATACGAGCTTCTCCTTAACTGGGTAGACGTTTCTTCTATACCTTGCATGTAGCTTAATAAAGTATGTATTTTATTTTGCTATATTTCCACGAATTCCTGCGTCTAAAACTCTGTAAATGGCTTCTCCATCTCACAAATGGTTTCCATTCTGCCTTTGTTTTCATAAAGTACATTTTCACACAAAGCTGGGAATGCAAACTTTGGTTAAAAATTCCTTTATGAGAAATTCCTTCCATCCTCTCATGATCTTACCATGGTTTTATTAACAATTGTTTTAAATTACAGAGAATCCATTTTAATGTTGAATTATTGCCTTAGTTGGTCCCAAATGGTGAGCTGTAAATGTATGGCTCTAAAAGCATTTATTCCCGCTCAGCTGTTTTCATGCTCTTAGCACTAACTTGCTCCAGAATGCTACATTCAGCTTTTTGCACTCCCTAGCAAGTTACAGGACACATAACTTCTGTGCTGCATCTTGATGGCTGTCTTAAGTGTCACATAGAAATGAGAGATAGGAAAGGAGCCAAACTGCTGCTGTAGGCTCAGATCTCTGTAACCCAAGGCCATCTGGGATCCATTTCCAGACTGGGCTCCAGCATCCCCTAGCACACTTCCCACGGCACAGTGCGGGGTATTGGGTGAGCGCACCTTTGCCACCTGGAGTCTGAACAACACCAGCTTTCCTGCCCATTGGGTTCTCAGTTCATGTCATTCAGACCTCGCATGTTCTATCATCATAGCCACCAAGCAGTTCGCTTCAGTTCATGAACTGGAACAGAAGGAATTGTGTTTGCTTTAGTGCTATTTGTGTGTCTGTGTGCATGTTTGTGCAATTTTGCTACTTTGCACAGACTTGTTCTGGTTTTAGCTTTCCCCTTTTTACTTTGTTCTTGAAAAGGTAATGTTTTTTCTCCTGACTTGAAGGCTGTCTCTCAGAAGATGAATTTTTGACACTTCCTGGCACTTCTCTGAAGTTTTTCTAGGCACTGTTAGGGTTTCTTGTCTCTTCGGCTGTTCTGTTTTTTTCTGGCTTCTTTTAAAAAGAACTTTCAAGCATTCTCTAGGGCGACTGTGGCAGGTGACATAGACAGTAATTAGGGTTTTCATTCTATTGAAGTTCCTACAGGTTGCACACAGTTTCTGACCCGCTTTGTTTAGTGTTATATGTATGCATATTAAAGCAGCCTTCAGAACCTGTGGATTTTTGTCTTAAGTAATATTTGTAGCTACCAAGTGTCTCATTAAGATCATTGTCTGTTATTGTCTGTCTTTCAGTTCTGCTTTTTAAACTTGCAAGGTGAAATTTGTAAGTTTGTTTTCTTAATCTCAGCACTTTTTCTTTTTTTAACATTAATAGAAAAAAAAAACAGTAGGAGCCCTCTGGTGGCTGCTTCTTCAATATCTGCAGGCGTCCTTGTTGAAGAGAGTAAAAGATGAAGTTTGTTACCAAGTCATTTCCAAAGCAGGAAGAACTGAAATTTTGTGGTTATTGTTGTTTGTGGTTGGTTTAAGTCCTATTGGTTGCACTTCCCTTAATAATTTTGTGAGTAGTTCAAGAAATTATTCTTGAACACTGCTTGAAGTGTTATCAGTATTTTAGAAGAAATGCAATTTAAATAAAAATTCTGAATCCCTATATACTGCTTCCTTGCAATGACACTTGTATGAATTGCTGATGTGTATGTCAGTATGGGAAGGTCTCGGGGAGGAGGTATCACTTCATGCTGGTCATGAGCCTGCTTCAGTTGAGATCAGTTCAGCATATTAAAGGAACACGATCACTACCACAGACTTGGCCTTGGCAGGCAGAGAGCTACATCAAGCAGCCTCCCATCACTGCATATATTATTTTGTTTTCCTATAAGGCCCCAGCCCAGGCTCTGAGGCTTCTTCAGTTTGAGGATTTCAGAAAAATCAAGGCTAAGTAACACCTGCGTGTAACAAAACATATAAAGGGCAAGCCACTGCTAGATTGAGATTTTAATCTGTGAGCAAGGTGGCCCTTACCTAGAAAACAAACAAATAAAAAAAGATAAACTACTTTAAACAAAGATCTCTTAAGTATCAGAGCACCCATAAACCCATTCATAGTGTATATGTATGTGCTAGCATATACACGCATTCAGGTCTGGATGACTCCAGGCAGCATTTGTGCATTTCTAGGTGTAGGTGAGTTTTTCCACCGGATCTTGTAACTGTGGAGCTGTGTGCTGAAGATACTATAAAACTTGTGGACTCAGCTTGATTATTCTTTAAGGTATTTGGAAAAATTGTGGTTTTGAGAAATTATGTGAGGTTATTTTTTCTTTCGGTTATCTTCAGTTGCAAATGGGGGGAGAAAAGAGACAATTAAAACAGCAATATAAACATTAAAAAAGTACTAAAACTGAAATGTCAATGTGCGTTTTTTAGATTGCAGAATGAAAATTAATCTACTTCTGTACTACCTTCAGGAGGAAAAAAAAAGATAATTTACCTAATTCAGCCTTGTTTAGTATGAAGACCTACATTATTTTTCAATGGTTAGCTTTTTTTTGGTCTTTATGTAATAGAATTTTGACTTGCTTAAAGTGGAAATCTGTTTGACTTTACTACATAATATCTTGTAAAACTAGGATATTCCCTCTGTAGCTCTGCTCCCTGTATAGATGGTGAATTTGCCTCACAGCCATGCTCTTACGACCTGTCTGAAATGATACAGGCAAGCTCTCCTGGATCAGGAGGTTGAATACTCTTCTGTTAGTTCCTGGTGGCCTTTCTTATCTACAACATTGTTCAACCTGATCAAGCCCTGTAAATCACTTAAGACTAGTCTACTGAGGCTGAAAGGAGAGAGGAGGAGAGATTGAAAGCCTATGAAATGCTGTAGTGTATGTATTCAAAAACAGTAACTCTTTGACTCTTTATGAGGGTCATATTACTTGACACAGTCAAAGCCTCAGGGTGTCTTGGCTTTTACTCTTTTTCTTAATGTGTAAAAAAAGCACTTTTATGAAATAAGAGCATCTGCTGTGGGAGCTGCTGTGGAACAGCCTTTCCAGCTTGCTTCATCATGTGGACAAGCACATATGTTGTACTTGCTATCCTTTTTGGACCACTACAAAGCTTTCTTTCTTATAAATTTGGCAACCAAACATTTGGAGAAACGTAGGCTAATTTTGCCAATTGAAAATATTTCTGATAAGAGTAGTATTCACAACAAAATAGGGGAATTAGGATTTGTTTTTAGTACTGTAGTAAGGTATAATGCCTCATAAAATAAAGGAATTCAGTTGTATACTAATACAGTAGAAAGAGTCTACTCCACTCCTCCTTGGTGTGATGCTGCTGTCCCACCACCAGCTAAATATAACAATACAGTATTTAGACAAAAATGGTATTTGCAATTGAATAATGTCACTATTATTCAAACTATGAATTCAGCGAGCAGACAAATCCAATCATACCACTTATGATTTATGCATGGTGGCTGGCGGTGTTATAACATTACTGTAATAGAGCTGACTGATGAAAAATATCATGACTTTCTGGGAATGTAAAATGTAAACTTCCTATGCATGATTTAAATTGGCAAATGCAACAAGATTCTGCAATAAATAAATAATTTCTTCATACACATTTAAATTCTACTTGATTGTACGGCTGGAAATCTCTTCTGCCTCACGCTGCTTCTCCTGAGCATGCCATGGTACCTAACAATGTATGAGGTGGCAGAAAACTAGAGTGGTTTGAGTTGATTTTTTTTTGTCTTTTGATTTACACAGAAATAATATAGCAAATATTTTTCCTTAGGGAGGTCGGGAGTTTGAGCTTCTTGCATAAGAAATGGTATTATACAAGAATTTTGCACAACTACTGTGTTTATATGTGCAATAATCAAGTTTTCAGAGATCAAATATGCGGAATGCTGGGTTGAGCAGAGGGAGCACAATCAGTATTAGCATTGTAGCACACAGTGCTAGGTTTTTGAGGCCTTTCAAATAGTTGCAAAGAAAACATTCCAAACATGAAAAGAACTTTAGAAGTGTTGAAATGATTTCCTGAGTTTACAAAAGAGCCTGAAACAATAGCTATGAGGTGTGAATTGCTTCCTTCATTTCAGCTAAATCTAATTTGAATTAATGTGTTCGTACATGCGTGTTTTGCTAAATCATCATTGAGGTAACTCGGGTTTAGGGAAGATGATTTAGGAACTATACCTGCTTACTCATGTTTGCAAATCCACAGGACTTTTCAATTCTATTTTTAAATTTCTATCTTACCTCGAATTCCTAAAAATTTATCATACAGTTTTACTGGCACGTGCTAGTTTGTCTCATTATAGGAGTCAGATTTGGTTTTATTCTTAATTTTAAGAAGTCCCTATACTTTTTTAAAGCATAATGATTGATGGATTGTTGTTATTAATTGGTATTTGGTGACCAGAGTGGTGTTGGTGTGGATTAGCTCATGAGGCTTTCATCCTGCAGGTATGAGGTCGTCATCAGGTGGTTCAAAACCAAAGACATTGCGGCACATAATGAGTAAATACAAAGTGATGCTAAGGAAGGAGTGAGACAATAATGGAAGTATTAGAAAGTATTGTTAAATGTGTCCATAATGTGTTTTCTTTCTGTTGCTATTTTTGTGGGCTGGCTATTGGACCGGCAGGATAATCTTGAAAAAAATGAAAGCAAATTAGTTGATGGGCTTCTATACATCAGGAGGATATTGCCAGTTATCATAGTCAAGTAAAACAAAGATTAAATATAGCATATGCAGTAACAGTTGGGGAACATATTGCAGTAAATGTTTCCTGACAAAAGCTTAAGAGAGACTTGGTAAAACTAAGCTCCACCTGTAATTCCTCCATTTCCTGGAGAACGTTATCCAGAGCCAACTGCAGTAATAGGAGGGATCCTAGTACTTTCAAAGAGCATCAGATTAGGTTCTTGACATAAATGTTGCTTTTCAGAAGATGTTTTTCAGATGTGTTAAGTTGCCAAGTGCTCTGGCTTTGGCTTTCAGAAGCATTTAATAACCTCAACCCTTTTTGAAAGTCCAACCCTAAGAGCTTATAAAAGGAGTAATATGAAATGCAGATGAGACGCTTACTCTTACCTTGTTCCCTAGTATAAATTTCAGTAGGATGAGAAAAAGCAGATAGAAAAAGAATCAATAAACTTTATTTTTCCATACTTGTGGGAATTTTTCTCTTCCTACTGATTAGAAGCCCTCTATGCACTGGGTTTCATCTTTCGGAGATATCTGTAAAGCTGTGATGCTTTAGAGGACATTGTAATCTCTGTCATTCCATTTTTAAACAAATTTTGAGATGATCCACTAAAGAGTGAGATACTTACCTTGGTAAGAATTAACACTTGCATTAAATTGCGTATTCACAGCTGTACAAACTTTTCAAGTCTATTATACTACGGACAACTCTGGGAGAAAGATTCTGTCTTTTTTGGGCTGTTATTTGATTAATCAACTTTACGTGAGTGTCAGAAGGAACGAGAATTGATTGGAGACTGACTTGGCCCCATGATCAGAAATTTTGTTGAAGATGAAAAAAGTCCTTCTGTACTGTTTCAGTTCTCAAAAATCAGTCTAACCATTTTATATGTGGTCCTTTTTTCCTCTGCAGCAAAACTTTAAAATATATATTTTAGCTTCATATGTTTTTAGTTCTCAATTCATTACAATTATAGGAAACTATTTATGCATAACAACTTTTAGGCTTGATTCTCCACATACTTATCTTTTAATTTAATTGTAACCTCACCAAGCCTGTGTAGTCTTTGAAGAGTTTGAATTTCTTTCTTCCCACTCTCTCAGCTACAGGAAAAGGTACTCTTTTCTGAGAATCAAACAAATCTGTATTAGACCAAAAAAGCTGTTTGTTTAAACAAATGCTCTGTTCTTTTTAAATTCTACAAATTGGAGAAATCTGTTAAAAAAAAAAAAAAAAAAAAAGAAAGAAAGAAAATTAAGCTGTACGTCTATGATTTTCACACAGCTAAGCTACATGCCACCCTTGCTCTTCCTGCTGATAAAATGCATAGAGTTGCAACTTCATCAGCGTCCTCACTGGATTTGAATTAATTGTAACTACAGGTTCCTGGGTTGCTGTTAAAAGTTTTATAACTAATTTACTGCATGTTAATGCTCTCCTGCGTATGTTTTTAATTTCTTAACTTAAAATATATTATCTATTAGTATTTAATATTTTCTTGCTTACTGATGTGTAACTGTATAGATAAATGTAGTATGCTACTCTTTCTCCAGCTTCCTTGCTAGACTTAATCATCTGCAGCGTAGCAGCGCAGCAAACTACTAGAAAGATAATTCTTAGTAAATGACATTAATATTGATGACATAATTAAAACCAAAATGTGTGAAGGCAGCAGCAGCTCTGGGTATCTTTACTGCACTTATGCAAAGGCAGGTTAAGTTAAACTATTAATACTTTCTATATTCAATAAAACTTAAAAAAAAAAAAATTCTTTCTTGTCCTGCAGCAATTTCTGGGTTTTACTGAAGAGGAGAGAGGCAGAGAAAGTCACTGGCAGTCACTGATGGTTGTTGTGGGTTTTTTTTAGCAAACTTTATTTTTCTTTTCGGAGTAATTATGGATGCTTCAGGCAACGGGAAATTATGGAATCTTTCTGAAATGAAAGTTATTAGGGAAAGAAAGTCAAGTAATTAATCTCTAGAGGTTTAACTTTAGTTGCACAGTAAATGAGTACCAGTAGTAACTGTGTATGAAAAAAAAGCCATCAACAGCCCAACTCTTAACATTTTCACATGCTTTAGCTTTTTTATTCTTTTTTTTTTTTAAGTGGATTGGTGAAGTGTGGGGCAACAGTGTGTGTGTATGAGCGTGTATGCGGGTGTGTGTATGGGTGTGTGTATTTATTTAGCTACTGCTTTTCTCAGGGATTTCAAAGGACTAAAATGACCTTAATTGATGAGTGTCACAGTTTCTTTTCGTGTACACAACCCAAAAGTTCGGCTTAATTACCTGTAGTCCTCTTAAGATCTTGAGAACTCTGCGACTTTCTGTTCAATAAGCAAGTAACCCCTTTTGGGAAATCCTGAAGGAGGAATGGAAGCGGTGTTGATGTTTACAGATTGTGACTTTCCTCAAGCTGTAAGCATTTTATCAAGGAATATGCCTGTTGGTTCTTTCTGTTACAGAGATCAGTATATCAGAAGATATTTGCTATCATTATGAAGTTGTCATTATTGGGCTTGAAACTTAAAGCACTAAGGGAAGTGTGTTTGGTTTGTTTTACAGCAGTCCATTGGTTTTTGTCTTTCTGTCTGAAGAGAGCTTTGGGCATCATATCTACTCAGTTGCAGGGGGCTATCTATCCTACAAGGAATTGAAATTATATGTTTGCAATAGTGAAAGTTTGTATTATTGTAGAATCAATGAGGCAGTTGCAGAAATGCAGATATGGTTCTCTGCTGAGTAGTAGCTATTCTTTCTCCTGTCTGATTTATTGGGCTGATGGAACAATTTGTTGTAAAACTAATAAGGTGATATCAAAAGTAATATTACTTAAGTGCACTTTGTTGTGCTTGCAGACATTTGATCTTTCTGTTACAAAGTATTTTTTTCGCCATTAACTACTGTGATTGTTTAAAGGAGAAAAAAGAGAAAGGGCTGAGGGCATGGATGTAATGGATTGGGAACAGACATATCTTCTTTTATCGGATTTTCTAGTACAATATTATCGACTAAGACTGATGATAGTTTGCAATGTGCTCTTGACCTAAAGCAAATACGAAGTACTTAATACTCTTTCCTTCTGGCGTGTTGACAAATTGTTAATTCAAGTTTATATTTAATATCATAGTATTTTGTTTGTATCTACAAACTCTTCATTAACTGTAACAAAACTGATCTGGCCTTGTAAACTGGATAGTGGTTCTCAGCATTGCTCCTCTCCTAGCCAGTCTTACCATTCCATGTGCCAAACTGATGCATGAAATGGTGGAAATGACCTCGTCTGGTTTTGTGAAGAAAGCTTTTTGACCATACGCATTCTTTGTTTTCTGGTGTCCTCCTGTGACTGTTTTGTCATGCAGAGGATACCTTACTTTTTCTGTTTCTGTTTGACGTATTAAAATTAGTAGCTATCCTGGCTATGTGTTTGGTACTTAATTGTAGGGTGAATTTCTGGAAAGTGCTCATAATCCATGTGTGCATCCAGGTGAGAGTGATAGGCAATATTTCTTAGTCATTTCAGAAATATTTCAAATTGAAATGCAGAAAGTCCTTTGCCCATCATGCACACTAGTTAGGGGCCGTGGGATCACCATGGAATAAGTTATCCGTCAGGATGGCTTTCTGCTGGAAAAAAAAATCACTTTTGTTGTGCTCTGTGCTTACATACAAGCTGTTAAACTGTTTTGGTATGGGTAAGCTGTTGAAAATGTACCTCTGTATTTCTGCTCTATAGTGTGGTTACTATTCCTGTAAGGACAGGAAAAAAAATCAGTACCTTTGCAGTGGTTATTACAACAAAGTCAGACCAAGGTGTTGGGTTTTTTTGTTTTGTTTTGTTTTTCTTACATAAGGATACTTTTGTATTATCAGATCCTTCCCTGAAAGAGCTATTTTTTCAATATATATTCTCACAATTACTTTTTTTAAACCAAGCCACCATTTTTATAAACACTGCTATGACGATAGTATTATTCTGAATTAGCACAAATATTTGATGAGTAAGGCCTTTTGAAATTTTTGAAATTCAGGAGCAATATAAGAAGATGATGGAAAATTTATAATGGAATTTAGCTCTTGCAAGAAAACTGGAGCAAGGCAGATTTTTAAGAAGTGAGGAAGTGTATTTGAAATCCAGCTGATTCAACCTGATGAATTGTTATGCTTTGAAGAACCATTTTTTTTTTTTTTTTTTTTAAAAAAGAAAAAAAAAAGCCTCTATTGCTCCAACAGTTCAATCTCCCACAAAGGAAGATGTCTGGCATAAGCTCCAAAAAGACATCCCTTTTATGCAGCTCTTTACATCATCTGGTTTGAAGTGGGAATAACATTGTGACAGAGACATGAACACTCTGCCCTTTCTGCTTTCTTGTTCATTCAAATCGGAGAAGAAAGGAGATGCTGAAAGACAGTAATGTTTTGTCTCTGTATAATAATGAGAAGGATTCATCTGCTTTGATTTCTAACCTGACCAGTACAAGAGACTGTGCTTGGAAAAGAAAATGTCTTGCACAATGCAGACTGAAACATGGCTACCCAGACTAATTTTAGACTTTCTGGCCTTGACAGTGTCCTGTATTTTGGTTATTTTTATTTATTTATTTATGCTTTTGTTAGATCCTCAGGCCATGTGAGTTGTGGCAGAATGCCTGGATTTCAGTCCTTCAGTTTGGCTAGCTGTGTGTCCCCCACAGACAAATATTCTGAGTGCTGTTCTCTCCCTAGGATATCCATTTACTTTACTACTGCCTTTTGAATATTTGTTTCAGCTATGTAAAGGAGCACTATGAATGATAGATAAAAATCTTTCGGAAGGAGTTTGCCCACAAAAATCTTAGATTCTAGCTTAAGGTTTAGTTTTGAGCTAACCAGCTTACATTTTTCAGATGTTGAAAATATGGTGTCCAGGTGCCAGTTCATTAGACTAAGAATCACATTTTGAATTTGTTCTTTTTGCCATCTGGACATACCAGGTCTGTAGGTACTGACTCAGAATGTTGCTTGCTGTATGAAAAATTGCACGTGCTTTGTCCTGAGTGCAGTTCTGAAGTGCGATGTCATCCATTGAGATGTAGGTACCTCCGAGTTTCTCTTCATGCACTGAGTCAGCAGAACACAGTACAGCTGCTTGCTGGTGGAAGCTGAAGAATGGAGAGAAGAGATCGAGAAAGAAGTAGCATGATATCATTATGAGGGACATGGTTTGGTGGGTACGGTGATGATGGGTTGATAGTTGGACTAGGTGATCTTAGTGGTCTTTTCCAACTAAAGTGATTCTGTGATCTAGGATTACTACTCATTTATAAGTTTGTAGTAATGCTTTATTAGTCTCCATTAAAATTGTCGGTGTGGTTTTGTCTGTCATCATTGAACAGAGAAAGAATATTGCACAGACTAGTGCAGAAAATCTGCCCTTTCCCTACCTGATGTTTTGGAACAGACGTGATGCTTTGCCATATTGTGAGCGTGGTGATGGTGTTGCAGGTCAATGCAAGATTAAAATTATTTGGATTAGAGTAGCAACAGAGTTTAGCACTGGAGTTCAGTAGGTTTTGCATCAATATATGCTTAGACTGAATTCCTTTAAGAGGAAGTAATTTCACTGGGCTTATTTCATTCAGAGGGTGGTGAGGCACTGGAGCAGGTTGCCCAGGGAGGTTGTGGATGCCCCATCCCTGGATGCATTCAAGGCCAGGCTGGATGTGGCTCTGGGCAGCCTGGTCCAGTGGTTGGCGACCCTGCACATAGCAGGGGGTTGAATCTAGATGATCATTGTTGTCCTTTTCAACCCAGGCCATTCTATGATTCTATGATTTCACTTTTGTTTTGCTAAATCAAAGCATTGTCCAAAAGAATTCATTATTCAGTTGAGGCAATTATAGAAGTTTAGACCCTTCAGTTGTATGTATTATCTGGAACAGAAAGGGAGGACTGCAGGAGTCCTTAGGAGGCAGGAAGAACAGTTTCAGCCGACAAGCTATTGTCTGACAAGCTGCCCCATGGTGTGGTTCCTCTTTGTCTGTGAATCGTCTCTTTTTTAGGCCTCTGCTTCATAAAACAGTTAGATATGTCCATCCCTATAGCAGTTCCTGCGACTGTATCACACACAGATTTCGCCTACCTAGTGGGTATAGAGTAAGGCAGCTCTTCCTTGATTTGCTTCATGAGTATTAACTTCTTGTGCCTCTATTATTAGGTACCCACATTGCCAGTTTTGCAGATTTGGTTTCTCGCTCACTGTATGAGTCTCGAAGAGACACATTAGCAGGATGTAACTTAATTTTCTCAGAATCTTATTGGGATCTAATTTCATGTACTGCTATTTGTTGTTATGGAAACAGTATAATGAGTTCAGTTGTATAAGGGTGGAAATATCACATACAGTTTCTGTTCAGGGTAAAAATGACAAAATGGCATTTCTATAAATGGTATTCCAGAATAAACTGCTTCAGTGGGACTCATGAAGTTTTCCTTCCAACTAATTCTTCATCATTCTGCATTTTTTTTAAAGTGGCAAAAGAAGACTTAAAAAATAAAATTGAACAAGCTTTTATATAAAAAGAAGAAAGTTTACTATTCTAATTTTCAGTGTGAGAAATCATGAGAAAAGCCAACATATTGTGGCAAAAAGTATCCCTTTAATACCTTCATTATTTAAAGAGTATGAATGTATCTTTCTTTGCAAGATGATTTAACTGCCAAGTATTTCAACTAAGAGAATAATGCTGAGAATTATGTCTCAGCAAATTTGATATAACTAATGCTGTCATGCTTGAGGTCTTTGTTCCCTTTGGGGAGCCAGTGTAGAAAGCTGGTGAACACATTACAGGTGTCATCTTTGTGGATGAGAGCTCTACATGCAGAAGATAGATGTGGCACTTGCACTATTTTTTATTTTATTCTAAAAACCGAAGTGTAAAATATATTTATTTTCTTCCTTTTTCAAAAATGTATGGATAAACTCACTGCAGCACTTTTAGAGGTGCTAGATCTGAGAATCTCTTGGCTGCTTAATTCGGGGTTGTGAGTTGTAGAACAGAAGTTCACATCCCTAGGGTTGGGGTTAAATAGTATGCCTGCAGCTGTGGCTGAGGCTCAGCTTTTCTAGGCGAGTTGATAAAAAATTTCAGTATTTCTCAGGACACTTGCGTTGTCATCATCCGCCATTTCCAATCTGCGCACATGGCTGTGCTTCCCATCTCTTCAGTCATATAAACTTGGAGTTTAATTTTTATTAAATAAGTATAAGCTTCAATGGAAATAATTTCAGCAATAATGTTAGTTCAATCCCGGCAAAACTACTTATAGCTTTCTGTCAACCTTTGTCTAAAGCCTACATTTCAAGAGAGACATTAGTAAATATGCTAGACTATGACAGACATGTAAATACCCGATTAATAATAAACAGGTACAGTGCATCAGCTCTGTCATCTCCATGTGTTCTGGGCAGTGTTTGAAGCTGCTTTTGTCTATGTGGCATCCAGAAGCCCACAGGTACCCCTGTTAGGCCTGTTACCTATCTATCCTCAGGGCTATAACTACCTACACTGGTATCTGTGCTCAGTGGTGGTTTTCTTGTGGTTTGGAATCTGTGAAGGTTTTATGATATGTAATACAATAAGTAGAAAGGCAAGGTTAAAATATGTTCAGCCACTGAGATAAACATTTGAAATTCTTTACTCCTTCTAGTAGTTTTCTAGAAATTTAAATACGAGTTTATGTAGAATTTTAGTAAGTGAAGTAAGTCTTTTTTTAGGGGGGAGAGGGAAGAAAAAGTAACAGCTTTGTCTAGCTTTTTTGCTAACTTCAACAAACATTACTCTCTCTATACCATGTTGCCTTTAACCTCCTCCAGTTGTGATCTTCACAGTAACATACAAACAAAGAATGCAATTTATCACATAGTCATAAACTAGGTTTTGCAAAAGACTCTTCAAGCTTACTGGAATCTCAGACCCTGGCAGACTGGCCAAACCCCAGCATCTAAGGCAAAAATATCCTCATGGAAAAAAGCTTCAAAGTTTTGCCTCTTTCAAATTTCATGTCTACCTGAAAATGATGAGAGAATGCTAGATTTATGCTAATATGCTGATTTATTGTAAAATATTGTTGTGGCATCTGAGATCCTGGTGCTGATAAAAAAAAAAAAATCATTATTAGAGCATTATCTCAAAAGAAAGAAAGAGAGAGAGAGAGAGATAAGCTTCTGGCTGGCATAGAGAGAAAGGGGAAACTTATACTATGGGAATACCTCATGCAGACAGTTCTCATTTTTTGCTACTACTAGTAGTAGAAAAAATTCCCTTTCTGTAATTTGCAAAGTGAGAAATCCAGTTTACTTGTTGTAATTGTCTTCTCTCAGTGTGTGGTCTTAAGTCAAACAGCTTTTGCTAGATTTAGTTAAATAGACCAGATGGCCAGATATAAATAACTGGAATTAAGCCCAAATGTGTGTGGACATATCAATCTCCAAAAGTTGTCTGCTCTTAAGGAAGAAAAAAAATTGGAAAACAGGGTAATCTAGGTTGAAATTAGATTTACCTTTCAGTCAGTGGTTCTCAGCTGATAGCACTGTTTTTAATTTCTGCTTGTTTGGTTTTAATTTCCCTAATTTATTCTATGAAGAGAAACAAGGTTAGCTGCATCAAGAAGTGGCTGGAGTTCTTACACTGTTCAGCCAAAGCTAGCTTTAATATCTTCTCTTAAAAATCACTCAGGCACAGTTTGGAACATGCTAACTGCTGGACATTTCCAGATTATCTCAGGCTACCCTTATCCAATCTGTTCTGCATTTCAAATTCTTGTTTGTCCAAACAACAGACTGATTCTTCCTTTTTATTAACATGAACTTTGACTTGGCACTTTATTAATATTCTGCCGAAAAGGTGGAATTAAAATACTATCAAATAGTATAATTATTTCTGTGCTACTGTTCTTATTTTGTATATTTCTTTTATGATCTTGCCTCTTTAAATGACATTAATTAGCTGCACAACTATAAAGCATAAAGGAATTAATATGCTAGGCATGCAGTCTCCTATAGAGAGCGCAGAAAATTTCTATCCTGAAAAATATTCATATCAAGAGTGCCTTGTTATGATGTTAGCATCTTGATGGTCGCAGTATTAGAATTTTTCTATTGCATCTGCTAAATATAATCATGATGCAATATGTATGCAGTTTTTGGTTTAGGCTTGTGTGGTTTTGATTTTTTTTTTTTTTTTTTTTTTTTTTTGTATTTTCAGGACCTTACTAATACTTCCTTCATATTGTTCTGAAGGACTTGAAATAGAGGGAGGAAAGACAGAGAGGGAGGAAAGAGATTGGTATATATATATTGTGCGTATGAATACGTGTGCGTGTGTATATATATATATATATATATATATATAGTTACATTTATACACCACCTTTATTGCCTGTGACGCAACCAACTGTTAGCCTAGATCTATATCCAATTTTATCACATTTGTGCACTAAATATATTGGCAGAGTGAACATTTAACCCTGAAATTCTCCTATGTTTTTCCTCTGAACGAGGCAAAACATTTAAGTGCTGGTGAAAATAGAAGTAGTATTTATGTCAAATTAAGTATCTGTGAGAAAATTAGCTCAAGGTTTTTCTGTGGAGTGTCAGCATGCATTTTTTTCACATGGAGGACCCAATGTCCATTTTGCAACAAAGCAGTGACAAAATCACAACAGAGGCTGGCAGTAGAGATGTGGACCTCAAGTGGAGATGATGCTGTACCAGCACACAGGTCTGATAGACAATAAGAAGGAATCTCACAACAAGATATTCAGACACTTGACCAAGAGTTAAATGCCTCTGATATTCTCAAATATTTGAGACTTAAATGAGGTATCTGTTCCACTCCTCATGGGAGGTCATCTGGGAAGCGGCAGTCCTAGCATACACCCCACTGAGTGCCACGGAACAGCAAGGAGAAGCCAGTTCTTCAGTTTCCTGTCTCTGCTGGCTCCTATCTGCTGGAGAAATCACAAGCAAAGGACTCAGCCATTTCCTTTCCCACCCAAGGAAGCAGCAGAGAACTCTCTCCACTCTGCTGCATTCCTGGTGACCTGGGGCTGTCGCTCCTGTCGCTGGCAGGGCTGTGCAGTAGTCCTCTCCGGCAGGGGTGAGCTGTCTGACAGCGGGTTGTAAGGAAATTTTTAAAAGGTGGATCCTCCCAGGAAGTTCCTATTGCACTTCTGCATTAGCACCTCCTGTTCTCTTAACAAATGGCCCTCAATGAGAGATCACAGCTGTGCAAGCAACAGTTGATTACAAATCAGCAATGTGGGCTAGACCAGGCTGTGATTTAACGGTAATTTAAGATTAATGGCCTATCACAGAGCAGTTCATTTCTTTTTATTTAGTCTCTGGAAACCTTGGCTGCATAAATGAATTTAGAAAATTGCATTTATGCAAACTTCCTTTTCATGCTTCTAATGGAATTACTATTGACATTAATGCCATAGGTGCTGCAGATGAAACCTAGAGTGAAGTTATGGACAACTATGAATTGACAAGCTTGAAAGTGGAATATTGAACGATTTTCATAACAAAAATACACATCCATTTGTTAAGCAAATAATGCAACAAGTTATATAACAAGAAAACTTTTGCTCACAGTGATACAAACAGATTTGGTGAAAGAAATACACATCTCTTTTTTCCTGAAATAAGTGTGTGGTTTTGGGAGATGAAAGAGCAGTGGGAGGCTCTTCAAAGACAGCAGCCCACACATGAAGAGCTTGTCTATTGTATGAATAATGCAATTTAAATGTTATTTTTTTCATGATGCTGATTAGTTTCTATACAAAACTCCAAAGTAGTAGAAGCATCACATAAACATGTGCTTCGGTGCAGAAATTTTCACAGCAGCATTCTTTAGAAGCACTTGTCCAAGGTTTTAGTGATGACATGTGCAGCAACAAGAATTTACTCGGTACTGTAATTACATTCAGGATCTGGCAAGAGATCTGATGGTTAATTAAACTTTTACATTAACTTGTTTTAAATTAATCTTGCTTTGATCTTGGATTTACATATTTGGGCACTTTCAAGGAGCAATAAATGGATCCCAGGGATACACACAGAAAGGTGTCCCAAGGGTTTGGTTGCCAGCAGCAGCCACCTCTGCCACCACTGGCAGCTCTGTAAGACTTTTCCTTCTCACTGGTCCTCTCTACCTTGTGCTTTCAGGAGTAAGTGGTTTCAAAGTCTCTGTCGGTGTTAGCCTGATCTGCCATCACTGTGCTTGCTATTGTGAGTTTAGTTTGCAGCACATTGAAATCCAGTGACAGGATAGCTCTGAAAGATTTCTGAATGAGCTTTTGATAAACTCGTAAGACCCAAGATGGTCCAGAAATGGTCATAAAGTGCTCTGCACATTAATTGGTCTTGCAGAATTCAGTAAGATGTCATTGAGAAGGTAATTATTTTTTGAAAAGAATTGCAAGATATGTCTTTCACCGATAAAGGAAAATAAAAAGTAAAAAAGAATGAGTGGGAGCATGTGCAGACAGCCTACGTGATACTTTGCTGGACTGTTTCATTAGATCAGCAGTCTGTGGATGAATAATTAAAACGTATAATGCAGGCTGCTTTGTGTGTGTATTTGCTGAATGGGATTGACCTCTGTTCTTTGTCATGAACAAAGAAAGTCCATAAGCTGTATGTAGTGTATTGATAGTGACTTGAAAGCTATTTAAAAGTGTTGTATGAGTGTTTACAAATAAGATTTGTTATCCAACATGCAGACAGAACAAGGAGCAACTGCAAGTGCTGTTGCTGGAACACAGGCAAATTCATTCTGCAAAATGTGTGGCTTTTCCAGTATCTCTATTCTCAGTCTAGACATAAAATACATAAATAAATAAATAAAAGCTCTGGCAGAGCACTTAAGCACAAGAATAGTTGGAGTCCTCCATCCTGGTTAGTGTCTCTGCAGGTTTATCCCTTATAGGCTCCCTTTGGCCATAAAGACAGGTGCCGTGGTGGTGATGGTTAACATTTTGATTATTCAGGAGGTCCCCTTAACACTCACGAAATACCTTTGAAAATAATAGTCAATTCCTTAAAAAAGACGTAACAAAAAAATGCATACCTCTATTAAAGGCCTGGGGCAATATTTTCTCTAATCTATTCTGGGAACTCTGGTGCAAGAGGTGCTTTTGCATGAGTGGGGTGATGTAAACTGATGCTACATCAGAACATTTGTAATCTTGAGTTTAGTTGGAACCATAAAAGTATCAAGCAGAAAAGGACCACAAGAGATCAAGACTGGAAATGGAACTGCCATATTCAAACATCGATAGGTGAACATAGACGAAGGAAAAAAAAATTGGGGTAATGCTTCTTTAAGGATTTAATTCAGAATATATATGTTGGTGTGTAATATTTTCCTCATTACTTAGTAATTAATGTCATCTTGCTACCATGTTTCAAAGGAATATTGTAGCAGCACCTGTCTTGTCTGCTTTGATCCAAAAACTGAACTTGGGAATGTTTAGGAAGCACTGGCACAGCTGCTGCTCTGGAAGTAAAGTGGTCCTTTTTTTCCAGGAATTAAGCTAACTTTGGTGACAGAGAGTAACAGAAAGTCTGTAGTTTACTCTTCCTATCCAGATGGTTTCTCATCCTTAAAAATCAGGCTTTAATGAATCGTCAGAATGTGTCACTTTCAGAAACAAAGGAAAAATCCCAAACCTGCATCTCAGAGGTGATAATTTTTGTTTCCTGGTTCTGCAACTGTGCTTGTGAGCAAAGGAGATGGGAAAAGCTCTTCTGCTCTTTCTGGTCTAATGTACTCAGTATCGACATCCTGACATTGGTATTAATATGCCAAAAAAAAGGTAACAATTGCCAAATGAAATGTCTCTCTGCTTTAGAACAGAAAATTAATGTCTTTCAGCAGCAGTTTGTGATAGCAAATGTGGCAAGTAAGCAATGATAATGTTAGATGAGTTGTTTGGTGAGATTTCTGCAGGATATTGTAATAAACCTTTCCGTTCTTGTTTTCCCCTAACAATTTACATCCTAGTAGCATTTACAGAATACAGTAAACAGAGTGGTTCAGTTTTGCATCATAAATATTGTCTGGAATATATTGGATATGCACCATTGTTTTGAAGAAGGAAAGGGATAACATTTAAGTCAAGCAACCTCGTGTCATCCAAGTCACTTGGCCTCATGCTCCCTACCAGCTGCCTTCTTGCTTTCAGAGATATCCCAGCAATTGAGGCCCCATAGCCTGGGGATTTAAATAACATTTAGGTCCTCAAAATCTAGGCCATAGTTGAGACACTGGGGGAAAAAAGAAAGCAAAGTTGGTTGTGAATGAAGAGACATAAAGAACAGTGGCTGATCAGTGGCTCAGAAGGGGGGAAATCTGGCCCCAAATGCAGAGGGGCAGAAGGCCCTCACGCAGAGCGTGCTGGTGGAGTACGCAGTTTTATCTAAGCTCTGAGTGCTGGCACTCTCTCATCTCTTTTTGGCTGCTGCCTTGAGATAGACGTGTGGAATGCAATGCAGCAGGGGGAGTGGGAAATTTGAAAGGGGATGGAAGATGGGAAACAGAAGGAGCTAGTCCAAGCGAACAAGTTGTGCTCGTTCTCTAGCACAGACCACAGAAGTCGTTTCTAACGCTTGTGTAGGGAACCTTAAGCTCCTGAATGGCAATCAACAGTGCAGTCTACTGCATGGGTATAAATCATTCTCCAACCTGCAGAATTTTTAATTTTTTCTGCCCCTTCTAGCAGACATTTATTATCTGCTCTGCAAGGCAACTCCAGCTCTAATTTTGTCCTGAGTTGTTTAAATCCACAGAAAAAAAAAAGAATAAAAGGGCTCCTGGGAACTGCTGCTTTTCATATTTTTTTCCCAATTTGTGCTAAGGTTTGGATTGGATCTATCCCGAAGATTCAGAATGCTGGGAGGAAATAAGTTGGACCAAAATTATTTTCTATAGCAGTCAATTTTTTATCTGTTGGAATAAATTTTCTGAACTTTGGAGGATTAATTGTCTCTTAGGTTTGCCATAGAATTTCAGAAATTACCAGCAGCAGGAAGGCCACAGTTGCAACTTTCAGGACTGCTAAAATAACATTTCTAGAAGCACAGTCACAGGCAGATTGGGGCAGCTCTCCCACACTGCTGTTAAACAGCAGCATAGTACCGGGCGCTGGTGCCAGGATAGGGCTGCTTCACAGAGCTGACTGTTCTGTGAGGTTCCTTGTGAGAAAGAACTCCCCTCTCATTTCAGTAAGTATGTTTAAAATCCATACTCTGATGCAAGTCTAGCCAGATCTTGCTGGTAAAAATCTTCTGGGTAAATACTGCTAGAGTCCTGCTTTTGTCTAGGATTTGGGTTGCAATGCTTCAGCTCTCACTGGATGCCTAGAGGGAAACATCAGCTTTTCACAACTTTGGAAAAGTGCAGGCAGATCTTGCTTCATGAGATTTAGCTCATTGCAGAAACACGGGCAAAAATAAATGTTGCCATTCCAAAGGTAACAAGCCAGCCTTTTTCTGCTGTAGGAAAGGTGAACAAAAGTGAAAATATGTGGAACTGATTTGAAAAAGCAGCATTCCTGCTCTCTGAAGGATAAGAAAAGCAAAGCTGGCACTGCTGCTTGTGAGTAAGGGCCACCTCAATTATTAGCTCTGAAATCTCCATCTTTTATTCTCCGGTGGCAGTCTTACCTTTCCAAGGCTCTGCTGAAGGGGAAAAGAATGGTTGGGCATCAGGGCGGCAGATGTTAGAGCAGTGAGCGGCCAGCAGGAGGCAGGAGGCAGGAGGCTGCACAAATCCAAGTATGTTTCATTGTTCAGAATTGTACCTGGAACTGCATCTCTAAGTAATAAAAATAATAATAAATCTAAATAGTGCACCGCTGTTTGTCTCCTTGATGCTGGGCCTAGAAAGCCCCTCATTTTTGTGAAGCCATATTGGCAGCATCTTTTGGAGAGTTTTGTGGGTATACTGCCTCATGGTTCCTGTTTGAAGTCATGATTTAAAAAAAAAAAAAAAATAGCATGCAACGTGGTGCTGATTTTCACTGTGTTGGTACCCTGAGCATCATACGAGCTGGAGGCAGCACTCCAGGAAGGCTGCCACATGGTAAAGATCACTTCTTCTCTTGGCAGAGTGGACTTACTTATGACAGTGTACGCAAACCTCAGTGATTTATTTTTTCTTGCAATATGAATAGAAAATAGCTCTCTGTTACCATTATTAGCATTACTTGGATTTCTGCTATTCAGCAGCCAGCACTTGAGCCACGTGATTTCATGGAATATGGATCTTAGCTAGCTAGTTTTTCTTTTTATTCCCTTTTCTTTCCTTTTTTCTTTTTTAAACTTGTTCAGTTAGAGAATACACATGAATATCTAGATACTTCGTCAAGTACCTTTTTCAAATTTAAGTTTTATGTTTTCCTCTGCTTGTATACTTTATGCTCTTTTGTTACATAGTTTCAAGGTTTCACAGAATCACCAACGAATTAGAAAAGACTTCCAAGATGATCTAGTCCAACTGTCCACCTATCATCAATATTTCCCACTAAACCGTGTCCCTCAGTACAACATCTCAATGTTTCTTGAACACCTCCCGGGTCGGTGACTCTACCACATCACTGGGCAGCCTGTGCCAGTGCCTAACCACTCTTTCAGAGAAGAAGTATTTCCTGATGTCCAACCTCAATCTGCCCTGGTGTAACTTGAGGCCATTCCCTCTAGATCTACTGCTAGTTACATGGGAGAACAGGCCAGCCCCCATCTCGCTACAACCTCCCTTCAGGTAGTTGTAGAGAGCAGTAAAGTCACCCCTGAGCCTCTCCTTCTCCAGACTAAACGACCCCAGC
The DNA here is from genome assembly GCA_016647715.1 of Pavo muticus. Lineage (NCBI taxonomy): Eukaryota > Metazoa > Chordata > Aves > Galliformes > Phasianidae > Pavo > Pavo muticus. The sequence continues at coordinate 904,081 of JACDJE010000188.1, forward strand.
TCCCTCAGCCACTCTTCGTAAGGTTTATGCTTCAGACCCCTCATCACCTTCATTGCCTTCTCTGAACACACTCCAAGATCTCAATGTATTTCTTGCAGTGAGAAACCCAAAACTGAACACAGTACTCAAAGTGCAGCCTTACCAGTGCTGAGTACAGAGGGATGATCACCTCATCCTTTACATAGGAGGTAGATTTTCTGTTTCTCCTGGAGCCTTTGGAAAAACTCACTCTTCATCCACAGCAGCCTTCCTTTCCACAGGCTCATCCTGCGGCACAGGGGGACAGCCTGCTTCTGTGCCTCTCAGGCTTCCTCCTTGAAGAGCGACCAACCTTCCTGGGCCCCTTTTAACCTTCAAGACTCTCCCTACCAGCGAGCTGAAGATTTCAAAGTCCGTCCTCCAGAAATCCAAGGTTTTGTTGCCCCCACTCGTGACCTCACCAAGAATTGCGAACTCTACCATTTTGTGGTCGCTCTGTCCAAGTCAGCTCGTGACCTTCACATCTCCCACCAGTCCTTCTCTGTTTGTTAACAGCAGGTCTAGAGGGACACCTCCCCTGGTAGGCGCATCACCAGCTGCATCAAGAAGTTCTCTTCCATACGCTCTAGAAACCTCCCAGATCGCTTCCCAGATTGTGCTGTATTGTATTTCCAGCATATATCAGGGAAGTTGAAGTCCCCAATGAGAACAAGGGCTGGCGATTGCACAACTTCTGCCAGCTGCCCCTTTCCAAGGGATGTATAAGCATTAGTACAATATTTCACAACTTACAGATGATGAACTATTGTTATTCTAGTCCTGTGGCTGGAGAAACCTGAGACCCTGTGAATTATTCAAATTTATGTCATCAAGCTGCAAAAGAGAAACAGAGCCTTCACAGAGGAGTGCTGTGAGTTCCGACTGATGCTGGAGATTGGTCCCACTTTGGATGGGCTCCCAGCCAGATGACCTTGTAAAGTCATCTTTTTGAGACAGAACGAAGGTTTTTTTCCAGCCAGAATTATTCTATGAATGCCTGTGCACAGATGTGGTGCTATGCCCCTTGTTCTTGGGTGCAATGTAGCAACTAGCGGTGCATGAAGAAGCACCTTGTCAGAGAAGTAAGCTGAAGAGAAGCTGCAGAGTTAAGATTCCTTGTATAACCTAGTAAGGAATAGAACTTCCTGTAAGGGTTTCTAGTTGAAAATTTTCTTGTAAATCCAAGAAAAATAATTCTTTAAATAAACTTAGGCAAATGCAAACTTTTCTCCTTCTAACACGCAACAGCAATCACATAGAAAATAAACATGTGCAATGGGAATTCAGTAATTAATGTCTTTTACCATGACTCTGTTGAGCAGTGCTAAGAACCTGTTAGTATGAGTGTTTTGTATTCTTTTTACTTTATTCTATTCAAGTTTAATTTATGTTCTAGCTGTGGCATATTTCTTCTATCATATTTTAATTCTTTTGAAAGAAAATCACAGGAAGAAAAAGATTAATATACTGTTTAATGGCATGTACTGGAATGTAGCTCAAGTGCAGTTAGCTGATATGAACATTCTGTTAATCGAATGCTGGTCATGCAAATATCCTCTTTGAAAGTATTTAGTGCAGAGTCCCATTTCAGTGTCTTTTTTTCTGAGCATTATGTAGTAGCTGTGATTTGGGACAGGAAAATTAAATTGCCAAAATAATTTACAGGGATTTTCCTGTGTTTTTAATGCTTATTTTTTCACCAACCTTGCTGAAACCAGTGGCCTAGTATGGATTTTCCAGGAGTTGAAATAGGTTAATTAATTTTTTTTTTTTTAAACTTATTTAGTAGTATTTTGTATGAGGTTCTTCTCTTTTAATACACTTTTATGTTCTACATTATTATGAGCTGTGTCATGATAGATGTGTTGAAATATACAGAACAGAGAAAGTGTAAGGGTAATTTGAGGTAGCATCAATGCTGGTGGTTTTTCTGATTCCCTAAAGGGTTTGCTAGACCTGCTGTGGCTGCATAGTGCACAGTCTAGCACAGTAGGATGGGGCTTGGAAGGCACAGCACCCACACTGTGCCTGTGCTGGAAGCTTTGGGGTGTTCTTGGCTGCAGCTGGGACTGGGGGCCTTGGTAGCAGGGGAAGCTCATTCACAGTTATGGGAGCCTATCTGCTGGCTTGGGTTTATTGAAAAGGAGCCCACTTTGTGCTCTCTCTTTCTGAGAGCTCTCCATAGGGCAAACAAAGTGTACAAATGTGGTTGCTCATCAGATGTGCTTCAGAAAAGGCATCATCGTAGATAAAAATGCCACTGCAAATGTCCTTCTCAGTTACTATAAAAGTATGCTCTAATGCTGTCCTGTTTTCGTGTGTGTAATCTTATCATCTTGCTAGAAATTCATCCAATATCTATGAATAAGACAAGAATTCATCAATGTCAGCCATTATGGGATCTACATCTGCTGTTATTTGTTCTTTTATTTTGCTGCAAAACAGCTGAGGGCATTTTCAGTTTTGATAGGAAATGCTGAGAAGAAAATTCACTGTTGAGAGGTATAAGCAATATGGGTAATTATTTGAAGTTATAAATAGGAGCAGTGATATTTAATGAGCTGTGTAAAAAGCTAACGAGATCTCTTAGGTGGTTCCTTGCTTTCAGTTGCAAAACAGAATAATTTTTTTTAGTTCATAAAAAATAATAGTAATAATGATACCATGGTGCATTTTGCAGCAGGTATTCTCTGGAGCTTTGCTTCAGTGTGCTTTCTGCCTGATTTCATCCCAGCTCAGATTGCTGGGGAAGCTTTCAGACTGACTCAGGACACAGCCTTTTGGGTTAGCAGTTTGTTTTCCAGTTCGTGAACAAGGGATGTGGAGGAGATGGTTCCTGTCATTGTGCAGGCGCAAGCACTGGGTTGTTGGCTTTACGACTGACGCTTGGGCAGCCGAGCAGGGCTGCTCCTGTGCAGTGGCTGAGAGGGGTCTGGCCGCGACAGCTCAGACACTGCTCCTTGGGCTGGGGAAGGCCCCGGCTCTGCACTTGGGTCTGGAGAATCTTGCCTCTAGCATGGGATAGAGAGAACAGTAAATCTGGCTGTTATCAGGAGCCCTCATTCATAAATCTTGTTAGTGGTCTGTTTTGAAAGCCATAAAAGACCTCCCAGAACTTATGGATGGGTATAGGAGATATTCAGTAAATGCTCTTACTTGCATTGTGTTTTCAAATGGGAGTTCTTTCAGATTTTTAAACTAGATGTGGGATCTTAAAAATATTTTTCTGCAAATTTATTTACAGCTAGATATAAAATAATCTGATCCTACTATAAAGTGTACTGGTTGTAAAAAAAAAAAACAGTGAAAATCTACAAAATCACCATTCAATGTGCAGTAGCTAGAAGGTGAGGGGGAAACATTTACCTTCATTAGTCCTAAGGCTGGAGTTACAATTGAACCAATACATTGTTCGTCAACGTCGTTAGCCACAAATCGCTTACTGTGCAGTATGAGCCCATTGTGTCGCTCGTTTTCCGGAGAGCAATAGAGATCCTGAGCAAGACGTTGGTTCTTCTGCCCCCATGTGGTTATCTTGCTCAGAACCTGCGACCATTTTAAAACAGATGCACTGCTGCGCTTTTGTAAGAACTACCTAGACATTGCCACAATTGCTTGATATTACATGGTCAGACTTCGTTAACTTATGTTGTTCAGTTTATACAGATTAAACTGCAAAATACGTGTTTGGAAGATTTCAATTAGCAAATTTGTCTGTCTTCAACTGCCAGAATTTGCTGTAAAGTTATGTAGTCTTGATTTCTTCCCTTTTTGTGTTGAAAAGATGCAATAAAGCTCTTTGATGCTTTATAACAGGGTCTGTACCTACGTTCTGAAATCAAATGTTACTTTCCAAAATCACCATCAAACAGTAGAGATTAAGCATTTTATAGTTTAGTTTTTTTCTTTATAACATATTGAAAAAGTTTGCCTTTGCAAAAATGAATAAATGTCCTCTCCCTGTGTAACGATTTCCAACTTCAGTGGGAGAGGAGCTTGCAGAAGAATGTTTGCAGATGGATTCCTTAAGTCTTTTTGCTGCCAATTCCTTTTTTTTTTTTTTTTTTAATCTATTCACAGATTCAAAATTGGACCTCAGATATCATTACTAAGAAAAGTAACAAAGGACGAACTTTGGAGGCTTTGTAAAAGTGTATCCAGCATGTCAGACCTATTGCTTTTCTTTCCTTCTTTCTGTGCTATTTTCATACTGCTCCTTCAGATTTCTTGTCAAAATAACCAGCTGCCAAAAACCCCATGATTATTACGTAAGCTGTGCTGCTACTGAAATACTCATTAATATGGCAAGGTACATGTCATTTCCCACCATGCATTGTCTGAAATTATAATTTTGTTCCGAATAAGCTTTTTGCTTTTACTCCTCTGTAATAAAAGATATTTTTGGTGGAAGGGATGAAACTAAGTTCGAATGTTGAAGTGTGGTGTGTATGTGTGCAGGCAGATTTGAAAGGTATAATTAAATAGCTTAGCTCTTTTTTATTAATTCTACTGAGTGTTAACTCTGAGTCCCAGTCTTCTGCCTTATGCTGCTAATTTAGTTAGAATATGTTCAGTAAGGAGATTTGGTTCTTTTAATTGATTTTGCAGATTTTGAAACCTTCAGTAAGTCAGTCTCTGTAGAGAAGCAGGCTTAGCGTTTGATTCTCAGTGCTTTTTCCTGGAAGTCCTAGGTCCCATAGTCATGTATTAATCAACAGCTCTGTCTTGTGGTGGTTTTTGGGTCAGCCTGTGATAGACCCACACATCTCTCTGGAGGTCTTCTTGGATGCATTTATGTCCATTTCTTTTGTGCTGATTGACTTTGTATGGCTGCACTGAAAAGGCTTCAGCATCATGCTGTAAAATACAATGAAAGATGTTTCACTAAAAAAATAATGGTTTTTGCAAAGCTCTAGCACTTCTGGTGTGCACTGGAAGAAAATTCCATACTGCTGAGTATTGCTTGGGCAGATAAGGAAAGGCACCACGGCCAAAACGATTCAGCAAAGTTTGTAGATGCCAAAGAACCTTGATTTAAAGAGCCAAAAATATAATCCTTTTACATTTTATTTAAACTAGGTCATAGAGCTGTTTAGAAGCAAGTCTTAAAAGTATCTTTAAACAAGTTCTTCTAAACAGGAAAAGTACTGCAGTCACCTGAAACAAAAAATATGCTCATTGATGATTGTGGGTGCGAGGTTTTTCAGTAGGGTAATTGAATTTTTCTTTCTGGATTTCCTATTTTAGAAGCAAACTCCATATTTAGTTCACTCTGCAAAGGAAAATAACTAGAGCAAATTACAGCGCAATGCTGCAATTAATAACAGCTTATATTGTAATGTGTCTAGCACAATATCTGAAATGTAACCATGTTTATCAAATTAAGCTTCTTCAACTAATTTAAATGTTTGGATGGCATTTTTGCATATAATTATTCCCCATTTCATTTTTTCCATGTGGTCTCTCCACGTAAGTTTTAATATTCTTTGAAGGCAGTTTGGCATCTATTTTCTGACTAGATGGGAAAATCAAATAATTGAAATCTTGTTTTGAGAAAAAACTGTAGCAAGTGACATTTAGACAATTGAATGTTAGCTTAAATGGTATTTCTGGTGAAATGTTCTTGTTAGCTTTCTATACCAAGTACAACTGAGTTTATGTGCTAGTCTGAGGATAAAATTTTTGAGTTACATAAACAGGTAAATTGAGTTACAGAATAATATTTTGCAATTTATGGATGTAATACAATACACCATGGTGGCTGCTTACTCTCACAAGAGAAAGTCCTAAAATTCCCAACTGTATATTGTATATTGCTTATAGTCTCATAGGATGTTTTGTATTTGATAGGGTGTATGTGGTGTTTGCGTTTTTAACTGAAAGGTTTGTAGAGCCTGAAGCGTGGAAAAAAGGTGAAGGATATGGTTTGTGTTCAAAAGCTTGTTTGCCTTGATTATGAATCTTCTTGTTTTCAAATGCCCATGATTTTTGTTGCTCTTGTAGCCTTCTTTAATAGTTTACTTGCTTTTTCATCTTCCATTCCATTAATATTCTGCTTTTGTGTTTGGAGAGACTAAGATTCCTAGGAATTCTCCTTTCTTAGAAGTCCCTTACTTAAAATTTCTAAACGTTAATTCACATTCTTGGTAATTTTGCTACAATTGGAAGTCGAGTACTAGTCAGTGGAAAGTCACTGAACTGAAGATGTTTGAACCCACAAGCACTAAGGGGAATTGATTTTCTGCAACAGGAAAGGCAAAATATTTGGACATGTTGCTGTCTCTTAGGGTCTTTGGTGATAGCTCCATACAAGAGGCCAAAAAGTTCTGCCAGTATTTGACAAAATACCTAACTGATAATTGAAGGCATGCCTCACTTTCAGAGTGGAATTTACATTAGTTAAGTTTGTAATACAGAACTTGTATGCTGCTAAATTTGCTTTCCTTTGCTGTCCTCCAGATTTCATACATCAGATGTTATGATAAATTTCACAAGGACAGGAAGTCATGGGAGAGTATATCTATTCTTTTATTGGATTTGACTGTACATACTGTGTGTGCCCATAAAAATGTGCCACATAACAGGATAATTAATATTTTGCCTGTTTTTTTCTAAATCTTTACTTCAGTGCATAACATATCCACTTCCCTGTGCTGAAGACTCCATATAGGAACATAAGTTCAGTCCAGTCTTGAAAGCCTCCATATTATGTGCTAATTTGCAGTGTGGTTTCTGCAGAACTTCAGTCCAGCTTAAGTTGCAGGGTTCTTCAGAGCTCAGTGCACAACTGCACATGCAGAAATGCCAAGACATCATCAGAGCTCCAATCTTACTGCAGCAAATGAGCATTAGAATGTGCAGGCACTTAAAAGTATGCAAGTGCACTGATCTTCCTTGAAGACTAGTGAATGAATCATGATCACTTAGAAGGATGCGAAAACCAAAAATAAAACAGAAAATCCTGAACTTCTGCCTTGGGAAAAATATCTCCTTTCACAATAAATCATACTAAATTTAAAAAGTTGATTGATCTATTTGCCTACCTACCCACTTCATTGTGAATGAAATATAAAATTCTTGGCAGCTTCTATATAAATAGCACAAACGATTTTCTTAAGGAGAGGAGCAATGGGGGCAGTCACGGCCAAGGTAGTGTTAGTGGAAAATGTAACTTATATAAATAGGTTTTACTCACTTTAATGACTCCTCTATGCATTTAATTTAGACATCAGAATAATGTACTCATGCTGATGCGAAGAGAAAGCAGGTATTGAGAAGATCGTAGTAGTTGTCCTCAAGTGATGTCAACAGGTTTTAGGTATGTGTCCTAGCTTTAACCAGTAGTAAATTTTCTTGGGTCACCTGCATTAACTCATTTTCTTCTGTTAGGCACTTTAACATGTAATACCACTTACTGCTTTTATTGGTGTTGCTTTAGCTTCTGCTTTTTCATTTGTATTTTTCTAAAGGATCTGCTGTGTGCAAACCTGCTTGGGGCAGGACTTGGACTGGAGACTTGCAACAGGAATCACCCTGTTGTTAACAAACATCATGTGTGAGAGTGTAATCATGCTTCTGGTTGATGACGATCTGCAAATAAAATAGCATTTTATAGGGAAAAAACAGTGTTGTCATAACTTCTAAATATTTAGGAGAGGTTTATTTTATAGTCTTTGTAACAACTTGCTTCCAAGCTCATAGAACAGCTGCAGGATATTAAGGATATAGGGTTAAGGAAGTGATTCTCTGATGTTGGATGTAAGCACCTGTCTGTCTCATAGTGCTTAGAAATGATGGGAAGAAGGTCCAAGGGGCAAAGTGTGGAGACAGCGTGCAAGGGACCCTTGCCATGGGCCTTCTGAGTGGTGTTGGGCAAATCAACAAATGTCTCTTAGTCTCTTAGCTGTGCTCTGAAATTCTGCTTCAGAGAGGTGCAGAGCATATTCTGGCTGCTGCTGTGCCCATGAACCCAGCTAGGCTGGTTGTGACATCAAGTCGGATCTGAGAGAAAGATTTTGCATGTTTTTCATATATTTGGGGTATAGGCATTGAATAACTTATCACTAAGTCAATTGGCTTTTATATATGGATTTATTAAAATAAATTTCTGATTTATTCTTCATTAGTAGTTGTTTGTTTTGGTGTTATCAACCTTACTTGCATGTTATTATGAAATTAAAAATAACATTGCTATAGTATAAAATATTTTTTTCATTTATGTATCTTTTTTGTCATTTTACCTGCCAAAGATTCATTTCATTACTGAGCATTATTCCAAAAGTTTGAGCTATCACAGTCACTGTGACTACTGCATAAAAAATCCTTGTGAGATGTAGTATAGTATACAGCTATACTATAACTCCGGCTATTGTACCCCCAAAATCCAGGTGGTGGAAGAAAAGAGAGAATCAGTGCTTACTCTATTAGAAGTAAAAAAAAATTGATCATGGAAGAGATGCCATTTTTCAGAACTTTGACTTAGAGGAAAGCAATAAAATCGTAACATTAAAAAAAAAATTGGCTGAAATAATTCATAACTTAGGAGCAGTGATATGACATCATGTGAGAAAGGGTAACTTTTCCACAGTATTTCAGTGGGCATTAGTAGATATTCAGCCTCATGTTGCGTGGATGTCTAAATGGGTGATGCTGTGAAGTGACAGCGTGAAGATACTCATCTGTGGGGATGGAAAGAAGCGGGAAAGCTGTTATTCAGAATAGAAGAAGAGCTATGATTTTATGCTGGTGTGAAGCCTTTCATCTAGTGATTGCTCCAGTCATTGAGAAACTTGTAAACACCCATGTTAGTTTACTGTGAAGGTTCCCGGTTTCGGAAGGAGTGATTATGAAAGCACTCCTGGTGCAGTGATAGAGCTACAGCTCTTTTCCTTCTGGTGGTGAACAGCATGCTTTGCTTACCTCCATGTGCTCCGCAGGACAAATATCAGACTCTGATCTTTCTGCTTTTAACTTGTGCTGCAGCCTTCTACACTTTTCTAGACTATCTCTAATCCACCTTTTTCAAACACACACCTCTAGCATAATTATCTCAATATTTGAAATGTCTTCCATTAAATAAAATTTTATTTTTACCCTTAGTTTCCAGGAACACTTTATATCCTATTTTCCACGTCTCTTGCAAAGATTGTTACAATGCAGATGGAGAATCATATTCGAATGATTTTGTTTCTTGCTTTCTAAGGGACAAGTGCACTTAGTGTTTCCTGCTGGAATAGATACTGCAATAATTATTTTAAATAAGTTTAGATGCTGCTAATAATAGTGCTAATGTTTGCTCAGAGGAATACTTTATTCCCCCTAATGTTCTGTGTGGGCTGGCTGAAAATCACTCAGCTCCCTCTAATTTTCTATGGCCCATTTCTATGACTTTTTTCATAAGAAATCGGAGATGTTTTGTGTGCTAAGGTGATATCCGTGTATGTAGGAGAATAAGCATACTGATTCTGCAATATGGGCGTGTTGGCTCCGGTTCCTGAATATGGGCAGCTATTCTGAATACCTCCAGTATGGGATACAGGATTTAAGACACTTTCAAGGAACTGAATTCAAATGGTTGCATTGCATCTTACAAAACCTCTATTTTTTAATGTAAGTTTGTTGTGGGGTACTAAAAACAGAGAAGCACAAAATTGCTATGCACAAATAATTAGCTTGGATTCACTTGGTGATACTAGATTTTCAAGAGTGTGCTCGATAGACTGAAAAGAAAGGTCTGTATTACTGTGAACTTTGTAACAACTCCAGGACAAATAGTAAAAAGTAACTTTTACTTCAAGAGATTTTTTGAGGACTTAAATTAAGGAATACCTTATTTTTACATTTCTTGGAAATAATCTTACTATTTTTTTTCATGGTTATTAAAATATTTTGGCAACTATTTTTAGGTTGTGGAATAAGGAAAAAGGCAGACTATTAAAAAGGCTTTATTAAGTCTTAGTTATTTCAAAAATTATTATTTTTTACATCTTCATTTCTATTTCTCAAAATGCAATAGTTTCAATTTGATTACTATGCGCTAATGGAAAAGATAATGCTTTAATGAAGAAGAGTTCTGAAAATTCTTTTCCATGTGTAAGAATATATTTGATTTTGGTATGTATTTACTCCAGAAAAAGGTTTCATAGGAGACATTAGCTCTTATTCAATTTCTGATGATAATTTCGTTATGCTGTGTGATAATCTTTTCTGGATAATTTTCATCTTGTTAATGAAGAAGCTTATTTTTTTCTGAATTGAAATGATTGTAAAAAAATAATTCATGAGTTCCGTGATGTGTCATGTAAGTCAAGTCAGAATCTCAAGCTGTAGAGCTGTCAAAGTCTTTAAAAAAATAGTGGGAACTTCTCTCTAGAAGTCCTTTTCTAAAGACAACTGCTGTTAGGGTTTCTTCGAGGAACTCTGCCACCTTCTTAGGTAATTCACACTTAGAGAAAGTAAGTGGGAAATCAAAATCTCTTACAAACCAGCTTGGAAGTGCTGCCATATGTCATAGTTTTCTTGAGATTTTCCAAGTTTAAAAAAGGAGGAAAAAAAATGGAAAAGTAATCCAGCCTTCCACTGCAGCTTTCAACTGACACATCCTACAAGCAGACAGTTCTGGGATCTGTTAAATCAAATCTCCGTTCACCACACTTCCCAACTTGTGAACTGATAGGTGGTACAGCTTCCTGGGGCAGTATTGAAGTTTACCATGGGAACAGCTAAATCAGTGACAGCAGCAATAAGGAGGCACCGAATGTTTTCCTTTAAATTACAGCCAGCTGACTTTCACATCCTTATTCAGCAACCTGATAAGGCTAAGTTAAAATGAATTATGGAGTGTGTGCGTATGAGCTGAGGTGCATGGAAAACTAAATTGGACAAAAAGGGTTTGAGATCATAGACTGTCTTGAATTTCTTTGGAGAAGCTGTTTTAAAGTGTCTGCTATCTCTTGGCCTCTTGATAAACAAAACAATAAATTGAGCATTATAGTGATTGGTAATTTACAATTGATAAAACAGTATTTATCCTTACAGTTTGGAATTGCACTGCACATGGGTATGTGGATGAGGTGGTGTTGTCAGAGACTGCTTTGTCTCTTTATGATAGCTGAAGGCGGTAGTGCTGATGGAAGGGACAAGATGGAAGGGTACTGCTGATGGAAGGGAATGGAAAACAGAGCAATAGGAGAATGAGGGAAACATTCAATCAGCAGTAATTCCAAGAATTGTTTTGTTTCCATTTTCATTGTCTGAGTTAATTTCTGGACTAAACAGGGAGAAAGTTGTGAGGAACTGAAGCAAAAAAGAAAATATTTTGGTATTTTTTTTTCTGTGTTCAGTTTTCTCTTCTAGCAACAGTATACAGATGCACTGCCCAGAGTTTAACAAATATTTTTCTTGGAAGGTGTACAGTTTTAAGAAATGTTAGAAGCAGATTTTCTCCCACACACATTGATTAATTCTTGTATAGAGTCCTGTCCTATATTTCAAAAGTCAACCTTCAGTGAGTGCTGTAGGGATTTGTCAGTACTAAATTGCTTTTAGTCTGAGAAAGTTAACTAATGAGGAAGTAGAAAAATTAGTTGGTTTAGAGTATTGTAAAATGATACAAATAGATACCTGTTTTAATTTGTTAAGCTATTCTTCCTTACCTATTCTTGTCTGCATAAATATAGCTTTAGTTAGCTCTGTCACGTATCTGGAGAAAACAAAAGCAGATGTAAACCACTTTCTAATTTTTGGAGTTCTTTCAATGAACTTGATTGACTGAGTATCTTACAGAAGGCCTAAGTGAGTCTAACCTATTTTCTTTAGGCACGAGAATATTGATTCTCCTAGAGCTGTGCAAGACAGGTTTCTAGATCCATGTGAAAAGAAAAAAAAAAAAAAATACAGATCTTGACAGCTCCTTTATGTAGCTAACTTTAAATACATTTAGATCTGCTTGTTCTCATGAATGAGTTTTCCATAACAGGGAGAGCTAACTTCCCCTTACAGCAAACAAATAGAAAAAAAAATAGTTTTCTGATTGACAGCAATACTTAACTCAGATTGGCCTTGGAGTTTGAGACATTGATTGATGTGGGCCACGTTGCTCACAATTTCTTCCATAATGATCAAGAAGAATATTCTCCGATGTGCTGTCTTTCATCAGACCTAGGTTTGCTTTCATTCCTTCCTCCTTCTTTTTTTCCTATCCTATTTTTCTCTGAGTTTCGTTCTGCAAAGTGAAAGGATTAAAACTGTCTGCTTCCATTTTGGTTGTCTTTCTTCTTTTTATTTCTTCAATTCCCAAAGTAACATACCTCATCATCCAGTATCCCAACCTTCCCACTTCCCAGCTGCTTCTATCAGTAAGTTAAACATTCCTGAATATTATATCAATTTTTACAGAGCTATGAATAACAAAATATATCTCAATCAACTCATCTGTTACTTCTTTAAGGGCTGTTTGACAATTCTTTCCCTACGTAAATATAATTTTTATTGGAGATATAATCTGCCATAGGTCAAGAAAAGTGCCTCAGGTCCTCTTAGATTACATCAGGCAGCTGATACTTAAACACTTTTCTGAAATTCTGACTCAGCTGTAAATTAAACATCCATTTAAGAATCTTTTCATAAGCTAGAAGTACTCTTCATTTTTTTTTTATGAAGGCTTGGACCATGTGCTCACTGAATCACTAAAAACGTAAAAGACACTGATACATCTGTGTTTCCAAAGACTGGAGAACAGGGACTAAATAAATACTGGAACGCTGGGGGTAGGAAGATTGGAATATCAAGAAGACAGCAAATGTCAGGAACACAGAAGTTTTCATAACTCATTTCAAACCTAGTTCTTTGTTCTATCATGGTATTTCTGTCATATGGTAAGACACAATTTGACCAGCCCCCATAGTAATTTGAAGTAATATAACCAGTGCATAGAGAAAAGTACTACTAGAGGTCTTTTTCATTTTCTTTCTTTCTTTTTTTTTTTTTTTTTTTTTTTTTTGTTTTTAGACTTTAGCTTCACATTTTTAAAGCTTTTCCCCATAACCTGGGGACTAGATATACTGCTTTGTTTAACAAGAGCCAAGATTCTCATGTAACTCTGTATTTCAGCTAGCACACTTCGTAAAACATCAAATACTGAAAAACTTTGTTGAAAGTCATAAGAATTGGGAAAGAAATCTCTTCTTTATTTTGTGAGGACATGCAAAAGGAAAAATGAAGAGTGTATTTACAAGTTGTGGCCTAATGTTAGAAATTAGTGCTGATTAACTGTTAGCGAGTGTGTGGTAGGTCCTAAACTGCTTCTACAAAGATAGGATGAGTTAAAACTGTTGTCTCACCTTATTTACTCTGTGTTGTTGGTCTTTTTTTTAATCAGGATTTTGTATGGATAGTCAAGATATTGTATGGACAATAAAATAACCTGTATTTTGAAATCCAAAAATAAATAAGAAGCCTTAAAACTTCTCTAATTTAATCTTGTTATTGAGAAACTTGTTCTCTGTTCTGCCAATGGTAGATTATAAGGGCAGTTGTGTAGTTTGTGTTCCCCATCCTGTCCCTCTACCCCTCCCAGAAAAAAAAAAAATCATATAGCACATTCTGGCACTACTGACAGTATTCAGACTCACCATTTATAGCTACCTCATGGTGTTATGCCCATAAGCCTGACAATGAGAAAGAGCATACTGCTTAGCACATGCTTCCATTTTTACAGTGCTGCAATAGATGCTTAGATTTAACATCTAGCAGGGCAGGTAAGCAGTGCTTAAAATATTGGAGGAGTTCCATTGAAAGCCATCGCACATTGAATATGCTCTTTCATATAGCCATATTCAGAAATGCATGGCTAAATTGAATTTTTTTAAGTAGTGTGCTGATAATAAATCATACAAGTACTTCAGGATTTACATAATATATCTATTATTGTCCACTGAATTGAAATTAGTAATAATATATTTAATATTGAAAGACATAGATGGGAGAGTTGCTTTAATAGCACGGCTTGTGAGTCAGAGACATTCCTAATTAAGCTTTTGTTGTACAGTGAAGGGGAGGTGAGGGGAGTTATCAGAATATCCTCCCACATTTGCAAAAAAGATGATTAAAAGAGGGAATGAGTTATTTTGCTGTGGGTTTTTTTTTAGTCTATTACAAATGCTTAGGAAGTGGACCAGATGAGATTGCTTGTAAAAGACGTCTGGGGTGTCAGAATATGTCCCTTAGTGAGAAGATGTAAACCAGAAAGAGCAAGATGTTGGAACACTGGTAAAAGTGTGTTACTGGTTATACATCAGACTAAAAAGGGAAAAGTTGTGGCAGATGTTTACTGGTGGAATCTGTCTTGGAGAACAATCCTTTCTAAGGTGGTGAGTGACAATAATCTTTCAGCTGTTTTATTCAGTTCAACTATAAAGTTGTGAGGGTTGGAAAGTGCAAAGGTTGATTACCTATGGACTCTTGCAACCTCCCCCCAAGAAAGGAAAAGATTATCTGTGCAATTGAAATGAAGACCCATCTTTTACCCATCGAGTGCTCTGCATGCTTTGCAGCAGAGCAATGGTATTTGTTAAGACCACATCTTTTTAGAGTGGAGAGCTATCTGTAAAAAATGTAAGTGGTAAGATGAAAGGTAAAACATGCTAAATATTCTTAATTGTATTAGAAACCATGATCTTTCTGTCAGGCTGACTAGCTGTGCAGTTTCTGTGTCTTGGGCTCCCTTTATGGGACTTTCATCAAAGCACTTTTTGGTGACACTCTGATCCCCAATTATTCCTCCTGATTTTTCAGAGCTTTGGCTTTAAGACTAGCTCATGGGTGTCCAACCTTTTGACTTGCCTGGAGTGCATTGAGTGAAGAGGAATTGTCTTGAGCCACATATGCTAGGTTGAACCAAAAGTAATGCCTCCTATTTATTACCATGCAAAATACAATGAGTACAAAAAGCACAAGAACACCATTTGATAGAGCAAATTCTCAGCTACAAAACACTGTTTTCAATATAGTCACTGCAGTTAGCTGTGCGTTTTCAAAAGCAATGAACAAGAACTTGCATGTTCCTCTCATAAAAATCTGTACCAGCAGAGGTGACCCACTGTCATTGCTATTGAAATGCACCACCCACCATCTCACTGTGCTCACATACACTGTTTGGTCTCCTGAAACATTCAGCAAGTGTCAAAGAATGTTAGTGGGTGCCACTTCTTCCACATGCAGGAAACCAGATCCACACCTGCACACGCTTCCATGTCATGCGCCATTTTGTCATACTGTCCCTCTGCTGCCATCTGTCACGCAGCAACTAAATATAATGGGGTATTGGTGGGATGATTTAACCTCTACTGCTGTACCACCAACATCTGCCTCTGATGTCATGGACCAACATAATAACATAGGAGGTATTACTTTTAGCACAGCCTTCATAAAACACATAATATAATTTATGTATATATATATAAGAAAACTGTAACATGATGGAAGTGTTCATGGGGACCTGTTTAGTTCAAAGCAGCTGCCTTCTTTCTGTGGCTTGAGTAGTGTACATAGTTGCTGCAATACGTTTCTGTGACGTCTTGCTGTATCTGTGACCATGCCTAGCCTATGGTCTTTTGCATAAGGTATATATGGAACAATGGTCACCTTTGAAGATACTTCAGTAGTTTGTGCTGGAAGAAAATTCTAGCCATTCACTCATTCAGAATAACTTACCCCTAAATGATTTAGATTGGATATTAGCAAAAGAGCTTGCCTGCCAGAGCAGTGAAACAAGATACTTATGCTGTGGAATTTCCCTCACTGGAGATTTTCAAGGACTGTCAGAAAAATACTAGCTGAGGAGACTTGAAGTGCACAAGACACTTCCCCACTGCAGGAGATTGGGCTGGGGCATCTCCTAGATACCTGCCATGCATGTTTTGCAGTGAAGAAAAAAGGTGGAGTTGAAAAAATATTTGAGAAACTAAGATCTTCTGAAAGACCTAAGATCCCTGTCATACAAGCTCTACACAGCTTATGCAACTGTTAGAAAAAGAGTCTTGAACTATTCTGATCTATCACAAACACGTGCTTAAAATACTGTCATTCAGAATCTATCTGGTTTAATGGTTTCCTGTGGGAAAAGGGCTTTGTCCTGGGATTCTCACAATGCTGGTTTTCATTCTTAGCATCACAACATCATTTCCTTTCCAGGAGGTGACAAAAGCCAGCCAGCAGCTCAGCTCATCCTGCCTGGGGCTCTGTTTGAATAAGTGCTCGTGGATAAACCATTTTGAAAGGTTGTTTTCCACAAAAGCCTTGACCATGATGTTTTGTCCTACTTTCCTTCTTTCCTTGAAGCCAAACAAAGGACAGTCAATAGGAACATATGTAACCAGACTATCTACCATCTCAAGCAGCTGGGCACGCTCTCAGGAGCATGCTGCAAGCATACTGCAGGTCAAGTCTGTGGACATGCAGCAATAAACATGGAAATCTGGCCCCAAGCATGGCTTTTGGCATAATCATAGTTATAATAATCTTATAATAGTATAGTGTATTATACACGTAGTTTGTTCATTCAAAAGATCTACTTGTTTCAGCATTTGTAAATGGTTGATTTAATGAGAGATATTGTACTTGTTTGCTTATCAGGACTTAACACTATCAATACTAACACCAGGCTGCTGATACTATTCATTATTCATGTCTGGATCAACATGGTTTGAATTTCACTGTCACAAACTAAATTCATGATCTCTCCTGTAAGTTTATGAGGTCAAGTTATGCCACAAAAACTGTTCTACATTTTACATGTTATTATTGTACACTATATACTTTTAAACATGAGTAGACCAATTACATTCACTGGAGTAAGGTTTCTCTCCTGAATAACAGCTTCCATATTTGCCATGTGTAGAATACATTTTCACCTCTCTGATTTCAATTGCAGATTTTCTGGCATAAAGACATTGTGTTCAAAGTGAGACTATTGCTCCTAAAGGATAACAGCACGAGACTGAAGTAACCCTAGATAGCATCGATTTTTTTTGTCCCATTGTCTGTGATTTTGTCTCCTTTAAAACTGAAAACTCTCTAATTCTTGCTCTCTGGAAAATGTCTTCGATATTAATTTTTTATCTTAAAAGCCTTGAAATGTGAAATGAACTTTTCAGAAAACCTCACATAGCAATAACTTCCCTAAGGTATTTTCAGTAATGTAACAAAAAGTAAATTAAAAATCATAGTTATTTTCTTCATGAAAACCATATTTCTTAAAATTGTGAGTATTAAATACCACCAGTGAATAAACTGAGAGGAAGAAGGAGGAATTTGTCACTGATTTTCTTACTTCATGGATTTTACAAGTATTTATGTACAGGGATTTCTACTCTTGCCTCTTAGATGAAGGCGGGAACCCATCATCTATGTCTCTTAAAAAACTTCCGGTCCTCTGAGAGATAAGTGGGGTCTAAAACACAGATGTGGCATGCAATATCTGTATCCTACTGGTTGCCCTATCAGCAGGTCCTATAAAATAGAAGTATGTTCATTAGATCTTAGATATATTAAAACACACTGTGTATTCTTCTGAAGAAAACACACGTGACTCCATGTTGTTAATACCTTAAGCTTTTCACCTACTGCGTGGGCAGTGTAGAAGGAATGCAGCATGACGTGAGGGCTCATTTCAGTTGCTTTCTTACAGAAAGTCTTGGTGTCATTTAATGGAGAACTTTGCTCAAGCAAGCATAGGACCTAGTTCCTCTTCACTGCCAACCTCTCCTTCAGCAGAGCGGGCAGGCCGTAGCTGTGGTGGCAGTGTCCTTTCATGCTCAACATGCCAGTTTGTGAGCACTAGCTCCACAATGCTGCCAGCCAACAGGGCTGGGAAATTTCTGAAAATTGAAGAAAACTTCTCTGTATGCTGAAATTGCTGCAGTACCTTTGGTGCCCATTAGACTTTTTAGCAGTTTTTGACTTTATGATCTGCTTTACTGATTGAATCAATTGTGAAAGTATTTCCATTTGAAAGGATATGGAGAGTCACTGTTCCTTCAGCTTTGAGGAAGTAATGATTACATTTGGGATAAGAGTAAAGAAGAGAAGGTATGAGCCAGGAGTAAATAATGGCTCGGTATGAGGCAAATGGGGATGTATTTAAAGCATTTTTAAAAAAGGAAAGTAAAACAGGCCCTGAAACAGAATGTGCCTCTCACACTTCAATCACTTTTCGTTTGTTCGTGTGTCAGGAGAAGTCTTTAAATGCATGTAGGCAGAATCGAGATATAGATTCAAGATATAGTGAGTAAAATCTTTGTGTTTGCTCTTTACTAGTGAAATTGACTGGAAAGTGTATGCTTTTAGGAAAAGGCTTACAAAAATTGCATGTTCTTTATATACCTGTCATAAACTGTCTAATCTGTGTTTACCCATAAAAACCTCATGAAATCCCATTATTGGCTTTACCTTACTATTTTTTATCTCAAATTACCAGATCAGTTATTGCATGTGTTAGTACTGAGAAAACCATTTAAAAGGAAGGAAAAGGAAATGTGAATGTATGGGGTTATCTTTGTTTTTGTTTGGTTTGGTCATTATTTTTTTTTTTCTTAAAGGTAAACCCTTCACCAGTTTGCCTGAAGAAATCTTGATGACTTTATATAAATTTCTACTGTAGAGGCCCAAAATAAGAGTTCAGCAATAATCCTTTGAGACTTAAGTTTGATGCCAAATGAGCTGGATACACTCAGTTGTGAAACCTGAGGGGTCCTGGATATTGTTCCTGCCCCTTCTGTATTTCCAATGTGACTTTAGGCAGATTACCCCCGTGCCCTAATATACTTCCTTGTCTGTGAAATGTCAATAGTCTTGCTTGAACAGGATGTTTGTACAATTTAGTTTAGATATTATGTAATGCTAAACCAAGAGCTCCTTTTCTCTATACACATACTGATGGAAATGGTCAGTGTTTAAGTATTCTGATACAAAAGTTCTTAATCGTCAGGAATAAACATCTGTTGAATTGTTGTTCCCTTACATTCATTGTTCAGTTATGCTTTTTCTTTTTTCTTTTCTTTTCTTTTCTTTTCTTTTCTTTTCTTTTCTTTTCTTTTCTTTTCTTTTCTTTTCTTTTCTTTTCTTTTCTTTTCTTTTCTTTTCT
>JACDJE010000188.1:933558-1089553 GCA_016647715.1 Pavo muticus
GTTTTTTTTTTTTTTTTTTTTTTTTTTTTGAAGATATCACCTTAATTATTGCATTTGATTTTTTTTTTTCATATTTCTATCTGATACAGTCAGTACTTATTCTTTTTTCTTCTGTTTCAGCACCCAAAGACAATGAAGAACGTGTATTTCGGGAACGGATGCGCCCCAGAAAGCGGCAGGGTGCTGTACGACGCAGAGTACATCAGGTCAATGGACACAAGTTTATGGCCACCTACCTTAGACAACCAACGTACTGTTCACACTGCAGAGATTTTATATGGTATGAAGCAACTGTGGCTTGGTTTTCTTTGTAACTTTGTAAGCGCGAATTTGGACCTATTACCAGACAATTACATTTTGCCAAGATGACTGAACTTTTACTTAGATACTTGAGTACTACCACATTCCTCCTAGGAAATGCCAAGCTTCTGTAACTGTTACTGAAGATAAAGGAATATGGGAACATAAGATTTCTGAAGTTCCCATTTTTGGGATACTTAGTGTAAAGTCTTTGTCATTGCACTATATGTCAAGAACTCCCTTTTAGAAAAAAATGTTCATATTTAGCACTCAGAATTTTCAGATAAAGGATAGAGACATTCGGTTTTGAGTTATTTTTCAGCAATTCTATTGATGTTTTCCAAAGCTACCCAGAGATACTGATTTGCACATTAATGCACATAATATCTGATGTGATCCATAATTAGAATTTGTAAGTGTGTGCAGTGAATGAATCTTTGTCAGTGTGAAACAATGTAGTTACATTGTACATGAATTCAACTACATTCTTTAAGAAAAGTCTGCAGTTTAGGCCTTAGGTTAGCTAAGATAATTTCCAGCAACAGTTTTGGCAAATGCAGTCTTTTGTCAGCTTATAAAATTACTTAATGACCATTTTAGTTTCTCCTGTCTTCCCACTCTGTGTCCTTTGGCTTTACCATTTTTGCTATAGTAAATGTCTTTACTTCTGAATCCCTTCACAGGCTGTATTCCAACCTGCTACTGCTTAGTGACTGAAATGCTTGAACTAATCTTATTACAGGAATGCAAATATCAGATTAGTGATTAAAATAATTAATTCTTTTAAACTTGTACATATCTAGTAAAAAGGGGGGGGGGGGGAATGTTTTTCATTTTTATAGATACATATTCTGCTCTCTAAAACACTGTTTTATTTTCAGGGGTGTAATAGGAAAACAGGGATACCAATGTCAAGGTAAGAGAAAGTCTACGGGAGAACTTATGTTGTAACATATTAATAATAAATAATATTTTCATCAAATAATTTATATGTACAATGATAAGGATTTAGCACAAGTTATTTTGAATATTTTGGTCTCACCAAAGATTCAGTCTTTACAGTAAGTCACAGTAAGATTTTCAAGACTGGTTGGTTGTAGGCAGTATATGTGAAATAGCAGCACAGTTAACATCTTTGAATAGCAAATCCTGGCTCTCTTCCCTGCACATTCAACTAGGATGGCATGTCTGGGGATGTTGGCTTCTTTGTTTTTCATCTCACGCATTTTAAAATTGTCTTCATTCTCCTTAAGACTTTATTCAACTTAAGAATTACTGTTTAAAAATGCCAGGTAATTGCATAGACTGTAATCAAACAGATGAGATAATTATAGAGGTCATAATTAAAGAAGGTTATAGCAAAGACTGCACAAATGCTTCATTTTGAACTCAACTTTTCATCTGAATTTCTTGTACTCTTAATTTTTTTTATGCAGTCACCTTCTGGGATGATGTTTATCAACTAATTCTCATGTGACAAGTAAAAATGACCAAGTTAGTGATGATTTTTCATTACAAAAGGCTTGATGAAGTTTTACTGTAAATAAATAAATGCAAGAAATGATTTTACATGTTATAATAAGAAATACTGCATTAATATACAATTAAGATTTCCTGAGTTTTGATTTTTTTTTCTCTTGGCAATGACCAATGCAAGAGGAAAATCAAATTCATTCTTTTACCTCAGTGCAGGTTTTTTTTCTCGAATTAATGACCTTGAATACTACAGTTTTTTAGTCCTTGTAATTTTTAATCTTTCATGTCTGCAAATGTTATTAATTGCTTAAGTAATCAGTACAAATATTGACAAAATATTTCTGCCTCTTGAAACACTTTTATTTTTATCAACATTTGGTAATGTATTACAGAAGGAAAGTTCACCTTCCTTTTTTCTTCTTTGAATATTACAGTCAATTACCTTTGTATCTTTTTTTCACTGGAGTCTCTTCAGACAATAATTGTTTTTTTTACCTTTGTGTCTCTTACAATTTGGAAATCATGGATTTTATCAAATAAACCAAATGTTATGAAAGATTAGGATAAAATGTAGCTAGTATTTTAGTAGTGGTTATACATCGTGAGATTTTGGCAGATAATGCCTTAGTTTTCTTAACCCTCATTGCTCTCAGAAGTCCATTGTCTTCTGACTTTGTAAGTGAGCCTTGTTGGATACAACTTACCAAGTCACAGTCACCTGCGGCCTGTATTTAACATCCCAGCACTTTTAGTCTTCAAATCAGTTTTAAGTCAGCCTTCATGAAATCACTTTTTTAAAATCTGTTGGTGTTTTTTTTTGTTGTTGTTGTTTACAGTTTGCACTTGTGTAGTCCACAAGAGATGCCATGAACTTATAATAACGAAGTGTGCTGGCTTAAAAAAACAGGAAACCCATGATGAGGTAAATGTTTATAAAAAACATCTTCTAGATTCTTTCTTTCATCTGTTCATATTAGTGTTGTGTTCTGTATTTAATCAATAATTTTTATAAACCTCTTTGTGCCCTTCTTGTCCTGTTGTGATGTAGAATTTACTTTAGAATGACAGGTTATGCAATAGTTTAATTTACATGGAAATTATTATAAAACAATTTATTTTTAATTAGTAAATTTTTTATACTATAGATATATATATAATATTTTATATTATAGAATGGTTTAGGTTGGAGGAGACCTTAAAGATCATCTAGTTCCAACCCCCCTGCCACAGGCAGTGTTGCTACCCACCAGCTCAGGCTGCCCGGGGACCCATCCAACCTGACCTTGAGCACCTCCAGAGATGGGGCATCCACAGTCTCTCTGGACAGCCTATGCCAGCACCTCACCACCCCCTGTGTAACAAATTTCCTCCTCACGTCTAACCTAAATCTTCCTTCTTTTTGTTTAAAGCCATTCCCCCATGTCCAATCACTATTAAAACTGTATAAATAGTTGGTCCCCCTTCTGCTTATAAGTTACCTTCAGGTACTGGGAGGCTGCAATGAGGGCTCCGTGAACCCTTCTCTTCTCCAGGCTAAACATTTCACTACATTTTTGTGTGGGTGAGTTACTAGCAGATTGGATAGGCAGTAAGCTTGGATATCTTATGTCAACATAAAAAAACCACACAGTTGTTCAGAAAACTTCTACAAAGACTGCATCCAACCTGTCAAAATGTAGAACAAAAGTCATCCATGTACTAAAGAAGGCCCCTGGAATTATATAAGACAACACTAGTATGACAAGGTACCGCATGGCTGTTAGGTTTTTCACATAAGAACTCCTTACATTTAGCAAGCTTTTCCTTTTGTGTAAAGCAGATAAAAAAATATGTTTTGGTTAATTTAAATTATGAAATGAGCTGCTTTCAGAACTGTTCTGTCAGGAAAGTAAAGGTATCTGCCAAATAAAATTCAGCTCTATTTCAGAACAGGAAACAAATACTTTCAATTGGGAGAAAGATCTGTCTCAGCTAAGATGACCCTTTTTGGCTTGCTTAGTAAACTAACCTGAATTTCTATAGACAATCATACACCAGGGAATGGTGTATGTTCAGCTGTTTTGTTCAGCTTCCTTCAACTCCTCAGTTTTGGTGCATCTTTTCTTGGCTGGGATACGAGGGGACAGTTGGGGAAGGGAGTAGGTTTTATGTTTTGTTGTTGGTTGCTGCTTTTTGGTTTTAACAATTATACCCTCAACTATTACCAATGAATGTTTTGTCTTACACAGAAGTGGTTGTTTTCTGGTGTGTTGTTTTTTTGTTTGTTTGTTTTTTTAAGTGACTGTTCATTATCCAGTTTTGTGCAACAAGGGCCTGTCCTTCGCTGTAGACTCAGATGAGGCAGCATGTGAATGATCCCAGTTCATTGGCCGTGCAGAAGTACATTTTTGTTTCAATTTGTTAAAAGACTATATTTATATGTCAGAAAAGCTATGTGGAGCTATGGTTTTGAGCCAGGCTTGCAACTTTTATTTGAATTTGTCTGAAACATTGACTATTCTCATTCTTCCTGGGCACTTCACTACCATTTTTCATATTAGAACTGCTCTTTAATATGTGGTTCACAATAAGTATTTAATGCTCAAAAACTGATCTCTTGTATAGGATTGCGATAAAGGACTGTGTTTATCTAGTGCTGTTTATGCATGGTACCCACAGGAAGATATGAAATCTTGTGTGGATTTATATTCCCAGGCTCCAGGCTGGTGGAGACTTGCATGCTTTGCTGATATAATGCTCTCATTGTTTAGAATGGGTACTCGATCATTGGAGAGAAGCCAGTGGTAATAGGAAAGGGAAGGAAAAATACTGAAATAAATCTCCTGCTGTACAGTGGCCACTATAAAAACTTATCAGTGACATCCTTTAATTAGTAAGTAATCAAACTTTGGAATCCCTAAACACAATTAATTGTTGTCATTTTCATCATCTAAACAGCAGTGAGATATGAGAAGGTAAATGGGTTGTGATATGTATCTCTTTCTTAGTCTTGTATTAGTTCTGCCTCCTACTCCTCAAACAATTGGGAGTGACTTCCTTGCCTTCCACATTAAGAGATCTTTCCTGATAGCTATGTATTTATTGTTTCCAGAAGTACTAGGAAGTATACTTTAGACTTTTTCTCTTGGACAACAGCAGTTCTTCCCCTTTTTCTCCCCCAGATAAAATAGTGAGGAGAAATCTAGAGCATACCTAATGCAAAGATCATCTTTTGAGTATATGGCTATTTCATTTTTTTGAATTCTGTGTGGTTTCAAAACATAAAAGGTTCTACACTGAGTATGAAAAGATTAATTAGAATGAATTTTGTTGTGCTCTTCTTTTTCAGCAAGTGGGATCTCAGCGTTTCAGTGTCAACATGCCTCACAAGTTTAGCATTCACAATTACAAAGTGCCCACCTTCTGTGACCACTGTGGTTCATTGCTCTGGGGTCTTTTGAGACAAGGTTTACAATGCAAAGGTAAAGAGTGTCACTTTAAAGCTTTTCTTTTTCTTTGTGAGTGTAGCAGATTTGGCAAGACCTTCCCTGATTTGATAAAAAAATGCTACTACTTCCAAGTTATTCTGTCTTTTCCTCTGTACTGAAGGCTAGTCTGAACCAGTCATGTGTCTACCTCCAGAAGATGAGAGGTTTTGATATCTAGCTGAATTATGTTTTGTGATGGTCTGCCTAGCACCTTATAGAAAAAGAAAGCAAAAGACTCAATATGTTCTGTGCCTGAAAAGTTGTATAAAATGGACTGTATATGAAGCAACTCCTGGAAGGGATGCTGGTGTCATTTTAGCTGACAAATAGAAATGATTGGGCTTTCCATATCTGCTTGTTTTAGGAACAGCAGAACGTTCTAAAAGGGAGAAAACACAATATAAACGCTTAAAAGGGAAAAATGTTATTTTAGAAACAGTGAACAAAGTAGTGCAATTAGTGCTATGATGTCATGAAGATT
Organism: Pavo muticus; assembly: GCA_016647715.1. NCBI lineage: Eukaryota > Metazoa > Chordata > Aves > Galliformes > Phasianidae > Pavo > Pavo muticus. Next base: position 939,283 of record JACDJE010000188.1, read on the forward strand.
GTCAGATCTTTAGAGGGTATTACATAACAAACATTACAAACGTTCATTTTATTATACCTTTATGAATGGATAGGTCATCTTCATAAGTACATACGTTGCTCAAAGTAATGCCTCCAATTTATTACTGTGGAAACTACAACAGATACATAGAACACAATAACACAATTTTGATAGAGCAAATTCTCAACTACAAAAGACTATTTTTCCAACACATTCACCACAGTTAGCTGCGTGTTTTCATCAGAAATGAACGAGAACTTAATGTTGCTTTTGTAAACATTTCACCAGCAGAGGTGCCCCAGTGTCACTATCGCCACTGCTGAAACACATCACCCACTGTGCTCCCATCCACTGTCTGGTTTACGTAAATGTTCAGCAAGTGTTGATGAATGTCACTGGATGCCATTTTTTCTACATGAAAGAATTCAAATACACACCTTTACCCCATATGTGGTTCCATGTTAAACGCCATTGTGTCAGACTGCCCTTCTGCTGCCATCTGTCACACGGCAACAGCATGTAATGGGATATTGGTGAAAAGGTTCAACCTCTGCTGCTGTACCATCAACATCTACTCTGACACTGTGGGCCAACATCATAAAATAGGAGGCATTACTTTCGCAGCAGCCCTCTATATATGTCTAAATGTGTAATCTCTGAAATACTGTCTTTTGGAGTTAATTAAGATGAGGCATAATTATAGGTGAAGGTCAGACCTAATGTTTCATGTCACATATTGCTGATCAGTAAGAGAAAGAAGACATGCCTTTCATGGCTGAGTGATAAACACTAAGAGCACAGTGAATTCCATCCTAACCTTGTGATTCTAGCCAGCGCTTAGTGATTAAATAACTTGAAATCCTGTTACTTTCTTACTGTTAAAGATTCTGTTCAAATTGCTATTTTAATTACAGTAGAGATATGTTCAGAAAAGTTTTTTTAGTTAAATCTGATTCTTTTTTTTTTCCCTAATTTTTAATCAGAACTATAGTATATCTCCACTTAACCTGTGAATTTATTAGTTCACTGGCATATTCTCTCTTAGGTACCACAGTCATTCCTTTCTTCTCAACTACACAGAATAATGTTATGTCTCATATGCCTGAATTGACTGTGGATGCAATAGTTCAGAGATCCTACGTTACTTTCTACATTTTTATAAAACTAAAACATATAAAAATACAATATTATCTTCATGAAATCTAATATTCTTCCAAGCTGGAGTTGTAATTTTTCCCATGCTTTCTTTTCTTTTTTAACAAGAACAACATTTACTTGTTCAGAGATGTACTTGCTTGCCCAGTGTAATTATTAATACCATGAAAAGTGTATTGCAGAGCTATTTTTTTCCTGGTTTTGGTTTTTGTTTGTTTTGTATTTTTTTCCCACTGCATTTTTTGCAAAATACGTTCATGAAGTTGGAGTACACAGAAATGTCCTGCTTTCAGCTCCTCATTGTCCTCTCTTATGAATCCTACCACTTAGCTTTCATCACTGAATATACATACACTGAAAGTACCACATGTAGCAGTTTCTCTTTGCTCTTCTTTTGAGCTGAAACATACATGGAAATAGCAGGTTTCCAAATATACTCCTTTTTCTGAAGTGCATGATTACTTCCAAAGATCATCTGCACTGCTGTCATGGCCCGAGGCAAATGTTTTTAGTTTAGGGTTTATGCAGTGAAACTGCCACTCATTAACAATATAACAAAGGACAGATTTATAAAACTTTTAGAATTTTTTTTTAGAGTTTGGTCTAAAAATAATGAAGAGAGGAATTGGATCACTTGAATGTTTGTCTAGCATTTAACTACAGTAGCTGGTTTGCTTTCTTTATGCCTTATTCCACAAGAGGGCAGTGAAATCTAAGATAAGCCGTCTGTCTCCTCACTCTATGCTATTTTTAATAGAGCTATGTTCTCCTTGCTACTTCTTACTGATCGTAACCTCAGTGCCCTCCTACTGGTATGCTAGTTTCAGGGGATGGTATTTAAGAGAAAGAGCTTAGTAGTAAATGGATTACCACCTGAAGGTAGAGAATGTTTGACAGTGCCAAAGAACTTAAAGCACTGATGATTTTAGGCCTGCCTGCAGTAGGAATTAATTTTCCTGAGTAAAACTGAGCAAGAAACTACATACAGAATGAGAGCAAATGGATGGCTAAAGTCCAAGCTCTGAGAAATTTTTCTTCTATTTTAAATTCTATATAAAATTTTATAGTATCATCAGATGTTTTCATTTGTTCCTGTGCCTGTCTGGGGACTATATGAAAGCTGTATGAGAATTGTAAGTTTTATATTTTCGTAGCAGAAGGATGATAACTAGGTTAGTCATTTTATAGTAGCATTCAAGTGTCACTGCAAATCCAGCTAAGTATTTTTCTACTGAAATTATATTTATTTGAAAAAACTATTGGTAGATCCAATGAGATTTGATTTAAGTAAGACAAAATGATAAGATAGTATTTATGCTATTTTATTACTTTACATTTCATTGCAGTTTGCAAGATGAATGTACATCGACGCTGTGAAACAAATGTGGCACCAAACTGTGGAGTGGATGCTAGAGGCATAGCTAAAGTTCTTGCCGATCTTGGAGTCACTCCAGATAAGATCACTAATAGTGGGCAGAGGAGGAAAAAGGTAATTTTGGTATAAGAATGAGACTACTATGCCTGTGCTGTAGCTTCACAAGCTGAAGCTCAATCCCACTCACTTGATGAACACAAAAGTGTTTTTTTTTTTAAGTTAGTGCATTACTAAGCCTTTGGCTATTGATTTATTCATCTATTCTGAATTCCAATATGAAATTTATTTTGAGCTGATGTAATTCTGTAGGGCTGGAGACTCTATAGTCTGGAAATATTTCCCCTTTTTAATTCTAAGAAGGGAGATTTGACAGAGACAATATTTGACATTGTAGTTCATAAAAACATAAATATGTCTCTGACTCAGAATTGGCATAATTGATTGTCTGAGACACTGTGCTACTCCTTAACATTGTTAATAAGTGATAGTAAATGAACAATGTGTTGATGCACATAAAAAGGAACTGTTCATCAGATGATGGTTCCAGAGTTAACATTGTTATTATAAGAAGAACTAGACTGATCTTCTTTAAATGAAAAGCCAACCAACCTCATCCAAAGCTGTGGGAGTTACTGTGGACTTATATATCCTGGATCAGAATTTGGCCACATTTTCTATCTCAGTTTGCTCTCACTTGCAGGAATAGGCAAATTTTAGGCATAATTTCATAAAACATTGTCCCTTTGTTCTTTACATTTTTCCAATTATCTTGCACTTGGAACCCATGTATGTTGTTTCAAAATGGTACAAAAACAGAGAAGACTCAGCAATTAATTGATATTAGACTCCTGGGAAAAGATATCTTCATGTTATTACTGCACGAGTGAGTTTGCTTGCTGATGCATAGCTAGATGTATTTATTGGGTTGATTTCTATCCAGGTTTAGGGTAGTTTTTTAAAACTTTCTCACTGGATGTGATTATTACATTTATTTCATCTGAATAACCTATTTTCTTTTAAACTGCTGGTTCTTTCTGTTTATATTCTGGTCTTTATTTGGTGTGAAGCCATCTCTTGATGGTTGAGGTTCTGCCAGTGAGAGTCAGTAGGGCTAGAACATCTTCAGTTTTCTTTATATTTCTACTTGTGAATTAATGTTGATAAATTTCCACTCAGCACCCTACTCTGGAGGACCTTATAGCTTAGTACCCTTTTTGTTTTTGTTTTTAGCTAATTGCAGGTGCAGAGAATCAGCAACCAGTTCCTGGAAGCACAGCATCAGAAGAAGATAGGTCAAAGTCAGCACCGACTTCTCCATGTGATCAAGGTTGAACTTTTTGTTTTCTAATACATACTTACACTTACTGCCGTTCTTTACGAGGAGTAAAAAAGCTAACAACTCCAGCCTTTGTAGAACCCAATCAACCAAATAGCTACAATGAGAAAATGAAGCATTTACCAAGAAAGATACAAACTGTAAAAAATTGTTTTTGAAGGCTTGCTCTCATTTCTTTAAAATCTGTTAAAGGTAAAATTATAAAACTCTCAAAATATTTGTAAGTTCACCAGATGAGTCCTTGCCTAACTAAAACCTTAATGTAGAGAGGTTGTGCTATTGTAAGAGTGCTAACATTTTAAATAGTACCGCAGAACTTGTGTTTTTATCTATCTGAGAAAAGCCTCTGTCTTTTAATAAGTTTATGAGATAAAATTACCTCTTTGCAGTTCCATGTTGAATGTTTGTGATAATAAAAGCTTCATCCCAGTTAGGGTATGCTAGAGTATTTATGCATTCTATATAGGATTTAGAGACAAATACTGTTAATTGTCACTGACATTACATTTTTTTCTTGAGCTGAACATCTTGATTGACAGAACATGCACGTCAGCAGTATGTTTAGAATCTGATCCAGCTGATATTTTTGAAAATTAATTGTCTGAGAACGCATCTTCTGTACCATTGCGTCTGTAAACTAGTGAATGCAGTATCTTCCACCAAGGCAAAAGAAGATGAATATTTTTGTGTTAAGTTCTTTGAAAATTATTTACAGTTGAGAAATTTATCACCCTTGACTTAAGGGGAAAACTTGCCAAAGTGGAGTCCAGAACTGATTTAAATTTCTCAACCTTTTGGTTTCAGAGGCAACATTTTTGTTAAATAATAATTTTGAAATATCTGATGTTTTGTTTAAAATAAGAATAAAGAATTTGTCTGTATACTCTTCTACATTTCACTCTTTTAGATACCCTGATTTTGCTTTAAAGGCCATAAGGCAGAAGTACTATGTAAAAGCTTGAGGCAGATTCTGAGGTACCTTAACCATCAGGACTCGCTGAATTTTAGTGTTTAGAAGGCTTGAAAACCATTTAGCAGATCTACACAATTGCTACGTGAAGCAGCAGTAACAAGTTGTCACATACTTGATTGACTTGTGTCTGATAAGATCTGGAGCTGAGTAAGATACTCCATTCATGTTGGCTTCCAAGGATTGGGATGCCCAGCTATCCTTTGAACTTTTGAAAAAATGGCTTTGAAATACTCAAGCAGGAAGGTGATTAAGCACTGCAGGAAGATAGAGGATTCAAAACAAAGTACTGTTCCGTGGTAGCAAAACACCCAAAAAATCACTAGAACAACTATTTGGCCACTCTTCTGACTTATCATTCATATTTTGGATGTGTCTTAGCTTCATTTCAAAAGGCTGCTCTTCCTATTGCAGCAGGTTTTTAGCTGATTACTGTAAAGTGAAGAAACAGTTTACTAAATATGTATACTTAGCCACAGAATGCCTTCAAGGGTGGTGAATGTCCCTTCTCCAAGCTGATATGGACTAATACAGGTTGTGCTTAAGGTGTTTAAAATTTTCTCTTGTTTCCACAGAAATCAAAGAGCTGGAAAACAACATTAGGAAAGCATTATCGTTTGACAACCGGGGAGAGGAGCACAGGGCAACTGCTACAACATCAGCAGACAACCAGCTTAACAAACCCGGGGAGAATGGTGAAAATGGGGAGGTCAAACAAGCACAGACCAAGCGAATAGGCCTTGAGGAGTTCAACTTCATCAAAGTATTAGGGAAAGGCAGCTTTGGCAAGGTAGGTAGATACTTTTTTTTTTTTTTTCCCCTTGATATGTAGCTTATTTATGACTGTACCACTTGGAAAATACTCATACTGATATTCAGAAAATATTTCCACCCTGATGGTTTCCTTACATACTTCATGCGTAGGGTAAAAGCCACCTTTACAGTGGCAATCATGAATAGCAGTCTGCTGATCAGCTGGAATTTTCCATGCTCTGTCTTGCTACAGTAACTAAGGTCAAGTCTTGTGAAACAGAATGTCAGTGCTTCATTGCTATAGGCATGGACACTTCTCTGTAGACCAGGTAGCTCAAAGCCCCATCCAGCCTGGCCTTGAATGCTTCCTGGGAGGGGAAATTCACAGCCTCAATAGGCAACATGTTCCAGTGTCTCACCACCCTCACAATAAAGAATTCCTTCCTGCTATCTAGTCTAAATCTACCCTCTTCCAGTTTAAATTCATTTCCTCTTGTCCTGTCGCTACGTGCCCTTGTAAAAAGTTCCTCCCCAGCTTTCCTGTAAGCCCCTTTCAGGTTCTGAAAGCCTGCTGTAACATCTCTTTGGAGCCTTCTCTTCTCTAAGCTGAAGAGTCTCAACACTCTCAGCCTGTCCCCATAGGGGAGGTGTTCTAGCCCTCTGATCATCCTCATGGCCCTCCTCTGGACCTGCTCCAACAACTCCATGACTTCTTATGTTGGGGCTCCAGAACCAGGTGCAGTACTCCAGGTGAGGTCTCATGAGAGCAGAGCAGGGGGACAGAATCACCTCCCTCAACCTGCTGGTCACATTTTTCTTGATGCAACCCAGGATTCAGTTGGCATTCTGGGCTGCAAGCACACGTTGCCAGCTCATATTGAATTTTTCATCAAACGACACTCCCAAATCCTTCTCCTCAGGACTGCTCTCAAGCCATTCTCTGCTGAACCTGTATCTGTGCTTGAGATTGCTCTGACCAAGAAGCAGGAACTTGCACTTTGACTTGTTGGACTTCATGAGGTTGGCATATGCCCACTTCTCAAGCCTGTCCAGGTCCCTATGGATGGCATCCCTTCCCTCTGGTGTGTCAACTGAGCCACTCAGCTTGGTGTCTTCTGCAAACTTGCTGAGGGTGCACTTGATCCCACTGTCTATGTCACCTAAAAAGATATTAAATAACACCAGTCCCAACACTGATTTCTGAGGAATGCCACTCATCACTGGTCTACGCTTGGACACTGAGCCATTGACCACAACTCTCTGAGTGCGACCATCCAGCCCATTTCTAATCCTGTGAGTGGTCCATTCATAAAATCCATTTTTCTTCAACTTGTCAACCAGGATGTCATTTGAGACTGCATCTAACGCTTTGCACTAGTCCAGGTAGATGACATCAGTTGGTCTTCCTTTATCCACTCATGCTGTAACTCCATCATAAAAGGCCACCAAGTTTGTCAGGTATGTCTTGCCCTTGGTGAAACCATGTTGATTACCACCAATCACCTTATCTTTATTTTCCATGTGACCTAGTAGGGCCTTCATGAAGAACTGCTCCATGATCTTGCCAGTCACAGATGTGAGACTGACTGGCCTGTATTTCCCTGGGTCTTCTTTTTTTCCCTTCTTGAAAATGGGGGTTATGTTTCCCCTTTTCCAATCAGTAGGAACTTCATCAGATTGCCATGACCTTTCAAATATGAGGGATAGTGGCTTGGAAACTTCGTCTACCAGTTCCTTCAGAACCCGTGGATGGATCTCGTTGGGTCTCATGGACTTGTGCACCTTCAGTTCTTTAAATGGTCTCAAATCTGATCTTCACTTACAACAGGCAGATCTACCTTCTCCAAATTCTTACTGTTGCTTTCTGAAACTTGGGCACTGTGGCTAGAGCCCTTGCCAGTGAAGACTGAGGCAAAGAAGTCATTGAGCAGCTCAGCCTTCTCTGTATCACTTGTGACCAGGTCTCCAGTTTTCTTCTGAAGAGGGCCCATGTCTTCCCTGACCTTCATTTTGTCACTGAAATAGTTTTGGTTAAGCAGGAAAAATCAACCCAGGAATAGTGCTGTGGAGTTCTGAGTTCACTTCCTCTCTAGATAATATCCAGTTTGAATTTACTCACTTCACTGAACAATTTACATGATACAATGAGTATAAGAGAGTTAAAAAGCTACTGGAAAGACTAGGTATGACATAATTCACCAGATACCTTCCCACAATAGGGAATTGACGAGGTTGGAAGGGGCTCTATTTACAGTGCTTATAGGTTTTCTTTTCACAGTGCTATGCACTATGGAACCTAAAAGGAGAACTGAAATGTGAATCTGTTTCACAAGTACTCTCTTCCTTCCTTGATATATGGGAACTGCAGATGTAAGGGCACAGTGCTGAAGCAGTTCTTTTTTGTCTCCCTGTTTTCTGATCTGTTCTCTGAAGCTTACCCTGGCTCCAAGCCAGAACTAACCTTAAACAGAGCACAGAACTTGAATCTTAAATAACAGTTCAAATCAAGAGTTTTAAAGTGGCCAGGATAGTGTGAGGGGTTATATATCAGGTTCATCACATACAAGTCTCACAACCAGAAATAGGAGATAAAAGAAGGGAATTAATTTATATGTTCCTTCTTTTTTTAGTTTTTGAGATCTAATTAATAGGGACTCTCTAAGATATGCAAATGAAGGGATAAAAACTTCTTGTCCTCTGCATTCTTAACTAACTACGTATGGCTTGTCTCAAATTTAAAGAATACCAGGGAGATCTTTCCCTAAAATTACCATAATTTAATTTTATAAGCATACATACTTGCCTGGATGAAATTGTAACTAACATTGCACTGTTGCATTATTTATTCATTGTATTTCCAGTGCATTCAAACTCATACATAGCCCTACATTTATGGTATGTGTCGCTTTTGTGTACATGGGATTTTTGTTTGTTTTAGGTAATGTTAGCTGAGCTAAAAGGAAAAGATGAAGTATATGCAGTGAAAGTCTTGAAAAAAGATGTCATACTTCAAGATGATGACGTAGACTGCACGATGACAGAAAAGAGAATTCTGGCGTTAGCACGGAAACATCCATACCTAACACAACTTTACTGCTGCTTCCAGACAAAGGTAAGCTACATGAGCCTTCTACCAGTTTGTGCCCATAGTACTATTTCCAGTACCGTGTACTATTTCCAGAATAACAGATAGCAACATAGAAAGTATAGCCATAATGCAAAATCATTTCTGAGCAGATGCAGATATTTCAGCATTTCGGTAGTGCTGAATGGAGGTATTGGCTGCTTATAAATAGGAAAAATACTATTACCCTGTCAGTACCAGGAGATGGCAGTAAATGAGTTCAAATAAATAAATAAATAAATAAAACACGAAAAAGAATGCTGAGGTGCCATTTCCAGGGTTTCTTGTGTACATTTATAATGTGTATCATCTATTGAATTAAGTGCAAATGTTTTTAATATCCAGTGTTCAGAGGGAAAATTCTAAAATGATTTTCTTAGAAATAAGATTATGGCAGAATGCTCATCTGTTCCATTTCTGGTGCTGTGTAGTATAAAATCAATGTATGCTGCTTATCAAATAAGTTCCTATAACACTAATGCTGGCCATGTACTTGAGCAGCAGGGAGAAAGAAAGGTAGAAGGAACTGATAATGAGAGCCTTTTCCCATGGTGTTTTTTTTGCTAGTAACTTTTCTTAAAAAATTCCTTGTTTTAGCATATATTTTGGTATTTGCTCCTTGAGATGAAGCAAATGTTTGGATGGTGTAGCTGACTATCTAGGATCTCTGAATCCAGTCAGTCTAACTGTATGAGACCCAATTTATGTCACAGACTGTTACTGTTTATCTTTTTTTTTGCCTCTTGTTTCTCTCATCATTCACCTTATCTGACAGTTTTTACTTAATTGTTCAGAGAGCTTAATTGACAAAATGTACACAAGGTGAATCTGTCTCGCAAATAGAATATCAGTTGTATACAATTGAATTTACAGAAGCCTCTTTTATTTTTGAATTGTCTGATAAAAATGTTTACTATTTCAAAGCATAAGGGTTTGAACTTTGCCAGTCAAACTAAACATGCCATTCATTTCAACAGGATCAGCTTTTGACTTATAGGGAATAAATCTAGTGAATATATATACGCACACACACACACACGTATATATATATATGTTTATATATAAAATTTAAATAACATACTTGAAAATTAATTTCCTTCAATTACCAGTCATCATATAGATCCAAACTACTGGGTTTATTTTCTTTCATTAGAATGTTACGTTTAAGCAGTTGAGTCAATTTAATGGAAACAGATGTTTGTTAGATTAAAGGAATAATTAAATTTGCATATTAAACAAAAATAAGAGTACATAATGGTACATATTACCATATGTGTATGCTTATGTAAATATCTACATATTGCCAACCATTTCTGTGGTATAGCTAAAAATGTGCATGGCACAAATGAATTACTGAAGTGCTTGTTCAGAATTATTTACAAGTTGTCAGGAAAAATAAATGGAACAGTGAGAAAGCCAGAGGAAAATGTTTAGTAGAAGCAAGATTGTAGCATGTTCAAATAAATATTCTGGTAACAAATGCCTAATATGATTTGACAGTACCAAAAATACTGAAAAAGCATTAGTGTTTTTTTATAAGCTTTGAAGTTAACACACACACAAAAAAAAAAAGGTCCAGGAAAGTGTGTATATGGAAGATTCTTTGCAGACCTTGTCTACAAAGGGTGTTTCTTTCACTTATCGAGACTTTAATTTCATTTGAATGTATGTGTGTTCAAATAAATATTGTAAAATGTGTTACTGTCACTGAGCATGATGGCGATTTTAGATGAAGAAAGTGATAGATTGTAGTAGGGTTAAGGGATAAACTCCGTGAACAGAGAGAAATCTTTAGTGCTAAAGCAAACCACACACTCTGAAACACAAATAAATGTATCACTGTTGTGTATCATGTAGAAGAACATATCAGTAAAAACCAGTTTACGTGAAGTGAGTTATGACAGAAGTTTCTCCAGCTACTACTCTGGTTTTCTGGAGATTTTATTCCTTTTTGTTGTGTGGGTTTTTTTTTTCCACTTGTTCTTGCCTCTTTTATATTGTGCTTTTTGTCTTCCTCACCATTCTCCAGGGCTGTTTATCAAAGCAAAGTATTCAGAAATTTTTCTTACCATCCTCTCTCTTCCTAGATCTCTTACACAGAGAAACTGACCTACTTTGTTCTCGCAATGAATGGATATAACAAGGTTATAATTTGTGGGTTTTTTTCATGAACTCAGAAGAATTGATAGTTAGGTAATTTATAGAGTCATAAAGCATAGGTCAATGACACCAAATAATCAAAACTGCATCGAATGATACCCAATCAAATACAAAGTCCATAGCTGAAAAATAAATGGTTTTTAAGCCTACAAGCAATTTGCAAAGAACTCTACGAGGAAGCAAAAAATGTAAAAGCTAAAATTAATACTAACATGAATTAATAATTAAAATATATCTGTAAAAGCTATAAAATATTTATGAATGAAAAAAATGAAACAGTACTCAGTGAAAGAGTCAGTGAATGATTTGCTTGCGTTCTGTAGAAAAACAGATAGGAAAACTTGCTTAAACAAGTATGGTCTATGGTTAAAGTAGCTTTACTGAGAGAAAGGCCATTGTACAGTAGAGTTTAAAATGTGTTGAACAGTAGTGTCTAGTTACTTACATTGCAGCTGTATGCCTTACCATGGCTGCTATATTTTACAGAACTGGTCATTGAAGTGATCATGCTGGAATTAAATTCTAAGTTTCAAGTCGAGCTTATTTGTTGCATACATCCTGACTAATGGGAAGGTTGACTCGGTATTCATTGCCAAAGCTCTCAGAGGTTTTTTTTATGTAATAAAACTGCTTGCTTTGTTCCTCTTCCACAAAAATTTAAATGTAAGAGTTCAGCTTTAGGTATTGTGGTGTTTTCCTTCTGTGTCTTCACATTATTACTAAAGAAAAGTTGCCTAACGTGCATTGTACAGTCAGTACGCTTCAATATTTTTTCCATAAAGCAGATTTTCATTAGTACCATTTAGTAAATTATGTGATTGTCATCACAAATAAATAAGGGATCATATTTTAGAATCATTTAATATTCAGAAATCATGCCAAATAATGGCTAATAACAGCATACTGTGTTTTTTGCCTTCTATATCCAAACCTACCTTTTGCAGTCCTACCCAGCTTCTTGATAATGCAGATGAAAATTCTGCAAGTTACAGGCACTGGGACAAAAATCAGCTTATATGCATCACTAATTTAAATACAAGAATAATTCTTCTAAACTCAGGATTAGCATCGTAATCTTTCTGTGGCCTCAATTCATCAGAATATTCCTGTTTAACTATAAGCACATACTTTCCTTCAATTAATCTCAAAGCTATGCACAGGTCAAAGTTTTCCAAAGAATTAAATGTACTTTTCAGAAATTGAGCCTTCAGCTGAAAGACTAATAAAGTTCTAAAAGTTTATTTATAAAATACAAATTCTGTTTCCTATTTGCTTAGCTTAGTAAGTAACTTTGTTTGATGATACCAATTTGCTCTATTTCCATCAAAAATGAGCCAGAAAATCAGCATTCTATATTTAAAGTATATGCATATAAATGTTGTACTGTAGGGAGTGCTGTGGTCCTCTACAGTGACCTGGAAGTCAAGAGAGCTGGATTCTATTCCAGAGCTTGAGGTAAAGTGTGTGAAGCTGATATATGATGTTTTGCCTGCAGTAGTTGAGGTATGAACTCTGTGACCAAGTCCCACACATTAGAAAGAGTGTAAAATCTACTGACATGTTTTTATGTAGAAGGAGTTCAGGTATTTTAGTGAAGCATACATTCTAAAACCATATCACATCCTATACGATTCCTTTCTCTTTTGGCCAGACTATGGTCAAAGCAATTATCAGTGTTTTCAGAGGCCTGCTTTGTAAGCATACATTTATAAGTAATATTTCAGTCTGCCTACTGGGATGTAAATGAAGAATTTTGCATTCTATATATGACACTCACAGAAACTTGCGCCAAGCTCAGCATACAGTGTACAGCTTTTTTGTAAGAGCTTACTGTTGCTTATCATCATCTTTGGTTTATTCAGGAGCTTAATATTCTTTATTGAGAAAATGTCAGAGATGGGGAAAGGGTCTACTTCCGTTTGCATTCTTTTTTTCATATTTTCCTCTTACCTTCTTTTTCTCTTCTATATTCTGGTTCTCTGACAACAATTCTGACATTGCCCTTTTCCTTGCTCTCATATCTTCTTCATTTCAACCTTATGCCTTGCTTCAGTGATCAGCTGTGGGACAGTGTCAGCATTAGGTTTGGTTGATAATGTTTCAGTCAGATGGCTGGTAAGGGAGTCTTAAGTACTAGAGCTGCTTTCTCTGAAGGCATTCTTGAATGCAATATTTTGTTCATAACTGGAAGTTTTAGAACTCTGAAAATTAAAGTCTTTTCAATGAAAAGTTGAGATTCTACAAGATGTAGGTACACATATCTTCACTTTATTCCTCATATGCCCCGTTCAACCTTCCTTATAGTATTTAAAATTTTGTAGAACTCTACCATATGAGATATACATATATACACATGTATGTTCACACTGCATGTTTTATAATAAATTATCTTAATGCTTTAGAAAGAAAATGTTGTTGTTGTTGTTGTTTAAATATTTAAGATGGGAAGATTATGATAATTCATAATAAATTTCAAACACTAGAGAGCTATTGCTTCTAACATCTACCATTTGGGTTTTTTATCCAACTTCATGAAATTAGTTAAATTTGGGACTTGGGCCCTCCTGTTCTATTTAGATTACTATCTTCAACAAAATTGCTTTCTGGACAGCCATAGTACGGAGTACTGGGGAGTGCTACAAGTACAGAGAAATGTTCATAATGAATGTTCAAAAAGAATTAATTGAATTAATAAGGACCCTTACTCAGCATTACAGTTATTTTTGTTAGAGAAAACAATTGAACAAAGGTTACAACGAGTCAGAAATGTTACTACAGTTAAAATGTTAGATTTATCCAACCCTAAAAATAATTTTTTATTTCCGTGCAATTGGCTTCATATTCACTGCAGCCTATCTATTCATTGTGCATAGTTCTGGAGCAGATCTGCAATGCCATTTGATTTTCCTCTATATTCTGATGCTACAAGGTAGCCACATAATGATGAAAGACCTCAAGGACATTTATGAATAGGCAGTAATGAGCCTATTACCACTATGCTGATCTGTTAACTATTATGTTCTACCTAGAGGCTTAGTACTGCCTTGTCCCAGGTTTGGGTACTGTGGTTCAGGTACCGCTCCTCTCAGTGCATTTGCACAATGTCTAGAGTGCTTTGGGTAAGGCTGGTGGTTTTTAAAGCCAAGAATTAGAAGATCTTGTTTCAGTTTCAGCAGTCATGCTGTTACTTTCTAATTTTTGCCATATCTCTGAGCTTCTTTCTGCATCAGACCCCTCTTTGTCAAGAACAAAAGTGATCAGACTTCCTTCTACTCATGGTTTGAACGAGGGCTGCTCTAAAAGCAAGGCCGGCTATCTTACTATGGTGGCCCATAACATCAGAAGTGGATGTTGTTGGTATGACAGTAGGAGTTGAACCTTTTCATCAGTATTCAATTACGTTTTGTTGTGCAACAGTTGGCAGCAGAGCGGCAGTCTGACAAAATGGTATTTGACATTGATGTGCATATGAAGGAAAGGTATGGAATTGAATTCCTCCATGCAGAAGTAAGTGGCACCCATTGACATTCATTGACACTTGCTGAATTTTTATAGAGACCGAACAGTGGATGTGAGCACAGTGAGGCAGTGGGTGGTGCATTTCAGTGGTGGTGACAGCAACAGTAGGTCACCTCTGTGGTTGGAGATTGTTATGAGCACAGCATGCAAGCAAGTGAAAATGCATAGCTGGTGGTGGTGGTGACTGTTTTGAAAAATTGTATTTTGTAGCTGAGAATTTGCTCTATCAAATAGTGTTCTTGTCCTCCTTGTATCTGTTGTATTTTCCATGGAGATGAATAGGAGACCTTACTTTCAGAGCAACCTACGTATTTAAATACTTCCAGAGAGAGTTTGGAAGTCCAGTAGTACAATATTATAGTAGTCTTTCGTTGTAGGATCAGTATCAAAAAGTGGAATATTTCAAAAGATATAAAATGAAGTTACATTTTTAAAGTGACATATTTTTTTTCAGAAAATGTAAAAGTGTAAAGGAAGAGAATCATATATTTATGATGTCCTTAAGCCTTGTTTTCTAAATTAATTCAAGAAGAAGCACTGTAATATTTAACCAAAGCTGTCTTGGCTAATGTGAAAGCTAGTCTTTTTTTTCTTACATATATTTGTACAAAAAAAAGTATATTTCTTCTGTGCCGTTTATGATATACAGTGCAAATTAACCTAACTGGCTGGTCACTGTAACATTCATCTGGGAGTAATCAGAGTTTATAATCTGTTTTATCTGGTATTCTTGTACTTTTGTTGCTAAGCAGCTAAAGCCATTATGTAGATATTGCTATATGGGTGTAATCAGATTAGCACAAATTTGCATTGCCTTTTATTACTGATTAGTGTCAAATTAGAACTTTTTAGGTCCCAATTCTGTTTCTTATTATCCCTGCTTCACTGGATGTGTACATGTGTGTGACAAAAGACTAAATTAGCCCCTGTATTTTTAGCTATTTCAGTGCTAAAATATTTTAATGCAATCTAAATAGAAATTTTTCTGATAATTATTTCTTAATGGAAAATGCTAGCTGCAGTAAAAGGTAGAATAAAATGGTAGGTGTTTTATATCCATCTATACTTATTTATATTCAAAATTCTTTTGAATATTTTAACTGTATTATTAAATATGTATATACACAGAATATGTACAATAATAGCTATCTTTTTATTCCCAACTGGTTTCTATAGTCATTCTACATCACAACAATTGCAGTGAACTCATTCTTCAGAACATGTCATGAAGCACTCGAAGTTAGAGTGCTTATATCATACCATAAAAGTCCTGTAAATGTAGGAAATTTTGGCAGAATAAGGTTTTTCAAACACTTAAGTAATGCTTATGTTAAATTTAGATTTCTTATTGACTGCTACAGAGCATGAATTCGTTGACTGCAATCAGTGTATTGTCTAAAAGTAGATGCTGTGGTCAAAATAGTTGGAACGGTGAAGCTGCTGATTAAATACTGTAATCATTGTCTGTCTCACACACACGAGCCCCTGTTTCCAGCATGATGACCCGGTTTTGGAAACTTGCTATTACGCTGCTCAGTTATTGCTAACTGTTCTTGAAGATTATTAAAGCCTGGTTAGGTCACTAAAGACTCATTGTTCACATTAGTCCTTTTTGTGTTGCACTTCAAGTCAGGCTATCAGTGCAGCCAGACTCATCAAGGGCCTGTAGGAGAAACTGCTCCTCCAGCATAGAGAAGGCATCAATCAAGAAAGCCTAAATGCTTCTCTTTCAGACCGGAAAGACTTTTATTTTGTGATGCAGCACCCAAACTGAACAGGACTCTTTCACACCCTCTCAAAGCTAGGGCTTGTTCCTAGTTTGCATGTATAAAAGTGAGAGCTGCAGCTGCAGCTCCATGTTTTTTGCTGTGCTGTAACCTTTTGAGGCCTCGACAAACCCTGGGAATAGCCCTGACTCAGCATCTGCAGCCAGAATTCAGTGTAACTACTGTCATGAAATAGTTGAGGGTGAGTTATAATTTGTACTGATTTTATTTACCTAATGCCAGTATATTAGGATTTTAGAGTTAATGCTGCCGGTAGTGTTGCATGTATCTTAGTGTAGCCAAGTGTAAAATTCAGCTTCATGATTTTAGTTCTGCTGTGATCATGTGCAGACAGGAGGGTTTAAGGATAACAGGTGGAGGTAAGGACCTTTTTCAGTACTGTTTGTGTATCTCTTGAACAGATTATCTCAAACCACATACTGCACACTTTTCCCCTTGAGAAAAATTTCTTGCTCTAGTTGAGGCATGTTTGAGGGAAGAGTTTTCAGAATATACCATATCCTTTGCCAGTAACTTTCCTGGCGAGTCTGCCTGTCTTGTACACCATGCTTTAAGCAGAGATCAGAGGAACTGGGAATGTTGTCGTCCAAACAGGGCAAAGGGGGTAGCCAACTTTGAATAGAATTGGAGGATATCCATCCCTTGCTGGGTCTATAAAATCATTACAGAAGCTTTGTCTTACTACTGTCTTAACATCATGCTAGTTGGTTCATTATCTGATATATCTAATCTAGTGAACTTTGGGGGGATGGAGTACCCAGTGGAGTACCCATCGTTCAGCAGGATAATTGACAAAGATGCTTAAAATAAAACCCTGCAGAATAAGGCTGAATTGTGGCTTTTAGTTTAGTTTCGTCTTGGGAGAGAGGACTAGGAAAGATAGACGTAATCAATGTTATGACAGTTCCCCTTGAAAGAAATATGCCTGATGGGTTTGTATCAGGGCATATCACCCTGCAGTCATGTGCCATGAGCCTCTTTCCTGTTCTTCCTCTTCACATCTTGAGACCATCCTCAGACCTGGTGAACTCCTTTTGGTCAGTAGAGACTTGAGTTCATGACTCTCATTGCCCTAGTAGTACACTTTGTGCTCTTTCTTGTTTTTTTTACAGCCATAAAGCACTATTTGCAATTTACTTCTAATGGGTTCCATACAACAATGAATTTATAATGATAAAACCTATCTTTAAAATAAGTGGAAACATAATGTTTACATGGGTTGCTGTCAGGATGCCCTGTTTATGATGGTTAACTGTTTAAAAAACTATTTAAAGAAAGTCCATTTTACCTAAGTGATACTGGGACAACATTTTATAGTGTGTTTTTTAGGTGTTGCTCTTACAAGTAAACAACTAACGCATCCCACAGGAAGAGTCAGGAAAAAGGAAGTTGTATATAAAATTTGATTCTTCTTCAGCTTTTTTCCTAAATGCAGGAAATTATTCTCATTGGGATTCATGGATTAATTTGGGCACTTTAATACTTTTTTTGTTTTCTTTTGCAATAGCAGTAAGCTTAGTAGTTGATAATTGTACACAAGAGAATTTTGCCATGGGAAAGAAGTGGAATTTACAAAATAATTATGTTTGCATCTTTATTAAGATGTTCATTGCTTTTTTGAAATGTGCACAGTAATGATTTTAAATTCAGTCTTATCTCACATTTTAATATATTGCTGTGGGCCAAACTGAATAATTTTAGTGTTCGCATAGAATGTCATCTGCGCATACACCATGTGTGAAGCAGGCCAGACTCGAGTAGGGTGTAACTTAGAATAGATTTCTTCTAATCTCTGCTTCTCAAAACCGCACCATGATGAGATTATTTTTACGATGCAAATAGGTGCATTAGAAGATTTAGGAGAATCGAGTTAATGCCATTTTATGTCAGTTTCAGTCCTGAGTAATTTTAGCAGCAACACACACACACAAGCACTTTTTTTTATTGCAGAAGGGTTTTCTTTTGCCTATTACAGTAGTGTTTAGCCTCGTGCAGGGAAATGAGTAAAGAGCTTCTTTGTTTTCCCATGTTGGGTGGGTCCAAGACCATTCTTTAAGCTCGGAAGTATTCAGTGCATTGTTTATCTCCTTAAAAAGATGACAAGGAAGCTGATCCATGACACGAACCTAGCAGTTAAGAGAAATGACTCTTCAGAGGAGAGCAAGTGATGCGTCACTTGCATGCCTGTGTTTCCATGGTATTTCTGAAGTAGGAAGAAATTAGGTATTGGGGTATATAACTTCCACTGATAGTTAGAAACAGTAAATGTAAATCTGTAAGACACATACGTGTGAGCTGTACTGGGACAAAACTTTGCTCTTTAGTGTACATATGCCTTGCCAGCTGCATAGGAAGGGAAGTTGTACTTTTAGGTACTTTTAGTTTGGCAGATAAGAGGATGAGGGGATCCATTTTATAAACTTCTGTAAATATATTTTTTGTAAAAATCTTCATGTAATCAGCCATGATAAGTAATTTCAAATGCTTTAGTTGTGATGTTTCTTCAAAAATCTATGGCACTTATTTTCTGTTTTAAAAACCCAGTACTAAAATAATCACACAGAATTCTACTCCTTAAAACTGCATCCAGAAGTGTGGAGAAAACTATGTCTAAGAGATAAGAACCTCTTTTCTCTTCTGCACTGCTTTACTTATTTCAGATGATGGCTGAAATCATTACAGTTTTGGGCAGTATTTCCTGTTGTCTGATTAGTTTATAATTGTGAATTGCCAGGGTTTTCAGCTGTGTGAAGCATATGCTTTGCCAAAAATTAATCATGTTCTGGCAACAGGAAAATATGGAAAAGAAAGTAGATCCAGTTAATGCTTTCAAAGGTCACTGTTGCATTTATGGAACTACAGAAATCCAGACAGTGTAGAGAGGTGTACAAATAATGACTTTCAATAGGTATTGGGAAAGGCTGGCTCAGGTAACTCATGTTTATCATACAGAACAACAACAAAAAAAATCAGTGTGTGGTGCTTACATAGATCAATAAATAACAATGAAGAGCTTCATTTTTAGGAAGGATTATGAAAATGCATTGGACAGAGAATGTAGTATGTCAACTAAGAATTCTGCATGTGTTTATCAGTTTTCATTATTCTGTGTGCTCATAATCTGTCTCTTTGAATGTGATTTTTTTTTTTAACCTTTTATGAGACTTCTTTCATCCTCTTTTGGAAAGCTAATTTATACAGAGAGCCACATAAAAGGTAATATCAGGATTTGATCTACTGAAATACTGAATAAGACATAAAAACAGCCAAAGGTTTGTTCGACCCAGTATCCTGTCTCTAACAATACCAAAGATGATGCATAGGAAAAATGTAGACAGAGGATAAAGCATATTATAACATTTTTCAAGATACAATTCCAGTATCAGGAGAAGTGCAATTTTGATATTTCATGAGCCAAAGATGATGTTCAGTGAGGTGACATCTTTGCACATAATACAGCTTGTGGCAAGTGTTAAGAGTGAAAAACTACGCAGAAAACTGGAAAACTGTATAGAAATGTAAATGGTGGAGAGCACTGTACTGAGTTCTCTTTCTAGTGGGAATGTCCTCTTAAATAACCCATCTGCAAATAGACAATCCTATAGTGCAGCATTTATACAATTTCTTTGTAACAGTATACCTGAAAGTACTGTCTATGACATTAAAATTCTCCAAGCTGCATTATTTCTCCATAGTGTTTTACAATAGTGAATTACTGTTTCTGACTACCTTATTAGCGATCAAATATGCTGCAGTTTCTAAGACAGAGGAAACAAGGATTTCCAACAGATGGATTGACGTGTAATGAATACAAAAAATATTGCATACTATAATACAGGTAAATGATACATAATAAACCTGATAGAACAGTCTCAAATTATTTTTTCCCATCAATAGCATAGGCAGCAAACCACAGCTGGCAATGTCATGCCAGATCCAAAAGGGCATTGTGCATAATGCAGTAGACTTCATTAAAAAGCAGGCCAAACAGTGGTGCCATTGTCTTTCAGATTTTCAGCCTGCAGTGTCCTTTTCTTGAATTTCTGAGATATAAATGAATTAAAAGTATTTTTAAATTTATTTCAGTGACTATTTTAAGCTTTTATCTGAGCATTGATTAGCATAAGGGTAGAATGTACACATCTATTCCATAAATAATAGTAGTTATGTTGAATATACTGATGAGTAAAACCCATACAATAGGAGAACGTGCTATAAAAGAGCTTTTAATTAGCTTGTTTGGACATCTAAGAATTCTCATTTGTATTTTTAGAGTGAAACTCATTTTAGAGTGAAAGGGAAACAACGTTTAGGCAGGAAAAGGGCCTTTCTTCTGGGAGGTAGAATTCAGTATTGCCGATGATATAATCCCTGATTCTCTTCAGTTGTGTTCAGATGTGAGAAACTTAGTAGTCATACTGCTGAGCTGTCATTCAGACCAGCTAGTGCCACATGTTTGCTTTGTTGGTTGTATATATAAACATCCTTTCCATGCATGCAGTATTCAAGAGCAAGTTCTTTAATGGCAACTGCTATACTCAGCAGCATAGGAGAGGAAGCCTGCAGAGATCTTCTGGCATAACAAGAAACAGGAAGATCCTATCTAGTGAGATTTTGGGATCAGAAATATCAGAATTTTAGATAGGAATCTGAATTTAGAGAGGCTTAAACTCACAAAACCTCTGAACTTCTGGAAATTTGCCATGAACCTGTGGGAAAAGTTAAGAAAGAATTGTTGCTGGGTGATGTGCCTGAGGAGATTAACTGGTTTCCACAGTACAGTTCAATGTTGTATTATTATATAAAACACTTGATGTGGTTCAAATATCCCTTAGGCTAACATGTAATCTCAGCCACATGTGTAACACAATATCTGAGTACTGTTTCACTTTGCTTTTTAACTGGGTTTAGACTGATGACTTGGGTTTAAGAAGCCACAGGCAGCTCCCTTGAACCTAAAATATCACCTTTTTCAGAATTTGGTGTACAATACAGCTTCATTAGAATTTGTTAACCATTATCTGATTGCATGGTTAAGATCATTCTGCAAATAGCATTGACAGAAATGAGGTTTATTTACTGGCCTTGTCCAGAGCAAAGTAATGTTTTATCCATTAGTAGTATGCTGTTTCTAATGTTGTTTACATTCTTTGAGGAAATGCGGAAGCAACTGCTTGAAGAGGCTAAAGGACATATGAGTTTATGGATTCTTCTTGAAAATATTCTTGAAGTAAATGCTGAATTACTTTATTCAACTTGTTTCCCAGATTGCAGAGAGAACATTGTGTCTTGACAAACTGAATTAACTGTGTCATATTTGAATAATTAAATCTAAACTATTAAAAAATTTCCCAGATCTTATCATGATGCAGTGAAGAATTATATTATTTTTTTGTCCTGCCCACAAGTTTTTCTTGCAAGTTACTGCCTTTGTCAAATTACTGAGGGACTCAGAAAGATGTACTGACTACAAATAAATTTACTTGAGGATTTGAGTAGGATGACTAAAAATTTAAAAGTGTTGTAATCTGAAAATAAGAAATCTCACTTACTTTCCCTTCTGTGTATGTATATCTGTTAATTTTAAAGAGGGAAGTTTGTGATCATTATTTAAAACTCACTTATGATTTATGTAAATTGTCCCATAGAAACCTTTGGTTATAAACTTCAAAGGAGTTTCATGAAACCTCAAGATGAATGTACACGAAAATTTCAAAAAGATCTTCTCTCTCCTATGGAGCTGAAGACATGGGAAATTGTGTCAGTTCAGCTGACATGTGCTTTGAAATGCTAGGTTAGTATGACTACAAAGTACCAAATGGGAAGCTTCAGATCACTGCTGGTGTATTTACTGAATCACAAAAGGCAAAGTTCATGCAAATTGTTACCACGGCTCTTTTGTTCCTAATTCCAGAGAACATATTTTAATGATTAATATACTTTTTCTTAGAATGAAAAATTGCACAAGACCGAGGTTATGGCATGTTGTATTCGTTGGATGCATTTTAGTCCAGGAATAGTGCCTAGAAATGCAATGTGAAACCACTGGGACAATGTAAGCTACAAGTCCAGCATTTAATAATCTTACAGAGTTAAAAATATATCCCGTTGAACATATTCATTTTTTCAGTAATACATGAGATCTCTTTTTTAGTTCTTGATAGCTAACAAACTGATTGCATCATTCTGCTTTAGCAGCTTGTCGTGTTTGTCTGTCATTTCTTGTGTCCTGATCTCAGTTTCTGATCCTTCATGAAGTAAGAAAGATAAAAACTTTGCTTTCTCATTGCCTTGTTTCATGTAACACCACAGCTGCTACAGAGCAAAAATAAATATTTTAATTTATTAGGAGTTACAGGATATATTATTTTTGTGTTTATTGTCAAATGATTTATGTGAAGCTTTGACATTAGTTTTGAAATGCACAACTCACGAATTGTTGATTCCAAGGTATCAACAACTGTGAACAAGAAACTTTTTTTTTTTTTTTTGAGTGCTCAAACTTAAGTGTATCTATCTACATGAGAGTAAAGGTAGACTGAGTCATAGATATAACTGTTCATTTATATATAAGGGGTGATCTTTTAAAAATTTTAGTTGCAATCCTGTTTGCATTATCCATGCATCATTCAAGGAAAGGCAGTTTGTCTTAACTTGGCATTTGTAACAAAATAAAATTTCTGACAGGAATTTTCTTGAACAATTTTGACATTTCCAGCAATCCACTGTACATAAGTGCTATTGAGATTTTCATAGCTTGATAAGCCAATAGCTTGTTTTCATAATATGAAAAACTGATGGGCCTACTTTAAAATATATCAGTGTTGTACACATGGCATGAGTTTTTTGACCTGTAAGCCGTACAATTAAGTGTATAAAAATTCTTCACTTTTTCTTACTGCTTATCAAAACGTACACTTATTTTTATATGTTTTAAACCTTCATATATTCTTTGTAGTCAACCTTGATGCTGAAAATTGGTACTGAAAGCTCCATCATTAAAGCCATGTCTTAAAAAGTTTGTGATCTCATCACTGTTTGTGTGGAACAATTAAGTGAAGCTACGTAAGTTATTGCTGCAATTGTGATTTGATCCAGAACTCATAAAAGTTCCTTAGCTTTAATCAGGCTCGTAATTATGGAAGCAAGATACCATATGATGGCACCATTTATTTTTTCACAATGTTGTGTAACATTTTACTGTCACAGTCTGTCACCTAATGAGAATGTTTATGGAAAGAATACAGAAAGTCTTCTGAGTCTATATCTGACCGTCAGGCATAAGTCATTGAAAACTTTTTTCAGGATGTTGCCCAACTTGAGTGAGGTAGGGTCATCATTTTCCCTGTCCATCTTTGGAAGTAATTATTTCACTTCTGTATAGTATTAGGTTAGGATTAGGTATGTTACCTATGCAGGAGAGCTTTTATAACTGTTGATCCCAAGTGAAATGTAAAAGATCTGAATGTTTATTTCTAAAAAGGACAGAAAAAAAAAAAGATTGGACTGTAAGTTTCTGTCTACAAATGCAGCAGTAAATTTGGAAAAGAGTAGTTGTATCATAGTGTACACTGGTGTTGGCACTTTCGAGACAAGCTGATCTTTCGGGAACTTGTATGTCTTTGTGTGTTTTTCTTTCTTCAGGCAATTCTGTCTGAATTGTCTCAGATATCCACTGTGACTGCCCGTCACTATCATCTTGCAGAGCTGTGAGCTTTCCAGGCAGGATCAGTCCTGCTCCCAGTCGGCTGCTCTGCTTAGCATCACTGCCAAGCACATGGCTGCTGGTTTGAAGTCTGCAGTCTTGACATTCTGTGTTTGAACAAGGCCTGACTCAGACAGATAGATACAAGTCTTAACCTGATGGCTACACTCACTCTGTGTCTTATCCGCTGTTATGTGAGTCTGAGGGATGAAATGGATAAAATAGGAAAGCCAGATAGACAAAGTGATATGAGAGGTATGCACAAGTGAGTTTTCCATTGCTATTTTGATTGTGTATCATGAAGTGTCTTCATGTAAATCTTGAAACCCAATTGACTTTATACTTGCACATAGTTCTGTCTGTAATTTTAACACAGTTTCTGCTTCTTATTCTAAAACAATAAAAGAGGCTGAAGGATGGCATATTTCAAGAGAATGAAAGAGGTGTGACTGTCACAGTTTTTCTAACAAAACCACACATAGAAAACATTTGCAGAAAGGCATTTGTATATTCATGTGCTCAAAGCACCTACGCTTCTGTTAAAATATACTTCTGTCCTGGTAGTTCAGTGTTCAGCAGCCTCTACTGCGCGCAGGTTAGTTATTTTCATAACCTTTCCCTTAGTATGCCTGCTATAATTTTAAATCTTTTGGAGCTGTTTAAAAAAGTTTCTTTTTTTAATTTTGTCATCACTCTCCAAAAAAATTTTGGCTTCCTTCTTGAGCTGATTTGAATTTTCATATGTATCTCCATGATTAAAAACCCCACCACAGATCAAAGTCAGATCTACTGAAGTGATTTTAGACATGGGTTCTACTTAAATTCATTAATTGAACTAATGGAAGATTTTATTATACGTTTCTGTATGACTCAGCACTGAGAAACAATTCAAACCCCTCATTAAATAGCTTGTACTTGGAAAAACACATTGAAACTCATTGGCATTTAGAAAAAGAATGCTCAGTGTTAAAGGCTTCTGATGGTGATACTGGAAAATGTTAACAGCCAGCCATCTTCCAGTAAAGGAAGGGTTGCAACATGAGTCTGTGTGGATACTTTTATGTGTTACAATGTATGGTCACATTTCTAATGCAGAGAAAATTGTTTGCAGAAAGGGAAACACTGAGCAATATATTACTCCGCTAAGCTGCTCATATATATCTTTCTATGGAAAGAATCTTCACTGAAAAACAACGCCATACCTGGTGGAGGCTGAGTGACTTCATTTTTCTACCAGTTTTCAAACCACAAAATTTTTCAGCTTTCAATTTCTAGCAATTCCAATATGCTAAACTAAATATTAAGTGTTGTGTTCAGACAACTTTATAGATCTACAAAACTGTTGATTTACCAAGATTCAGAGATGGTGCTGTGTACATCCAAATTATCTCTGTCAGGAGTTGTTTTGCAGATTTTTTCCCCAAGAATTAGTGCAAAATTTTCTTACAGCTATAACTAGGCATGTCCTCTCACTTAATTACTTTCCATCTTGATAGATACAGCACAGAAGTTTTGGGTCGGGCTTGCTAGTAAGAATTTTTTGGTTGTTTTCTCTTTCTTTTAACTTATGCACCAGTACTCTTGCTGACCTCCAATAAAGGTGTTTGTTAAGTGCAAGGTTTTATGTCCTAGATGTTGAACTGTGTGTGGTTTAACAACAGCAACAACAAAAAAATCTAGGTCTGCACTTTTAATGACCCAAGCTTTCATTCATCATAGAATTCTGCACTTAATCTGTTCTAGGATCTATGCCATAATCTTATCGCTTTAATTATAGTCCCCAAAAATGCAAAAAATGTTATATAACTCTTTCTGAACTTGTTTGGGCTTCTTATAGGCATGCTTATGTGGAAGGAAAAACATCGTGTACTCCAACATTGACACAGGGGAAAAATCATGCATGCAACAAGTTATGATCTAATTTTCTAAAAAGAAACTTAAGAGATTGAGTTAACAAGATATATATATATGTATTTAAACATTGAGCTTTAAATCTCAAAAAAATGGTTCTATATAGAGCTCTGAAAAATGTTGACTTTGTAAATCAAGGACTGGCGTTCAGTAAATTTGAGTTTGTGAAACAAAAGCTATTGCAAGCTTCATCTTTTTTATGAAGTCAGGTTCTAACAGATTGAAACTTAGTGTACCTTAAAATTACTTGCACCGTTTTATATTGGTTATTTAGAAAACTATCATGTTGTTTTCTTATGGAAATAAAAACCATTTGGCATATACATGTCGTTAAACTCAATGCCTGTAGAGGTTACTTAGAATCATTTCGACTTTTCACATTGCCTGTCTGCATTTCCTTAGTGGAGTCCATCAAAGAAGGATCTTTTACAATAATGGAAAAATTAAACCATTCCAATGCATTCTTGCCTGAGCAGTGGAATGTAGTTAAAAGTTTTTCATTAATGTGATCATTATTATAATACAAGAAGTAAGAAGAATAAAAAGGAGAAACTGTTTTTTATTTTCATTTAACAAATTGCTTTCTCTGTGTGTAATATTTAGGCTTAGAAGGGACCACAGAAAGATGAATATGTGCACTGAGTGCTGGGCTAAGTTGATCAATCTTCCCAGAGCCACAAGTTTTCTCACCTTGATTTTGCAAGCAAATTTTAATGTTGACAGTAGTTCTGGCCATTAGAAAAGAAACCTGGAACTCATTTAGTGGGAGCGTAATGTTAATATGAAGCTGAGAGGAGAGGCTAACACACCAGAAGATTGTGTTGCCATTCTACAAGGACAGACAGGAGAGTTGTGTAGAAAAGAGCCTTTTGAGGTTCAACAAGGGGCAAGTGCAGAATCCTACACTTGGGCAGGAATAGCCACGTGCATCAGTACAGGTTAGGGGTTGGCCTGCTGGAAAGGAGCTCTACAGAGAAGGACCTAGGCGTTCTGGTGAACAACAGGTTGGCCATGAGCCAGCAATTGCCTTGTGGCCAAGAAGGCCAATGATATCCTGAGGTGCATTAAACAGAGCGTGGCCAGCAGGTTGAGGGAGGTGATCCTTCCCCTCTGCTCTGCCCTGATGAGGCCACATCTGAAGTACTGTGTCTAGTTCTGGGCTCTCCATTCAGGAAAGACAGGGTACTTCTAGAGAGTCCAGTGGAGAGCCACAGAGATGTTGAGAGACTTGGAGCATCTCCCTTATGAGGAAAGGCTGAGAGATCTGGGGCTGTTCAGCCTGGAGAAGACTAAGAGGGAATCTTATCAACCCTTATAAATATCTAAAGGGCGGGAGTCAAGTGGAGAAAGCCAGCTTCTTGTCAGTGATGCCCAGCGATAGAACAAGGGGCAAACTGGAACATGGGAAGTTCCATATAAATATATGGAAAAACATCTTTACTATGAGTGTGACAGTCACAGCAATAGGCTGCTCAGAGAGGTTGTGGTGTCTCCCTCTCTGGAGATATTCAAAACCGATCTGGATACTTTCCTGTGCAACTTACTGGAGGGAGTTAGCAGTGTCCAACCCCTGTGATTCTGTGATAATAAATAAGGTTTCTGCAGGATTAGTCTCATGATCAGTTTACTCTATGTTAAGATTTTATAAGAAAATCCGTGTGTCAGGAGTGCATTAGCTGTGTAATATGAAAATGTAGTTGTACATATTTGTGAATAATGACAAAAGTGCAAAATGGAAGTACTGCTTAAACACTTTTACTTGTGTTCAGGCTATCAGAATTGATGGAAAATCTGGCATATATGATGGACTAGAATGATCATTCCTGGTGAATATCACATACATTTTATAACCTCACAGATTGTCCAAACTCAAAGAATCTAAAAGCCAAAGCTGTCATTAAGCCACTACTGTTATCTTACTGTGTCATGTTAGCTCATGACCCTTGTAAAATCTGTTAGATGTACTCCACAGCTGTAACTTACAGGACACAAAAGTTGTTGATGTTTAGGAACAGCCTGATAGAACGGGTATATTGTTTTTCTTAGTAGATATCCAGACTTCCACTTCTTGTGTGTTTTGTCTTTGAAGTTTCTGGATTAGAGTCAAGAACAATCTGGGCGTTTTGAGAGGTATGTCACATCTTCATTTTGATACAAGGGGAATTGCTTGTGTAAATTCTAGCTTGCTTGCAACTTCTTGGCTTTGGTGTTTGTGACATGGGAATTTTTACTTGAAGATCACAGTAGCACAGAAAAGTCATTGCTTTATTTCTTCTTTGTCATAGCTTTAAAACTCACCTATGTGTAATTGGTGATAGTAAACACCTGTGGTAGCAGTTAAAACCATAACCACTCTGAGTCTTCCAAAGCAGCCTGTGGGTTTCTACAGTTCTTGTTTTTTTTCTCCATCCTAGAAAGATCTATTCAAAGAGTAAAACTTCGTGTGTATAGTTGGCAGTCTCCTCTAAAATGTGTTTTCAAGGACTCTGAGCAATACTTGGACAAAGACTGTCAGGAGGTTGGCTACTACTTTCAGAGTTTAAAGATCATCTTCATTTATATTTAGAATGTATATATATCTTACATTCTCATATTGGGACTTTTTCTTACTGGACCACCTCTAACTTAGTGCTATTAATTTGGTTTTGCTTGGAATGTGTCAGAATAACATGTAGCAGCAATATTTGGGAAGACTGCTTCAGAGAATTAATTTCTGGCTGACACCCTCATCTGAATTACTGCCTCTGGTCTGGGAGGGTGAGTTCTGAGCTCTCCAAAGCTGCTGAGCATTTCTTTTGGTCCCTTCCAACCCTGCTTTTTTTTTTTCTTTTTCCATACTCCTATTTCTGATAGGCCCAAAATAGATGTTGCTGAGATATCCAAGAATCCTTGGGCAGAAGGGGGGGGCATCTTTTCTGAGTGTAATCCTTACATGGCACTTATCATAATAGTGTTTCTGCTAACTACTCCTCTCCTATGAAGCAACGTCATAAGTTTTAGTTGTTTCTTTATTTCTTAGAAACAATTTATTCCAAATTTTTGAAATTGCTCAAGCCCGAGTTTTTCTGTAGCAACAACTTTAGTGGAGAGGAGAGAATTCCAGCAATGAATAGGTCTGAGAAAGCGTGCTGGAATACAGAGTATCTTATATAAGAAGTCAATATTTTTTCTTCCTGCCTTTTCTTCCTGACCTCTTTTCTGTGCTAGTCAAGGCCTTTGTTAGAGCAATAGCCCAGCTGGATGCTACTTCCTCAATTAAGTGAAGTTCAAGAAATCAGCTGCTCCTTAAAAGAAAACTACTCATTGTTAAGCTCCCTATCTTACCCCTCCCAAGGTTAAAAACGTCCCTGTTCCATCAGCACTCCCAATGTAATATGTCCCTAGACACTGAGAGGCATGCCTTTAGGGGCATAAACTTAGTCTTTTACCAAGTTACTTAGACAACAGTTTCTAAAGTTGACTTCATGTTAGCCAGCCATACCAAGCCTGGTTTCCCTTCCATTGGAAGAATTTTCCTGCACGCAAGTGTAGAGCAAGGTGAAATTCTGGCTCTGTGGGAAGTCACTGAGACCTTTTAGAAAGATTATAGTTTTAATTTTCTTACTTTTGCCCGACTATCTTCATCACTGTTGTAAGGAAAGGCACTTTTAACTCCTCCTTACAAACCTCTTAAGGTTTTTATACAGAGCCAGAATTTAATTTTTAATTCAAGTATTTTCATGATAGCTCCCCAGAATAAGTTAACCAGGTGATTTACTCATACTTAAGTCCAGCAGGAAGTGGTTGGAAAAGAATGCATTAATGCCTTTAGTAATATTCATTAACGTTCTGAGATTTCCTGTGTCATACAGCCTCCTGAGCATTCAGTGTGATGCCTCCTTTAGTCCATGTTGGTGTACACTTTTATTCTAGGTCATTGCTGTAGTACAGCTGTAAAGTTTTTGTCTTTTTCTATATCTGTGAAGGTCAGAGTGGTGTCCTACATATGCACTAGGTGTAGACCTTATGCTGATTAATTTCCTAGTGAGTATATTTATGGTTCTTTTACCTACCAGGCTGCCTGAATGCTTCAGCAAACAAAAAAACAGAGTTCCCTGTTGGAGCAGCAGAAGCTGATATGGCCATTTTACAACTGGAGACCCTAGGCATGAAGGGAGCGCATCGTCTCCAACAGTTTTGTTTGTGTAATAGACATCTGAACATAGATTGATTCTGCCTACCTATAGTGCTAAAATTGGAGATAAACTCTATCTTCAAGAAGGGAGCTGAGGTTAACAGGACTCTGAAACTAGACTTCTTTGTTAGCTGTCTTCAAGCTGGATGGGATAAAATTGTGCCAGACCATATTATGATGTTTTCACTCTTAGTATTTGATATTGTATAAAAATAATTTTTATCTGACTTCAAACGTCACTATTAATGTCTTGGTTTTTGAGTATTTGGCTGTTTTAAGTATTTTGCACACTTTTACTTGCATACATACATTCACAGTACTGAGAAATTAAGCTTAGCGCTTTAGTTCTGAATCCGGCTTTTGCCATTATGAGTAATTTCAGTTACTTCAGTGATGTATGTAATTTGGTCCTAGTTTCAGACTGTGCTTGTCTCTAAGTATTTTCAAATATATTATTTGGTTGTATTTGTGAAAGCTGTTATAAGTCTCCAGTAAAGTGAAATCTACACTGATGTGTCTGAAACCTATGATAAATTGCTTTATCAGAGTAATTTCAGTAACATTTGTGTTGTCTGATTAATGGAAGAATTTAAGCATTGTTATCACCTCCTAGTTTGTCACTTCATTGCATCTATTCAGATTCACCTGACCTGAAAGATAAAGTGTTTTTTCAGATCTTTCATCACCGTGTTTCCTGGATATTTTATATAATGTTGATGCGGTGTTTCACTTTGTATCTCCAGCATTATGTGTTTTCAAAACTATATGATTAATGAGAAGAAAGAACCTCTGTCAAAAAGAACTTCTGTGTCCCTAGAATGGTTATTACCTGGTTACCGTTTCTGAGCTTATTAGGTTTTATGTAATTTAGTTTTTTATGATTTTTTTAAAATGTGTCTGGAGCAAAGGTTTTCTTCCTCCTCTGAATTTAGTAAGGGTGAAAGGCTTGTAGAACTTTGTGAAGTTTAACAGAGGTTAAAAATGAGGTATGATCGAGTGGATATAGTCTAGAAATTTTCTTGTCAGTACTATTGCTATTTACTTGGTCAGTGTCAAAGAGAGTTAAATGTACATTAAAGGTACATAGGTCACTCAGAAAGTAATGCCTCTTATTATTTATTACCATAGAAAATACAACAGATGCAAGGAGCACAAGAACACTATTAGAGCAAATTCTTAGCTACAAAAGACTATTTTTCAACATGGTAACCAACATTTCCTCGGCATTTTCACCAGAGATGAACATGAAACTGCATGCCGTGCTCATGAAAATCTGCACCAGAGGAGGTGACCCACTGTCACTATCGCCACTGCAGAAACATATACCACCCAAAGGTTCACTGTGATCACATCCCCTGTTTGGTCTCCATAAATATTCACCAACTGTCAGTGAATATCAGTGGGTGCCATCTTTTCCTCGTGGAGGAATTCAGTGATACGCTATTGCTTCATACACACTTCCATGTCAGATACCATTCTGTCAGACTGCCCTATGATGCCATCTTTCACACAGGAAGAAAATGTAATGGAATATTATTGGGAAGCTTTAATTTCTACTGCCATATCGCCAACATCTGCCTCTGACATTGCAGACCAACATAATAAAATAGGAAGCATTCAGTTTGCAGCAGCCCTTGTGCATCACCTTTATATCTGGTCTAAGTAGGCACAGGCCCATTGATTAAAGTGAGTTTTGTCCCGCGTGTACCACCAAATACGTTATTTTTTTAACATGAGGTCGTGTTTCTGGAAGCTTGCTAAGATCTTAATACGATGTTGGAGTTGTAGAGCCTTACTACATCTTATGACCTCAGTTTACTTAAACTTGCATGTTTTCTACTCTGGTAAGATATAAATAAAGCAGTTCTGTACACTACGCAAGCTGCAGAGAGCACAGTGCAACTCAGGACACTTCCATGGCTGCTACTTTCTGAATGATAAGTGCCTTTTCCCTCCGTAAACCAAGCTCACTATGGCAAATGTCCAGCAAATTGTGGTGTAAAGAAACATTTGGAAGCAACCAATTCACTGTCCAGGATGTTAAATATTTATTCAATAAAACAAGGCTACATTTAAATAATCTAAAAGGGGTGACTTTTAAGCCTCACCTAGTAAAACAGTGGCTTACTGAGCTGGCTGATAGTTTAATAAAAATGAAGGACAGAGAACGTTTAAACCAAACTGTCTTGCTATATCACTATATTTTAATGACCACAACCTACAAGTTGCACTGAAGTGGAAGTTCTCCCCAGTGCTGCTCTGATTTTGAAAGCAAAAGGAAGCTGTAAGGGGAAATGGATGAAATGGTTCCACAAGAGAAGTGTGTTGCTTGTGGTGGCAAAATGCTAGCTGGGCAGTACACGAGAATGATGCTTTAAATGATAGCCAGGTGAAGGATTTCCTGCCTTGAGTGGAGAATCCTTTCTCATTCTTATGACAACTTCGCTATAGAATGTGCCTTACAGTTGAGCTTTCCAGACTGAGGCTCTTTCCTTCTGCTGTGCTCTTAAAATCTCTTCGTATTTTGAGGAATTTCAACAATAGTGCAACATACAAACTGCTGCACATGATTGCAGAAAATTCAAATCACTGAATGCAGTTTGTGTGCTTACTCACAGGGTGACTGCAAGCTAATGAGAACTTGATCTGAATGCTTTGACCAGAAAGTGTTTTGAAGGTAGCAAACTAATATCATTCTTAAAATGATCTAAGGTCTATTTCTCGCATGTTAATTACATAGGAGTAGGTTAGTAAGTGTGAAAAGAGAAACGGGGGGCAGAAAGCTAGGAGTTTTGTTTCTTTCTTATTCCAGCATTATGTTTATTTTTTATTTCCTGAACAGCAGCTGATATAGTTCTACTGTTTTATTCCTGCTCTCTACAGACGTAGAAAACTTGTTTTGATTTTCTTTGAAGTTAAAATGCAAAAGAGCCCACCTGATGGGAGAACGGAAACTTTTTTTTTTAATGGCTTTTGAGGTTCTTTGAGCTTAAATTTTTCCTATGTGCAATAACTGAAACAAAGAGTGTTCCCATGTCACAAGACAAATGGTGTATGTTTTGAAAAAGATTTCATAAGCAAAAGCGGTTATGCACCGCTTTGAATGTACTTTATAGTATTAGTCTTTATCACTTTCAGTTTCAAGTATTCTCTTGGAAGGATTATCAGGTACAACCACAATGTTCCAGTATACTGTATGGATCTGTGCATAAAAAGCAAGTTGACATTTGGAAGTCTATAAGACATGTTATTTAATGTGTTGTAAATGAAAAAAATTCAGTTTCTTTTCTAAAACATGACCTTTGTATTTTATATTTCAGTCTTCTTTCAAACTGCTGAAATTTATAATTTCAGTCTTTGTCCTTAAAATGGCTATGTTACGTCCTTCACTGTTCTTTTAAAGGATGACCATGATAATGAAATTATTACTTATGTATGTTGCCACTTTCACTAAGATAAAGAAATGTTTAAAAATCCATTTTGCGTATGTCTTTATATAGAATGTACATGTCTGTACATTTATAAACAATGGAAGGTCTTTTTGTAGTCTGTGAAAATAAGATCTGTCCTCCCAGGCCAGATAGTGGTATACCTACTGTGTTATGTTGCTGCTGACACACTGAAATAAAAGATGCTGTAGAGAGAGCATGTAGATACCATTTTCTACAGACACCAGTATCTAAAATTGTAGATGGATTTTAAAATGGGCTTCTCTACTTTATACTTTTTATTACATTCTTATTGAGCCATCCATGAATTTTTACGCCTCTTTGAAGTAGCTGATACAGTCTGCTTCCATAGCTAAAGCAGTGAATTCCTGAAGTTGGTAAATTGCTGTGTGAAGTTTGTTTGGTTTGGTTTTTGTTGTTGTTTTCACTTGTGTGTTTGTTTTTTTTTAACCTGTTTTTCTACTTTCAGTAAGTTTCTAAGTTCTAGTAGTGAAGGATTTTGTATATAGGTGGATATAATTTATCCACCAGCTTTGCAATTATGTTGTTCTTACCTGTGTCCTTCCGCAGCCCACAAATTTTGGTCACCAAATGTATGGCAGCTCTTTCATCCCTTTAATAATTTCAGTTACCCTTCTCTGTACTCTGTTTACCGCTACTGCATCTTTTTTTGAGTCACAGAGGCCATAAGAGCACACAGTACTCAAGATGTGGCAACACATAAATTTTACATAGCAGCAGAATGCTCAGTCTTTTTCCCAGTCTTTATCCTTCCAAATGCTACTCAACATTTTGTTGTCCTTTT
Organism: Pavo muticus; assembly: GCA_016647715.1. Lineage (NCBI taxonomy): Eukaryota > Metazoa > Chordata > Aves > Galliformes > Phasianidae > Pavo > Pavo muticus. Next base: position 973,506 of record JACDJE010000188.1, read on the forward strand.
TTTTTTAGTGATGCCAGTGATTTGAAGAAACAAAACGCGAGTTGCTTCTACAAAGCTTTAAGCTTTGTAGCTGCAAGCTATTGGGCAGTGGAATTCCAACTGTAGGAGTCCTGCACGATTATTATTAAAAGTAGGAGTTGGTGTGAACTTGAGTCGATGTTTTACTACATAAAAAGTAGTTTTAATGGGATTTTTAATTCAAAGATTTACTGACATTTTTGAACAAGGAACATTTACCAAAGTTCCTGAGCGATGTCCAAGTCTTTCCTTCCGAGGCTAATTTGTTTTGTTCGGTTACAGTACCTGCTTATAATGTCTCCACGTGATTGGAAGTTTAGTGGCAGTAACAATGCCAAGAATTTAATGTAAACTTAATATTTCTACCTTGCAGTTTCTTTCTCTTGTGCTTTGAATTGTGTTATATTTTCCATTTAACCTGAAATTAAGCTTTTCTGACCAGAATTCATTCTGTCATCTAACAGTTTTATAGAAAAGTCTTACCTTCTATATGTAGAAGAAAGTATTGCCTCTTCAGCTTTTCAGTAATTGTCAAAATAGGAACTTTACTGTATTCATGCACATACATTCCTTTTTCAGTTTATCTTTTAGTGAAACACATTCTGCAAATTCCTGATGCGCACATCTTTCTTTTTTATGGTCATTCTCCTGAGAAGTAAACTGCCAGGCTATTCTGTAATCATCTTTGATGTTGCAATAAACACCGTGATCTTTAAAGTTTTTTAACCTTTAACCAGTTAAAGGACAAGTCAAAGAAACAGATTTCTAGATAATTGAAAAAGAATATAGACGCAGTAGATAAGTTGAAGTCTGCATTTGCTGTGTATCAAAACACTTTCCCACTCAGAAAGATAGAATTTTGCTGAGTGGATAGCAGACAAACTTGTCTCAATTTAGGCATTTATAAAATATGTGTATATGTATATTAAAAATGTGTAGTTATCTGCAGATACAAGCACTGAAGCTGTCCAGTGCTTGTACACAAGTTGAAGACTTTATACTGATGTGACTCCAGGCGGCGGGTGCAAGTCTGACTGCACAAAAGCTTTGCCGAAGTCAGAGGTCGGTGGCTGCTGGTAGCGTCCTAACTTTATATCATGGTGTATGTCCACTCCTTATTTCAGGGGAAAGCTGTTGGTCCTGTTTTAAAACCTACTAGGATGTTACTTGGTCTTAGAGTAAGTCCAGCCTTACTCAATCTAGAGGAAAGTCTTCAGCTATAGTCTGTGTATCTGTATACACTTGACATCTCTGTAATCAGCTGAGGCATCTCTTCCTCTGCTTTCTTTCCCATAAATAGCTTGGGTAGTGATTAAATCATGTAGGGGACAACCCGTGCTTTAGGCAGATAATCTTCCTGTACATGATGCTACTTGGGATCACACTGTACCAAACATTGATTGCCTTCCTTTAAGGGATATACGTTTAATCACCATTCATTCAAATTGGTCCAAACCTTTGGAAGTAGGTGTTTCTTATTAGCACCTGGCACTGAGGGTTACCCAGTACAAGCCACCCTTGCCAACCAAGACAGATCCATAGAGTCTAAGGTGATGAGCAGGGATGGGTGTTGGTAATAGGGTCCATCAGCAATCTCTGACATGGCAAAGGGATGAAACAGGCCTGTCCATCTGGCAGCCAGGGCCAGAGGCACACACCTATGGGCATGTGCTAGGCTGAAGTGAAGCTTCTGGACTCATGAGTGGGGCTGAGGGTTTGAGTAGGCTGTGTGGGGACACTAGGGGCCATAAGTGCCCTGAGTGGCCTGACTATCACGAACAATTTTAAAAATGCAAAAGGGATTAAATGTTAAATTCAGTACAACAGGTGAGGACTCCGCTGAGCTCAGGAGAAAGTTCTGTATTGAGGCAATACTTCAGAGTCCTCACCTCCCTTTAGCAATAGCTCTGTATGTTGCTGTCCTAGCACTTGCTGTGTGGGAGAGTGCATGCTTACATTAGATATTCCAAAATGGACATGTTTATTTGAATTTAGATTAACTATGTTAAAATGTTAACTTTTTTTTACTCTTTAGTTACATTATTGTAATTTCATTCTCCCTTTTTGTTGTTTGTTTTATTTTGAGTTTTATTACTGCATGAGAGCAAAGCAAAGCATGAAACACTGAGTTTGTAGGTGTAATAGTGGTGTGCACAAGAAACATGAGAGAGCCTGTGAAGGTTAAGTTTCCCTCTCTGGCAGCTGGTCTATAGCAGAACAGATCTGCTTAGCAACAGAGGCTCCACAGAGATTTGTTAAGAACATTTACCCAGGGTTGATGTTCTGCCTGTAAGCTGCCATTCATGCTGACCTCCATCTTCAAGATGATAAGGGAATTCTGAGGATGTTGTGTTTCTGCATAGATGTTTCAGGAAAAACACTGAAAATCTTTAGAAATTCTCTGGATTCTTACATAATATCAACATCTAATTACCTAATCTAACAATCTAATTATTATGTTAACTGTTACCTAGGTCAGTTTAGGCATATGAAAGATGAAATAAGGAGAGGACACAGCTTTGAGTTTGGCCTTGCACTGTGCTTGAGGTTAGCAAAAGGTCTTTCAGTCTCTCTCTTTCTAAATAGTGATAATTATTCAGTGATAATTTTGTACTGGACCGTATGAATTAAGGATATATTTCCTAAAGTGTAGATGAGTGTCTCTTCGTTCTTTGCTGTGGTCAGTGCAATGAAACGTGCTCTGTGGGAGATAGTCTGGTCTCCTATAAAACCGATGCCTGGTGTGTGCACTCCCTGCAGCTCAGCAACATGAGGCAATTCCTGAGGTTCCAGCAACAGCGATGCACCAGCCCTCAGCAAAGTCTGCACTGCACTCAGGTTGGGCAACAGATGTTCTGCAAGCACTTTTCTAACCATTCTTTTGAGTAGCTGTCTCACTGTTTCTCTCTGCCCATCCTAATTCCACCCCTTGGCAAATACTTGAGTCCCCGTCATTCATTCTTGTTATGGTACTTTACAACTAACAGTAGTATGCATTTGAGCTCAACGTATTTATTTGTATATATACAATCTGAAAGAATGAACTTGAAAAAGAACTGAGGACCAAAATATTATTGTGTTTGTCATTATCAGAGTAAAATGAATTAATGGGTACATGAAAAGACGGAAAGAAGGGTCCTAAAGGAAAAGCTCAATTAGATATATCTGAATAAAATGTTTCTTAACTTACTTCAGAGCTAAACACATCTAATTTTGCTGTTGTATTTATTTTGTTCTGGCTTAACTGAGTTCTCAAAATGAAAGCCTCCTCTGTAAAGACTACAAAATAATACTAACATTTTTTCTTTTATGTGATTAGAGACACAGTTACTCATGTTAATGTGTCATTTTAAGGAACTTGAAATCCTCAGCAAGGTTTCTTTAGTACAAATGCAACTATTTTTTTAGTATTCAGGACATCATGTTCAAGTAAACTGCAGAATATAAGTTATTTCTGGCACCCAGGGCATGGTTTGTGAACTGATATGACAGTAACTCTTATAAATTTTCCATCTGGATGATAACGGTGCAGTAGAAATTTCTTGCTGTGTTGTCGGACTAGAACCAACTGTTGTCACTGGCTGACCTTTGTTTTTAAGTACGTGGGAACATTACTGAAAAGCTTCACATCATAGAGAAGAGCTGTTTCTCTGGTAGTGAGTATCTTTTTGTAGCCAAAGACTTCATTCATCTACTTCTTTTGAATAGAGCACAGGATTCCCTGTCCTCCCCCACTGCAAATTTTCTAAAGTACAAATGAGCAGTTCCTTATCACTTAATCTCACAAAATGTCCTGTAAGAGTCAGTAGCGTGTTTCTGGCTGACGAGCATCTCGCTTGAAGTCATCAATAAGTCATTCATAATTAATGTTCCCATCAGAGCATCCCTTTTCATGCTCTTCAGGTTCTTATTATTACAACCAACACAGTCATTTTGCACATAGCAAAATAATGTAAGATTGCTCACTGACCCCCCTGCAGATGCATAGTGTTTTGTATTCAGCAATTTCACACACTTCAGAAAACAATGACAACTTCTCTGGCTTTGTTTTAGGACTTGATTTGCTAACTTTTCAGTTAGTTGCCTGTAACCCTAGAAACAAAAAGTACTGCTGCAATATATCTGTGATATAAAGACTTGCCTTCTCATCTAATTACCTCCTTTTTTCTTTTTTTCAGTGATAATGAATACTTTCTCAGAAAATTATTGTCAGATGAGTATTTTATCCCATTATTTTCATTATCTTCCTTAGCTAAGTTCCTTTCCCATGTGATATCACTGCTAGTATACCAATTGGCTGCATTCTGCAAGGAATTTTCTGTTAGCTGCATAGCATCGAATGAATTTCCCCATATACTCAAAGACATGAAATAGATGACCAAGTACCATAGGAAAAGAGAAAATATAATTACAGGACAGGTTCCAGAACCAGAACAGAGGCTGAGGATATACCCAGGATATGTGGCACCTCTGTCCATGCTCCCTGGTAAAATATCAACAGGTTGAAAGTTGTTCTTAGGAATTCTTAAGTGCCTTCAAAAACTATACAGTTAGCAAGACAGAGTTTAGTTGCAAGACAGAGTTTATATTTTTCCGATAAGAACCAGAACAAAGAAATATTAATAATTGCCTGCACATTGTAGCATTTTCTGCAAAATGACATTTTGCAGGCTTGATAAAATTTTCCACAGTGTGCATCAGGCCAATAAATGAGAGGTCTTTAAAATTATCTTACCAGAACTATTCTTCTTTCTAAACAACACTGAAAAACAGTGAGATCAAAGAATTTCATAAAAGGCTCTTTCCACAGCTTATCAGTTGTCAAATGAAGGTATTAGGGAAATGGCCTGAGAAGCTTTTCCTACTTGATACCCCTTTTGAAGTGACTAGAACCACAAAACATGCCTTTTCTGTTGAGGATTCCAGTTGTGTTTCTCCAGTTGTGTCAGAGAAATAGCACAGAAAGCATCCTGCACCAGCTCGCACACTTCTGGGGACCTTGCTCTCATCCCAGGGTGTGCCTGGGCTTTTGGGAGCAGGCAGGGGTTGACCTTCCCCTGAGCTCACCATGGAGTTCATGGTTCCCAACACTTCAGCATGGGGATAGACTGAAAGATTTGCACCAATTCCCGGAACAGTCCATTGAGTAGAGAACACATCTCTCTCCAGAATAATTTGAGGTTAAAGATTTTCCCAAAGACGGAAGTCTTTTCAGTACATTTCTAAAGGTAGATGGTAGGAGACTGAACTGATGAAATGAAAATGACCATGCACCTTCATTGCAAGCCTTTGGCTAACAAAATCCACGTTTAATCCTGATCTAAGCCCCATCTGACCATTAAAATGTGTCAGAACAATAAATATTATATTACATGTGTCACAGAACAGACTTGCGTGTGCAGAAATGCGGAGAAACAAAAATAAATTGTAATTCTTTAGTGAAGTGAAAAATTACTATAAAAATGAAGATGTTTAAATCCACATGATTATGTTTAAGAGTCACAGTATGAAATTTTGGTCTGTTTAGGAAATTCAAGTTGAGCCAAAATTTTACATCATATTCCCACCTAGTAAAATGAAAGTTATATGGGGAGCAGGCTAACAACTGTCCACCCAGTGTTTCTGTGCTACACTGAATTAGTCTAAACTTTATCATTTTAATAACAATATTAAAGAAATACATAGTAGTTCCTCAGTACCCCATCCAGTCAGTTTATCTCAATGTATAGAGATTAGCTATGGTTTCTTTTTTAAATAGTGCTATGGGATGTGTTAGGAGCATGAAAAGCATGCTAAAACTCACATTCTCTTCTAGGAATTGGTATTCCACAGGGAGGCAACATAAATCTTCCATGACAAGAGCAACATACCAGGCCTGCTTTATTTCCATTAGAGATCTCAAGCAAACAACTTGCTTAAAGACTCTTTTCCAGTGACTCATATTATAGTTCAGTAAATGCAACAATGCAAGTTTTTATAGTAATACAGTGTAAAGATTTTGAGAACCTCTGGCTCTGAGGTCTCTACAAACAGAGATGTTTTGTGATAGGTTTGTAAAATCCGTGAAAATAATCATCTCTTTACATGAGAAACAAATATGGAGAGCACTGAAGAGCTTCTCTGAAGGCGATATATTACTTGCAGTGCAGCTAGGAATTGACATTTTGACTAAGTACAAGAAGTAACGCAAATAAATTGCAGCAATGAATACAGTTTGAAGTGGTATTTTCTCAAGTATTGAAACAGAATGACAATGGAGGTCGAGGAATCCTTATCAGTAGTGATTTTAAGAGCTAGGTAGGAGTAATGTTAAGAATTGATCAATTTCTAGGTGTGTGTTTTTCTCCCCTATGAGGCAGAATAGGTTCAAGGAACGCCACCAGGCTTCTGCTGCTGATGTCCCCCCATCAGGGAGGGGAGAAAGGAGCAGGGCATTTCTGGCATGGCAGGAGACCCCACTGCAATGCAGTGCAGACAAAACCACTTTCCTTCCAGCAGACTAGACTAATTGAGACTTGCAGTTTCTGTTCTTAGGTCTTTGTGGGCCAAGTAAAATCTAGTTCAGCTTTGCAGTTAGACCAGTGGCCCACAGCTCCAAGAGACAGACTTGCAGCACTGAGAAGGTTATAGCTCCCATTGGCCTAGGTGCAGCCTGCCTGTTATCTGCAGAATAAGATAGATGGCCTTGCAAGACTTCTTTGTATGGTTCTTAGATGCTCCAGTTTATGTCTTGACTTTGAGGGCACCTTTACTTTCAAGAATAACAATAACAAAAAAAAAAAGATTCACTTGAATGCTGAGGAATGCTGAGTGAAACTGAGCAAAGGCCCTTGCTATAACAGTATTCACCAACNAAAAAAGTAATAAAAAAACTTTGTTTAACTGGAAAATACAAATCATACATTTGTAGTTCTTGGGAAGTGTAAGATATCAGTTCCTATGAAGAGGCATTTATTCCACAAAATCCAGGATTCACAGAAATTGTCACCAGCTTATTTGGAATGAAAGCATTGCTACAAAACAGGATAAATATCACAATTAGTCATGAGAATAAATGCTGAAGTCAGAGACAGATAATGTATCACTGTATCTTGTTGCGAATTGTTACTCTAAATTTCAAGGGGGAATTAAATTAACAGGAGATAATTTTTGTTGTTTTCTTTAATATTATATCAGATATTTTTCTTGTTTTTATATTTGTCCCTCCTGATGCTGTGATTGTGGAAGATGAGTCTACCATTCTGATCACTCTTTTGCTCATGTTTTGAAGATTTTCTTTTAGTTTTGGGTACAGTGTGCCTGTGTAATTTCCATCAGAAGCAGGAAATGTCCAAGTTCTGAGGGGTGGGACAGTTGCTGCAGTTTTAGGTAATTTTAAACAAACTGAGCATCCTGTTTAAATAGAGTTAAGTAATCACAGTTTTGTACTAGTTGGAAAAGAATTCTGTACATGTATGATATGAATAAAATATCATCTGGCAACACATTCCAAGGCTGTGATATATTTATTTGATTTCTTGTGCAATAGAAATTGTATCTTTGACTTTTGTTTTGGTAACAAGTTTACTGACAGAACACGTCCCAATATGTAACAGCACTCTACTAGAATATGAACTATTTTGTCTTTAAATTTACCTGTATTTAAAATACGTATTAGTTTCCCTGATAATTCCAGTAGCCTCTGGAGAAACCTACCTCAGCTTTCTAAAATTGAGTGGAAAATAGTGTATTCAAACAAAGAACTTATTTTAGGGACCTAATGAAAATCAGGAAGAATTTATTTACATTCAATTGTATGAGAAACATAAATGATAGAAAAATTAGTATTTTGAGTAGGCAAACGTTACATAAGATGTGAATGTTTGTTGTTTTAAATGTTATAAGGGTTGAACTGAAAAACAAAAAACAGTGAAAAGATTTGTTCTCGGGCTTGTAGCATGGACGTACATTTCCTATCTGAAACTGAGAGACAGATTATTTATGTATTATTTATTTATTTTGTAATATTTCAACAATGAGGCTCTGCTGAACTGCATATTGGGTCCCCCACTTGATAAGAGTTGTTTGAAAGAAAAAAAAAATGTTTATATTCTTCAGATTGTGAGTGACAATTGTATTTGGCCTTATGTCTATCCATGCATTGTCTTTAAGATGCAGTCTAATGTTAAGGAGATTTTAATTGGCAAACAAACAAAGATCAGAGAAGTTAATGGGTAACAACTGAAAAATATCTTTAAAGGGCTACACAATAATTAATGTAAACACTACATCAAAGTCATTCCATATCTAGACTTTCATGGAGAGTTTACGTAGAAGCCAGTTCCTCAACAATGGTAAACAGATAATACACTGTGCAGTGTCATTTGTTAAATCAAAACTGATTGGCAAAAGTATTTGGTTTTGGTAGTAGGAAGACCTTAGTCATTAATCACACCTCCACAGAAAGGAACTGAATCAAGTTTGTTATGACCTGAGAGTTTATTATTATTGATGTTTCTGGAAATCACCCCACATTTTCCAATTAAAAACTTACACATTATTCCAGAATAAACAAAATGTAGAAGCTCTATCCAATGGAACATTTAAAACTTAAAGCCAAGTAAATGTATAGTGGCGACGGAGGGAGGATGACTTAATATATGCAATGATATTAACAAAATATCTGTAAATACATCTAAAAATTAGAGAAAGCAGTTTTGAAGAGGAAAAGTAATGGATAGTAATCAGAATAAAGAGTAAAGTGTTAGAAGAGTTTTCTGTAGAGCTAAAAGAAAGGCTTCTTTGAATGTCAAAGAGGATGAAAACCAAAATTAAGGCACAAATATAGGAGTAAAAAAAGAGAGAGAAGATGAAATCAAACTCCTGCGTTAAGTGAAAACTGGGCTTTCTCTCCCAGCTGTGATAGTGACAGAGACTAGAGAAATTTCTTTAGGAGTCCACTTAGGACAACAGAAAGCATCCAGAAGACTACGGCAATTAAGAAAGTCAAGAGGAGAGTCGGGAATAATAGAGGTGGCAGGCGGCCATGCATTAAAATATAGTGGTTAAGAGTCAGAAAATACTATGAAAATATGAAGTAAAGTTGACTGTTTGTTTTATCTTGACTTCTAACCTGTTTACTTCATATCCACTTTTAAAACATCTTCTCCATGTTCTCTGTTCTATTTTTCTTTCCACTTATTATTTTAAGTATTCTCATTCAACCATACCTTTTGAGAAACTTAATAAAAAGCAGGTATGATTAAGAGCTAAAATAAACCTTGCAGCAGAATCTAATTTCTTCAGAAAGCCTATCGACTTACTTTGCATCATTTTTCGCTTTATAGATGCCAAAAGAGTATTAATCTGCAACGTCTTTGTTTGTGATCTTTCCTTTTATTTCAGTTTATGTAATGAAATATTTCCCAGGGCTGCTTCACATTTATTTTGTTCACCAAAACATACTTCTCAGATATTATGAAAATGTAATCCAAAAATAATGCAGTCCAAATCAATTCAATTTTCTTTTGGAACAGAATCAATAATAAAGTCATAAATTGTATCTCATTTTTAACTAAGTAAACACTATATTGTTCTTTAATAATGCATAATTCTTCAGGGCGTTCACTCTATCTTTTCACACTCAAATACTTGATTATATCCTGGTGATACTTGTAGCATGATGCATGTAATATTTACAATAAAGCATAATTCAATTATTTCATAACTATTTGAGGATGAAATCCTGTCCTTATGGAACTCAAAATGGTTTTGTTGGGTCACATATACATTCATACATTCTGATAGAAAGCATATATTCGGAGTGATAAGAAATTGTATTTTGATCATTAACTTCTGATGAAAGGCAAGGAAAAAAGTTTACGTAGCAGGAATTAGAACTGTGTCTCTGTTTTAGTTGTTGTGAGAACGTTGGAAAAAATAAATGGACTTACCAATCTCAGATGACGTTCATAAGTTGTTGTTTTCTATTGCATCCTCTTTCCTGCAGATTATGTCATTGTCCTGACCAACAAAAAGTGAAAAAAAGCAAAAAGAAAGAAAGACTAAAAAATGAAGCAGAACAGAGAATAGCTTTAGAGCTTCAGAGAAAAGAATTTTCAGTGTTTCTGTTTCCTATGAATTCTAATTAGGAAGCTGAAATGTACACTCAGAGAAGTTAAGAAAATAATTTGAAATAGAAATGTGTAGCAGAAAAATGCAGCAGAAGAGTGACTTCAATCATAGATTCATAAATCGAAGTTTTAGTTGGTATACTTTTGAAGAGATGGTTAACTAAGCTGAGAATTTGACAGAAATATCCCTTTACTTGAGAATGGGATGTGCATCATAATAACGATGGGGAAGAGGAGAATAGCACAGTCCAGGTCTGGTAATGGAGCTGCTGCTAAATATTTTGCTCAGACCAGCTGATGACAGGATATTTCACTAAACAATCCAGATGATAGTTTTTAGTTGGCTAAATTGGAAATGTACTACAAAATACTGAACCCAGAAGTTTGAACTAAACACAGTTTCCGATATTTAGAATCAGCAGTTAGGTGTTCGGTGGATATAAAAAAAAATTTGTTCTTTTTGGCTCAAAAATAGAAGCATTCAGTATAAAAGTGATTAAATATTTATTCTGATATGTTAGGAAATGGCCCTGATATAAAAAGTTCTGCATGCCAGCCATTACTTCTGTGCATTGCTGACAACCAATTTTGGAAAGTTTAAAATAGCAATGTAAGAGTGTTCAGTTTCAGCAAATTTCAGCCAAATGTTAGTTAGACTCTCCCCAGCCTTCAGTCCAAATAGTTCCTGTGCATGAAACATTGCACTGTATCTTTCCATGTAAGATGTAATTTATTGCAACGTGTTGCAAAGCGATATTCGTACCAGGAGTACTCACCAGAGGTGTTCTGCCTCTAGTGTGGTGATGAGGAGCCTAATGAAGGACAATGCCTGTATCTTCTGCTTAGAGATCTTCTATCCACTTATGCTACATGACAATACCAATATCGTCAAAGTTTTTACTTCTCTATTGCAAAGCTGACTGCGTGTTGTCTTATCCTTAACCACTAGCTTCTGAAATCATAAGGCCATCTGAGAACTATCAGATTTCTTTTAAAAGCAAAGCTGTAGTTCTCATGGGTTCCAGAAGGAAATCAGAGGCACTACACAGGGACCCATATTTTTTCAGAAAGAAAGCAAAAAAGTTGGTTTTTAAACCCTGCAAAAAGGTTAAGTGATCTGCATCATGATCTTGAAAGTTTTGTATCTCCAAGATATGGGTGGAAAGGCACAAGTTTTTTTTCTGCATCCTCTTTCTGTAAGTGGCAAAATATAAGCCCAAATATCTAGCCTCCTCCAGGAAACGACCCTGATAGATATGGTATTTAGACACTTAATGAGCAGGATTAATGTGTCTATTTAAGGTTAAGCATATTTTAAGTGCTATGCTTTGAATCTGAGCCCTGATGATTAAAAGCAAACAGAAAACATTTATAAATTTCTGGACTCGTATCTATAAACTGTGTAATCTGCAGGAATGGATTCACTGGTAGGAGGCTAATTAAGTTCCATCTTGTTGGTTTTGCTTGTCCAAAGCAATGCTGCATCCTGTCTCTTTTTCTTCAACCAGATACCACGAGCCAGAGTTAAACTGCAATGTTAAGTGGAAGTTGGAGAGGGGCTCTGTTACCTGGTCCCATGTTTGAAAACCGGTGTACTGTGTGACCAGAGGATGAAATGTTTGTTTCCCATGAGCTAATGCAGAGCAAGGAGTATAATGCTTGGATCTGTTTTCATGTCGTATGAGAGTTACCTCCACCTCTGTCTAAACTCTTGCACATACAGATGTAGGTAACTAACTGTACAAAAATAAATAATCTGGTAGTACACTTAGAAACCCAGGGAGGGTGTGCAAAGAGCTGAGAATTTAAGGCTGTTAGCACAGATTAGGGAAAACTGCAGATCAGTAAGAAACAGCTACAATGTAGGACTTAAATTACACCAAGTGCATATGTGTCATTTCTTTACTTATGTCTTCATCTACACTGCCAGTGTAAATCCTAAATGTTTTAAGAAGTAGAGGGTTTGGTTTTTTTTATTTACTAGTGTTCTCTATTCTTTTTTGCTGAATACTTGAATTCTGGATTTTTTCGTTTTCTGAAACATGACAAGATGTGGTGTTTATCTGAAAATCTCAGTTACTGCTTACAAATTAAGATCTTTTCTGGTTCTCCATGGAGTAAGACTTGAAAACTTCAACTTTGAAGTGATAAGGATCAGAAGTAAATAAAAAGAACTCAATATATATTTCAATGGTGTAGTTATATTTCAGTGTCTTATGAGAGTGTGATAAGTTTAAAAAGTTGTATGAGTGTGTTTGGGATTGGCAGCACTGGTTTCTATAGCTTAACTATTCTATTTCATTTGTACATAACTTGAGAAAGATATTCTGTAGACAAAGTAGCTAGCTGATAAGAGATAAGAGAAGAAATAATGAGCCTGAAATTTCCTCTGAAGCTCTTCAGTAGTTGATGGAATTGATTTTCTCTATTGTTATGGCTGACAAAAGAACAAGCAGCAGCATTTAAGAGACTATGTTATTACTTGAAATTGCTTATAATTCCTTACTTATATGTTGATGCATGGAGGGGTGTGTGTGTGTGTGCATATTGCTTATTAATACACTTTGATTCTATTGAATTTTTGTCATTTCACTTTGAGATCTTGTCTCACTTTTTTTAGGTTTGGGGGCTTTGGTTGTTAGCTTTTTCAGAATCGTAGCTTTTGTTTCTTTCATTTCTTGACGCAAATGCTGCAGTTGCCTCAAGTACAGCTTCAAGCAGTCTTTTGTGTGACTAAAAGAAATTAGCTAAATAGCACTGTTTAATTAATTTCAGGACCGCCTCTTTTTCGTCATGGAGTATGTAAATGGAGGAGACCTAATGTTTCAAATCCAGCGCTCACGCAAATTTGACGAACCTCGATCCCGCTTTTATGCAGCAGAGGTCACATCAGCACTCATGTTTCTTCACCAACATGGCGTCATCTACAGGTACTTTTTTGATCAAAAATAAAGTATTCTTGAAGCTCGGGGCTGGTTTTAGCTAAAATCCTCTGTCTCTTAGCAACCAGATTTAGATTAGTTGTTTGTTCCAATTTGCTAACACAGAACTTTTTCGGCTGTTTATCATTGAGAATGTTAACATTTGAATAGCCTCTGCAGCAGTCGCCAGCTGTGTGTGCCAGTTTTGTATTATAATACAAATAAAGCGTTTTTGAAAAAGCTTGGCACATTGTGAACCAGAGGTGACCTTTCTGCAGATCAGTGTAATCTCTTCACTTTCCTCTCCGTGCCATAGATTTCCTCTCGTTTTCTAACTCCCTGCCACTTCCTGAGTTTGTTTGTCCTAGTTGTCTTCACTCTGATACAATCGGGATAGTAGTCTGCAATGCTTTACATATGCCCCTTCCTCTTGACTGTTTGGGTGAAGCCTTAGTCACCAGCAGGAAGTGGCTCTCTGCAGACTATTTTGATTTGCTTGCCAGTAACCCACATCCATTTGAACCCCCGCCCCCACAAATCTCAAATCTTGAGCGTGTGTGTACACAAAAATATGTGTGGTTTTGTTGTGTTATGAAGAATGCATCAAGGTATAGGTATTTTACTATTAAAAATAAGGAATCACTTTGAAAAATTTCAACCTGCTCTCAAGGCAGCTGATAAGTCCTTTATCTTGACATTTTATCCATCCCTTTTATTTTGTTTGCCGTCAGCAGACTGTCAGTGCTTGTGATAAATTCAGGCTTTCACAAACAGGGTGGTTTACAGGTTTTGTGACAGAGGTCTGATCTACCTAGTAAATAAATTCTAACAATTTTTATATTCTTACCCTCTTCTGGGTGATCATTTTTTATTTGAGGTAGGACAGACATTGACATTTCTTAGCAGAAGCATCATGATGTGTATATGGAATTTGTCACATCCCTGGATTCGTTTTAATGCTGCTCTCAAAAGTATTAGAAATTAAAAGTGAATTATAAATGTTTGATAAACAGGACTAAGCAGCAACTTCCATCAGAAGCTATTGGCTTTCCTACCAACTGGGATGAAACTTCCCAGAAAAAGAATCTCCTTTCCAGAGACATCAAAAACATAAGGAGATTGAATCTTGTAAAGAAAATGGGAATTACTGTGAAAACAGACCTTTGGTCAAAATTTAGTCTTCTTTAGAAAACTTTCACTAGCTCTTCATCTTCACCTCCAGTTCTGGGCTCCTCAGTTCAAGAAAGATGAGAAATTTCTATAGAGAGCCCAGCTCTCAAGATGTTGAGGGACCTGGAGCATCTCCCTATGAGGAAAGGCTGAGCTCTGGGGCTGTTCATCTTAGAGAAGAAAAAGTTGAGAGGGGATCTCATAAACACTTATAATAAATACCAAAAGGGCAGGAGTCATGTGGATGGGGCGGGATTCTTTTCAGTGTTGCCCGGTGATAGGACAAGAAGCAATGGACACAGACAGGAGCATACAAAGTCCCATACAAATGTAATGAAAAATGTCTTTACTTGGAGAGTGACAGAGCACTAAGACAAGCTGCCCAGAAGGACTGTGGAATCTTCTTTACTGTAGATATTCAAAACCCATCTGGATTCTTTCCTGTGAAACCTGCTGTAAGGAACTTGCTTTAGCAGCGGATTGGACTAGATGATCTCCAGAGGTCCCTCTCAACCACTATAGTTCTGTGATACTGTGATCTTTTATTAATACTTGTATGATGTTTGTGTAATGGGTTGGAGTTTCTTCTCTACCACTTGACATACATTTATTTTCAAGTGCTGAATAACCAATGCCCTTTCTTGCCCATAGAATATTTCTTGCTCCTTCTCTGTGCTTATTTTCAAAGCTGTATATTTGTACATTTAGATAGTAGAATGTGGCAATTTCAAAATTTTCTAAATATCCACTATAAGGGATCAGACAAGTTGGATGCTTTAAAAAGTGAAGAATTTTCAGGATTTTTTTTTCCATGAGAAGACTTGAGCTTATTTTCTCTTTCTGAAAGCTGGAATTTACACACTTTGTAATCAACAGTCAGTGCAGTGATTTCTTTGAAACAGCAAGAAACAAAATTCAAATTGGTAAAATTACCTTCTAACATCTATATATGAATTTATTATTCCTATTCCCTCCCTCCTCCCATCCTTTAACTACATCCTCTTTTCTCTCCTCTTATTCTCTTTTCTTCCACCGTTTCTCCTTGTCTTATGTGTAGCTTCTACTGTGTTGGCTTCTAGCTGCACTGAGACACCTGGTGTATATGTGTTCTTTCAGTGGCTTTTTGTCAGATTCAAAATACTTTGATCCCAAGAAAAATGTCATTATGATGAAACAGTGCTTTATGATCTAAACTTTATAAGATTCTCTCAACTTCTGATTCAGAAATTATGTTGACATGTCCATGCTACAGAAAAAAACAAAAAAGTTGTATGTGGCATATTATATTGGGTGTATTGTCAGAAGAGGCAAAAGAAGAGAAATAGCATGCATTGTAGAATGAAAGTAGCTGTTGTAAAAAGCAACAAGAGGAACATTAAGAATACATGTAGTTGTATTCTGCTTTGGCACAGGCTTTTAGACCTGGACATGATTATGTCCAGTTTTGGACTGATTATTGAGAATTTTATTGCCTCACTTATTACAATATGAAAAATGCATTGGGATCAAGTCATTCTTCCACATCTCCTAAGCTTCTATTAGGTGGCAAACAAGGAAAGAGAAAAAAAAAAAAGCTATGCTCTTGAATAACTACCAGTCATAACTACCTAACCTGCCTTCAGAAATTTTAATAAAGAATACTTGTCTTCTGTGTAATTATATCTCTAGAAAAAACATTGTGGTATGAAATTAATGGTTATTCTCCAAAGTGGGAAATGGTGCTTATGTGGGCAATACTTCAAGGAAAATGGGAAATATATAAATAAACTAAGATGTTTGATGAAAATGCAGGTTTCAAAATAGCTGCTGTAGCTTCTGATCTTTTTTCAGCCATGTATGTGAAAGTATTTGTTTGGAACTAAACATAGTTATATTTTTGGAAGTAAATAGCTAGCTTTAGCTCATGCTTTGGCTTGTTGGCTAGATTTTTAGAAAGTGCTATGATGATACTAAACGATCATCTTTTTTAATAACTAGTTTATCCTCATTTCCCCTGAAGTTCAAAGAGAAAGCCAGCTCTCTGTTTGGCAATAGAAATTATTCTGGAGGTTCACATCTTAGCAACTGGCACAACTGTTCCCAGGCTTATCCAATTATCCATGTGCTGGCTGGAGTTAAGCACCTTCCTTCTGTTTATGGAGTTTATATTGGAAGTAAAGATTAAGCTCACAATTTTTATAAATAAAGATGCTGCTGTTACTATATTCATAGTGTGTGATAGATAAACTTTAGGATAATTCTCTGTGTGACCTTTTTGAGTATATAAAGTTACTGTCATTGTAGCAGAAACTCTTCAGCAACTAAAAAAAATACGTTATCCCTTCCACCTTCCCTCTCATCTGACATGCATTATTCAGGCACATGTCAAGTTTGGGCCTGACAATACAAGTAGAATCAGTCAGAAATAACAAAACTTTCCGTCTTTGTTTCTGGCTGTTATTGTTTGTGTTGTGCAATTGCACTACTCTGAAAAAATGTATCCAAACTTCAGGAATTAAGGGCAAGATTGTGAATCTCATTTTGCTTACAAGCTGAATTGGACTTAAAACTCAGCGAAGAAAGTTTGTGGTCTATGTTCACTGTTACCTGTTTCTGGAGTCTGGTGTTATCATCAGCTTAATGTATCTTCTCACACAGAGAAGATATGCCAAAATGGGTGTTAAGAAGCCACCGCTTCCGTACTTCCTTCTAATACTGACCCTATACTGCACTGTGGTGCAGTTCCCACAGATGTGTAAATGAGACCCATTCTCACTTAACCTGCAAGTGTTGGGCTGAGTACAGAAATTCTCATGTGGATGACTCTGCCTCTCATTTCCAAGTGAGGTGATGCAAGTAGCCCATTCTGGCCTGAAATACATGCAAAGAACTGTTGTCTCCTCAGGCAACAACATCAGCATGAGGATGGGGCACCAGCTCATGAACGCACAAACCAGCATCCCCTGTTAATATTTGATAGAGGGAATAACTGAGTGTACTGCAAATCTTGTTTCAGTGGCCAACATTTGCATGTCATGGTGACCTCTAGCATAATGCAAGACCATTCAAATAATTCTGTGGGGTGCTGTCTCTGAAATGCAGAACAAGGAAACTAAATATACACAATTTCAATTTACCAAAGAGGATTAAAAATATCTTGATTGGGAAATTATTGTCACCTACTTTGGTGGGAAGGGGTGCTATCTAGAGGGATCTGGACAGGCTTGAGAGATGGATCCATGCCAACCTCATGAAATTCAACAAGGCCAAATGCATGGTCCCGCACCGGTGTTGGGGCAATCCCAAGTAGAGATACAGGTTGGGTGGAGAATGACTTGAGAGCAGCCCTGAGGATAAGGATTTGGGGGTGTTGGTTGATGAAAGACTCAACATGATCTGGCAAAGTGCTCTTGCAGCATAGAAGGCCAAACGTATCTGAGTAGCGTCAGGAGAAGAATGACCAGCAGGTCAAGGGAGGTGATTCTGACCCTCTACTCTGCTCTCGTGAGATCCCCTAAGAGGACCAGCTGAGAGAGCTGGGGCTCTTCAGCCTCCAGAAGAGAAGGCTCCAGGGGGACCTTATAGAGGCCTTCCAGTACCTGAAGGGGGCCTACAGAAAAGCTGAGGAAGGATGTCTTCTAAGAGCGTGTAGCAATAGAAGGAGAAGAAATGGTTTTAAACTGGAAGAGGGTAGATTTAGACTAGATATTAGGAAGAAATTCTTTACTGTGAGGGTGGTGAGACACCGGAACAGATTGCCCAGAGACGTTGTGGATACCCCCACCAGAAGCATTCAAGGCCAGGCTGGATGGGGCTTTGAGCAACCTGGTCTAGAGGGAGGTGTTCCTGCCTATTGCAGGGGGGTTGGAACTACACGATCTTAAAGGTCCGTTCATACCCAAACCGTTCTATGATTCTTTTGATTTCAAATGTAAGTTCTGTGAGAAGACATTGCCTTCAAATTGTACAGCATCTGTTTACAAAGGAGTTCGCATTCATAACTTTGGGTTATCATGTTGCTCAACAATACGAAGTAGCAATCCATTCTGTAACTTGCTGCAGCTTTCTGAGGCTCTGTGAACTCTGTAATTAGTGTGTTGGTTGCGATGAAGGATATATTAACACCAAATTGAGGAGAATGTGAATATTAATATTCTGGTGCCAATCCTTTAATCCCTCCAGGCTTTTTTTTTTTTTTTTCCTTTACACAAATACCCTAAAAACTTGTTTGAACACTAACTGACTTTTTCCTTGGATTATCAGTTCTCTCGGCATTCCCATCTATCAAGGCAGCACACACTGGTGTTTCAGTGAGAAGAACTACCTAAAATTAAAAGCACTTTCATTAGTGTGTTTTTACTTGAAACAAGAATATTTAGAAAGTCTGACTTCAGAGTTGGTCGTATGATTCAGTGCAACCTTGGCAAAGTAACGAGGAGTTATATTTACACTGATGAAAATGTTGCATGGTCAGTGGTTAACACCTTAAAAGCTGTCATTCTCCCATGTTACCTCACTGTGTTATTTCTGAAGGGCAGCAACCAAACAAAATTCCTCTCCCCCCATTTTTTGACTCTTAAAAATACAGAACTCAAACTAGGAGGCAGGGAGCATATTGAATGTGTTTGTAAGCATGTAAAAATCATCTTACTGTTAGCCTAAACAATTAAAGTTTAAATCGCTACTTGAGCTATTGTCTATGAACAAGGGCAAGAAAGACCATGTACCTCACAGAGCATACTCAGACATAAGTACAGCAATATTCTGAAAACTGCCCCTTCTCCTCATAAACTGTCCATTGCAGGAGTCTGCTACGGAGAAGCTAGTTTACTTCTGGCTCAAGTGAGCAATAAGCAATTTATTTCCATTCCCTTTGATGACAGCAGGGGCAAGGCATGAGTTGCACTGCAGTGCATGGCTGAGTCCCAGAGCACCCAGGGACTGCTGCCAAAGCTGCACTACCGGACTGACTCTTCCTGCCAGATTTGTGGCCCAGGGTACATGTGTGCTCTGCTCGTATGGTCCAAGTTT
Source organism: Pavo muticus (assembly GCA_016647715.1). Lineage (NCBI taxonomy): Eukaryota > Metazoa > Chordata > Aves > Galliformes > Phasianidae > Pavo > Pavo muticus. The sequence continues at coordinate 992,737 of JACDJE010000188.1, forward strand.
CCCAAACCAGGTGGGAGTTCTGATGGGATGTTATTCAGTGGTCTCCCACCCTCTTTGCACTTTTTCTTGCTGGGTCTAGGCAAACCAGCAGTCATGAAATGCATAAATAAGCAGGATGTCTTCCCGCAGGAAAAGGCAGTGGGCTGGGGTGGAGAGAAGCTGGGCCGAGGGAGATGTGAAGCAGGAAGAAGGGTTGGTTCCCAGGCTTCTGGCATTCGGACCCAGGGAGTCCACCCTGCCATCTGCCTAGCTTCTGCTTTGTGCTAAAGGCTGCTGCTGGATAGGAGAGCTTTTGACAAGGTTTCCAGCTGTGGAAGAATGAGTAAAGACTGTGGGAATAGGATATGAACCCTGCCGTCTTGCCAACAGTAAAATGCTTTCTAAATTTCTCCTGGTTTTGTAACATAAGAAAGTCCTTAGTTGGTGCTTGAGTAGGAGTCGGGTAAGCAGAGGAGCAGTGCTGGGCAGTAAATAGTTAGAAGGACAGAGCAGCAACATTGACCTCATCTGGGGAGTGACAAGGTACTTCCAGGGGGAGTTCCCAGTAGCAAGGTCAGCATTGTTTTTTTGCTTCATGTTTATTTGATGCAAGATTTTCTTGTTTAATGACCGTTTGTATAGTGGTGTATTCTGTAAATAAAGCTATGACCTTTACCTTCTGATAACAGTAAAGGAGTGGGTTAATATTAAATGAGAGAGGGCAGGGAGTGGGAATCTGCCGGAGTTAATGCCAAGTTTACATTCCAGCGAGGGCAGCCATGTTCCGGTACTCTCAGTAGAAAGGCCAACAGCACTTCTGAGCAGATAATAGCAGCTAAATGCTATAGAGCATGTTTATATTTATTTCTGGATAAATGTCAGTGATTTTAGATGATTGATGTTTGTACTTTTGTTTTTATAACAGGAAAAATGTGTTTTGCAAATCTGCATTTGATAAGAAGATTTTAACTGAGAGAAGCCTATACAGAATAAAAATCACAAGAGTTACAGCACATGTAAAACTGAAATGTACCAACATAAGGCAATACCTACAGTTTCCCTAAAACACTGAGGTATAGCTTTGTTTCTCCAGAAACACGTACACTGGTTCCAAACAAACCACAGTCTTCACTTTTCCAACAGAAGGAAAAGAATGTTTTTGTTTCTCCTTGCATTAAAACTCTGAAGTTCCTTCGTAAATTTGATTCTCATGTAAACCGACAAATGTTAGGACTGAATTTTGCTGTGCCCTTCAGTCATGTTTGTCTTCAAACAATGGAAAATATTTCTATAACTCAGTTGCAGCGGTGTTGAAACTATGTCATGTAAAGGGTGAGGCTTTGCCTTTTTGCATGTTATTAAGTGCTTCTGCCAAAGTCTCACAGTAATACAGAAAAGGGCACAGCAAATGTGGCTCTAAGGTGACAAGCATTTCATAGAGTGTCATACTCTCGGGATGCAACAGAAAAGTTGGAGAGAAAAGCAAAATGTTAGATGAAAATATGCAATGAGCTCTATTTAGCATTTTTAAAATGTTAAAAATACTAAACCACCTTTAAAGAAAATTTGGATGACACATTTTGGTGAAGGCATTTACATATAACTTTTTCTATGTTTTGATCAGAACTTTCCTGTGTTCGACTCGAAGTTTGCATTCAGTCTCTTTACCCCCTCTTCCCCCGACTTTACACTCCCTTCTTGTTATAAAACAGCTTATCTCTTACACACTGCTCCAGCAAACATCTCTGCATGCAGATCACTGTAGTCATAGGCTGATTTTGACTCTGTGAGACTTCTCATATGTGGGTATTGTGCAGCTTCCTGTATGATTTAGGACCCTTTGGTTCAATTTTAATGATTACAAAAGTGTTTACTTTGAAATAGAAGTCCTCACTATTGTTTAAAAATGTATATTATTTTGCTCATCCCTGCAAAAGGCTATGGGAAAGGAGAATTTAGCTAATCTGAATGGCAACATAACTGTATTACCACTGAAACTTTTGAAAATACTAAAGACATCCATTTAGCAGGCAACTTCATAATATTATGTAAGAGAACAGAAATAATACTGCTCTCTGAGAGGTTAAATATAGTAACCAAATGAACTGAATCAGAGAAAAGGCAGCCTGTAAGAAACCCAGCATTTTGGGGAGTGCTTCAAAGTCTTTTCTGCCACTAGAATAAACAGTACTGGGGGTTACATCAGAAGGACCTTGGACAGAGTAGGTGCAGTGTAACCAGAGAATCAGAAAATGGAACAAAATAGATCAGATGGTCAGGAGTGTGCTGAAAATCACCTGAAAGCTGAGGAGTGCCAAGGCCAGAGCGTAGTCACTCAGCTTGCTTTCCTGTGGCAAAATTAATGTCTGTCCTGTCCTTTGCTGCCAGTGGTTCCAAACATGCAACTGTCCAGAGCAGCAGCCAGGGGCAAAAATACAGTGATAGAAAGGGATCTTCCTGCTGTCACAGCTTCAGTTAAGTGTTGCTGTCTGGGCTGCACATGTTGATCACCTCTGCCAGGGACTGTTCTCGTTGCAACTGCTGCAGGAGGCCTGGGGCTATCTGCATCCTGAAACACGCAGAGGCAGATGGAGCCAGGCAGGGCCGTTCTCCTGCTGTGGTCAGATTGAGTTTTGCTTCCCCACACCACAGGTCTGCATTTTTGTTTAAGTCTTATATTCATCCTCTTTATAGTAAATCTAATGGTTAATAACATTTTTGAATGAAAGCATAATATGGTGGCTTGGTTTGATCAGTATTCCATATCAGGTGAAACTGCGACATATGGTTACTTTTTGTGTGCGTTTTTGTATTATGCTACTGAGAAGGCCTTTAGGTGAGAAGAAAAGCATATTGCGGCAAAACAGATGTAAAGATGGAAAGTAGGCCTCACAACCCTGATAAGTGAAAAATAAGCAGACTGCTTACTTTGACAAAATAAAGTTTTTTATTGAAAAGAAAAAAAAGGTAATATTCAGTGTATAAGACTTCTTCCAGTGTACTTACCGGATATATCTTCACTTCTTGCCTCCTGCTTCTGGAATTTTTTGCCATTAGTCAGTCTTGCAAAACAACAGTGAAAGAGGGGGGAGAAATAATGCCTATACTTACATAGGTGTATCTTTTCCTCCAGGCTTTAATATACTCCTGCTGATATATGGAACTGTCAGAAAATACGGTTCTTCAAAGTGTGTCAAATGCACATAGTACGTGTAGTTGTGTATAATTTTAATGTTGATTTGATAGTAAAAGTTGTAAAAATACTCTTCATGAAGTATTCCAGTCTTAGGCATATGATTGCCAATCAGAGGGAAGGAAAGGATGAGAAAGCTTAGCAGTGTAGCACTGGTTGCACTTTGGCATGAAACTGAATAAAGTAGAAGAAATGCCCTAAGAAAAAGAAACAAAGAAAGCTAACTGACTAATAACCTGAGCAGACGAACTTCATGTGTGCAAAACCTGGAATATTAAGTATAAAATTAAGTTGCAACAAGTAAACATTATGGCACTTCAACAATTATTTACTTGATTTATTATAAGGTTTCCAAGGGAGATCCTACAGTCTACTAACACCCATTTAAAAAAATGCCTAAATATATTCTAACAAACACAAATAATGAGTCAGATGGAATTGCTATAGTCAGTGAAATGGGTAATGGATATTTAAAAGCTTCCAAACATCAATAAATCTGAAACAGCTCTAAAGTAGTACTTGTAGAGCAAAAATAATATGCAATTAAGAAACTGCCTGAGTACATATTTGCCTAAAGTTAACCACCAGTAAGTGGACAGTAAGTGTTTATGGTACTGTATACTGAGGAAATAAAAAAGGCATACCAAATATCTGCCGTTTTATTTGTTAATAATTTCTAATAAGTCCAAAGGGGACCATGCAGTTTATTATTCTATGTTATCATTATCAAGAGGCCCCGAATCTCATTTATATGAAAATTATGAATACCTAATAGAATAAAAAAGTTTCTTGAATTATGAAGTGGGGAAGCAGACAGCAGCTCAAAAGTATACCACTTGCTACAAGGCTGAAGATTGTCCTTTGACAGCTTCCACAAGACCATATTACATGAGAAGTAGGACAAAATTTCTGTGTTTCTGTGGATGACCCAAGAGGAAAAGAATTGCACAGTTGTTCTGTCCGTGAGCAGAAGAGCCTGAAGAAATTTTGAAACAGCATGTTGGAAATTCTCTATGTAATAACAACAGCAACAAAATATTAGCTGATATTACTAAGCTGGAACTTACAAATCTATAGATAAATCTCAGACATAAGTCATTACTGGCTTGGCTATAGGTGCTCATAGTTAGGACACAATAATACTTTGTATAAACCCAATCTGATACAGACTTAGACTAAAATCCCCAAATCGATCCACAGAAAAAAAAGTATTTTATTTTTTACACAACTTATTTATAGGATCCATCTTAAAAAACAGTCATACACAGTTATGTTCACCTTCTTACAGCAATAGTAGCATGGGACTATGACTATGAAAGAAAGTGGAAGGGATGATGGCAGGGGTAAGGTGGATGGTAATGGACCAAACTGGACGTTAATCATATTGAAGTGCCCTTTGATATTTCATTTACTATTCCTTCAAGTTCTAACACAATGCTACTAATTGGCCATAGAGACCATAAACTAGGATCCTCATTTGCTCCACAGTAGGCCAAAGTTGAGTCTAATTCATCATATGCATGTCTTTGTGAGATGGTGCAACAACCCTCTCATTTTGTTTTATACTGTGTTTTGATTATTGTGTTTCTCAGAGATTCATTTGTTCATGTATTTTTATTTGGAATCCAGAAAGTGATAATACATAACAAAAATCTGTGATAAATTTGGTTGTAGGTTGACATGGATATATAGAGACTGCTACTGCTGTATAAAAGACTACCTCTTAAAAAAAAAAAAAGATTCTCATTTACAGTAATAGCTGTTTCTGTTACCAGAAAAGCAAAGCAATTTTACAGTGGAATTGAACTGTACTCAGTGTACTCAGTTTAAGACTGTCAAAATGATGCAAAGAGACTTTATTGAACTGTATAATTTAATGAAACTTCATGTTATGTACTTCATCTGTGAGATGTATAATTAGGTTTCTTTCTAGTCTTGGCCCACATAAATATCTGGGAGTTTTATATGATAATTTCTGATCCTGTCAGAGCAAAGAATCTGGTGAGCAAGTCTCTGAAGTATTACTGTATTGGATAAGTGCACACAAGTTTTGAAGGTAGCTTCTCAGGCTCAAATTCAGCTGTTTGGTTTTTTTTAATGTGAAGAAATTGTCCAAGATTATCTTGCTTTGGTCAACAGTTTATGTTATAATCCTGCTGAAGTCAGTATTTACATGCAATGATTACTCAGTAAGTATCAAACATTAGAGATTAAAATCATATTTCAGTCTCCTAAATCTTATTTTCAGAATTACCTCTCTTTATTTTCATTTGGGCTAGACTGTTGAACCCTACTGTGTAGCCTCTCTGTTTTACAGCTAAAGGAAAATTGGCACAGCACTCTTTGCTAATGCTGATGTTGGTAAAAGTGAATAACCTGTACATTTCCTAAGTCTTGACCTGTCATTGTTCATGGGAGTAACCCACTTGACTCACCTTTCCATAGCATTTTTCTATTAATTAAAAATAGTGAGTTCTTTTATATGAGTAGATTTTTAGTGCTGATATTATACTGTTGGCACTACAGCCAAAGTAGTGTTCCCAAGAAAGTGTTTTCAGAAGGACACTGGGGTAGATACTTGTGCTGCATTTGAAATAACACTGGATCTGGATTTGGAGCTTCCTGTCCAGAGAGATTCCCTGGGAGTGTTTGTACAGCTTGCTACAGAAGTGCTGGGGGAATAATTTGATTTCACTACGCAACTGTAGTTTGAAAAGTTTATCTTATGAATTAAGATATGTAACCCTCTTTTAATTATGAATCAAAATGAACTTTGGAGCTGCAGTTGGGACCATTAGGGCAAATCACAAGCTTCTGTGACCTCTACCTTGAAGTGGTACTGAGGTTTATTTTATGTATAGATTAACATAGAAAGGAAATTAACCGCCTTTTTTTTTTTCTGGCATTTTCATCATATTTTACAGACAAATAATAAAGATTTGTTTTAGTTTTCATAGAATCCCTCTACGGCAGCAATTTTCCATCAAATATAATGGAAAATTAGCTATATAGAATTTTGAAAGACAAATGTATCTGTATAAAAGAATCCTTTTAAATGATTAAAAATAGAATGGATTTAACCAGCTGGTTTCACAAGAATTTCTGCAGAAATCTATTAAACTTCTGATTGCTGCTGTTTTGATCCTTATAAATACAGCAGGATTAGAAAAATTTTTAAATTAGAATCTGCATAACCTTTCCCAGTTCAGATCATGTGATTGGGCAAAAAGATCTTCAGGCATGTAAGCTATGCTCCTGAAATCAGAATAGAAGCAGAAATTATTAAAATCTTTTTCTTGAGTGATTACATATAAGTAAGCATTTTGTTAGAAGCAAAATTCTTGCAGAGTTACATGATTTCATTTATGCTATCTAAGTTATTTAGTCCATGCTGCGTAATATTACAGGCACTACCCTGTGGAAAGGCTTTCATAAAAAAGACCCAAGAGGCTGAACTAAGGCCAAAGTGAGGCTGGAAAAATCAGTGTCTGTACAGAAGTTCACCAAAGAAGGTTTTTTCTGGCTAAGAAAGCATTCTACTCCATGGAAACATGATATGGAGCTTTAACAGGAGTCTGCTTACTGCTAGGAACTGTGTTTGTTCCCCACTGGGACACCCTTGGGAGCACAAGGAAGAGAATTCTGATACGTTTGTTTCTTTTATGAAAAGAAACCCTCTATGTAAAAACCTTCAGCAACCCTTTTCCTTTACACTTCCAGTGCATTATAAAGCTGCAGAGGTCCTCGGCCGGTAAAGAAATGAGCTGAAATGTAGATTCATACTGGCACATTAATGGCTTGCTCAGGATCTGTTCCCTGTCACCTATGTTTGGCCATTTTATTGTATGCCCCGTGTTATGGCTGCCAAACTAAAATAATCTCTTTGAAAATGTTGTCCTTCGTAAGTCTGTGTATGTGTAGATAGATATTACAGAAAAGAAATGAAAGAAAATGAATAAATTCAGGTTATAGTGTTGGATTCCAGCATTGCAACAGTTTTTTTTTTCCTGAACGATTGTTCTGTCTCATCCTGACAGAGCGCAGAATAAGTATTACTGAGGGTGTATAAAATCTGTACTACCCTTTATGAGCAGATTCTAATGTTTTAAGAGTTCTTCATCTTCACTGTGTCTTGTCTTGTTTGAGTATGCTGAAGTTCTGGCCCTGTGGGTGAAAAAAGGGGATTTATGTGTCTCATTAGAAAGAAGGTGGGGTGCAGAAGAGAGCAGGACTTAGGAAGAGCTTTGGAGCACCAAGTGGCCTTTATTGAGTTCTTTGTTCTGTGGGTAGATAATAAGGCTGCGTGAGTCAGTTTTGAGTCTTATCACACAGCTCAGGCAGGCTAATGTTCTCCTTTCTGTATAAAACTGGACCAGAGCATGGGGCTTTCTTATTTGCTGGGAAAACATGGTATCCTTCTCCCCTCACTGAGTCAACAATAAATTTGGAACTGGTCATTTCCGAGGGAGGTGTTGACATTTGTGTTATGTTAACAAATAGAATAATGTCATTTGACATTCCTCGAAGAAACAAAGGTGACTTTTCTCTAGAGAAAGGATAGGGTCAGAGCACAGAATAGGGATGCTATGTACCTTCGTACCATTTGTATGTAGAGCACATATGACAGCACGATAATAATGTACAGGGTTGGATCAAATTAACCTACGATATTGTAGCTTCAACTTTTATTTAATAGTCATTTCAAACCTTAGACTTGATCTTAATAGGCAGCATTATGGAAACAATGGACTTCCAACTAAAAAGGAAGTTTTTGGCCCAGTACTGTGATAGTGAATGAAAATCAGTCTCCTCTGTTGTAGTTATATCATGCTAAAACAATATTGGTATTGTCACACAACATGAAGCTAATTGACCTTTAGGCTAGGGTAAGTGTAAATGTAACAAGTTAAATGCCATTGAAAACAACCATCTTAATCCAGAATTTGAAGGATCTGATATACGCGTCAGTGATTTAAGGGAGAAAATTGGAGACATGGGACGAGATCCAGGACTAAACATCTAAAAGAAAGAGACTAAAGTAGTCAACTCTGGTTGATTAAATATATTCTGACCCTGTTTTTCTTTGGTGTCTTGACCTTAGTAAAGTTCACTTAGCATGTAATGGAAAAAACAACCGGTTTGATAGCAAAATACAGGAAATGCCTTCAACCATTGCTGATTACAGTAGCAGCTTTTCTTCTGTTGTTTTCATATATTTTTTAAATGCTCTTTCTACGAGCCTGAAACAATGTAGAATAATGCTTTGGAGCCTTTTACTTGGTGTGTCCAAGTAGAGCAGTTAATTGTCTAACTGATGGATATGTGTTGGGAGGGGAGGTTTTGCAGTCAGGAAAGTGCAATATGACATAATTGAAAAAAATAAAGTTTTACAGTGCATAACTTCAAATACTAGCAAACTCTGTGTGTGTGTTTGTGTTAGAGAGAGAGAGAGGGAGGGAGAATTCTATCAGACAAATAAATACTGGTCTTTTTTTTTTCTTAATCTGCCTTTGTCTGGCTATCTCCTACAAAAATTAGTTTCACATCTAACTGGAATGAAAACAGGATAAATCTATCTGGAACACAGAGAACTGGGAAGCAGCACATACTTGAATACACTCAAAGGCTCAAATTCATCTCATCTAACTTTAGGAATGCAAGTGTAGATCCCAGGTTACAATCTTGATTGTCCTCGAGTGTGTTTAGCCAAGAGACAATGATAGGTTTCTTTAGGAAGCTGCACAGCCCATATGATTCACATTGGAGATACCCCTGGAAATGGCCTGAGGCAAGTTGTGCTACCTCAACAGAGCAAAATGTTTCACAGCTCTGGTTACTTATATGATTCAGACAAATTTTTAAAAGAGATGGAATGAATTGTGATTGATTACATGATGTCTTTTATTCTGTCATTCCTACCATGTGTGAGGCAGTAATATATTTTCTTCTGTGCTATTAAGATTTGCAAGGCTGTATTGCTGAGATGATAGTTAGCAAAGACTACTACTGAAATGCAAGGTGCTACATGGATAGTCATGCATTTGTTGGCTGAATGTTTTTCTATTCTGCGTAAGAAAACTTCACTTGAAGAAAATAGAGAAGAGGGAAAAAAAAATTCTGCCTTTTCACTTAGCCACAGAAACCATGCCTGAAAACAAAGTATTCTTTTATTTTCTTCATGTTTGCATAACTTGTATCCCACCATCAAAATGATAGTGACTTTGTCATCATATCTACTAAGGCCACTGAGGAAAGTCACCACTGCATTTGAGTTCCAAAGACAATTTTTTTACCTGATCCAAATATGAAAAATTAATTAGTATGTCTGCTGATAAATTTAGTATCTAAGGTTCTGCTAGCATTTTTTTCAGACTTCATTTTTCTGAACTTGATCTGACAAGCTTTTCTAGCTTCACGCCATCTTTTCACCATCTTTCATCAAGTGCATTTATCAAATAATGATTAAGTATTTTTTGTTTAAAAGGATTATAGACATACGTAAGTAGGCACTGCTAGTTTGTGCTCCACCTAAGTTATTGTTACAGTATGCAATATTATGTTATTTGAGATATGAAAATAAGAGCACAAAGCATTGTACTTCACACAGTAGTATGCCTCAGCTTGAGTTAGTCCTTGGCTAAACCTAAGGACTCTATTGTCCTCGGTGGGATCAGCGAGGTGTCAGCAAGGACAGGTTGTGTCACATTACATATTTAGCAATAGCTCAACATAAGGATTTTTTTAGCAGAGACTGACACAGTAAATATTGTCAGTGGGAATACAGATTCATCCTGTCATTCTCAGGATTTTTTTCAGCTAAAATCTTTGAGATGAAAAAAAAAAAAGGAAATGGTGTATTTAAACAAAGTGGAGAAGAAAAGAAATAAATCCCTCATTGAACTGTTAGTAGCCTTAATGTCAGGGCACTCACATGCACAGTTGGAGGCCCAGAGAAACCAAACTGCTCAGCTCCAGAAGTAGGACATCATCCTGAGCTCAAAGCCATTGGCTGTTCACATGCTGCTTTCATAAAAACCTTTGAGCAGTCTGTGTTTTCAACACAAAAGACTTTTAAAATCTGAAGTTTTTCAAAAGGGGAAGATTGCTTGCTATCTGATGCAACCATATGTTTGTGAGGCAGAAGCCAGCTCCATTCATGACTTTTCTTACCTGATAAAAAAATTGCTGGCCTTCAGGACATGGGAATGCAGGAATGCCTGTGAGATCCAGCACAAAATTTGACTAAATTGAGGCCTTGGAAGTTGGTTAAATCAAGAGGCAGCATTGTAACACTATATCCCATCTCTCCTAAGGCTCATTGAAGGATTATTGCATTTCCAGGTGGGAATCATGGAAGGATGACATTTAAAAAGCAGTATGATGTGAATGTAGAAGGAAACACTAATGAAAAAGAAACAAAGATCACTTTCTTATATCCATAGCCAAATTTTGAGACTATTTTACATAATGCATGTTAAAACTTCTAGATGTTTCACTTATGTTCACAAACAAAAATGTGACAATAATATGAAAGGAAAAGCAGCACAAAGGAAAGCTATTAAGTATAATATATTAGTTTGTCTACACATTATTATAAGGAAATGCAGCATAAAAAGATAAGCAGATCATGCACTGTAATGTCCTAAGCTGCTACCGACAATTGTAATAAAGTTATGGTCAAAGCCGTTAAAAGGCCATATATAGAAATTCTTTTATAAAATTTGTTTTTATGCTACCAGCAAATCGCTGTTTTCTTTAACCTCCTGGAAAGGAGTATTAAATCCTTGTTTGATACATCATTAAGACATTGGCGAACATTTAGGGCTGCATGACTAAACAGCCCTCTTTTCCATCCCAGGACCTTGCTTTTCTGAAAGTTCTCTCACAGTACATTGTGGGAACAGGCAATATTGTACATCATACAAGCCACATTTTTGCTTTCTGACGGGTAGGGTTTACAGAGCCACAGATGGGTTTTTTCTGAGGAGTAATAGCTGCAGTCATCAGTACAGTTTAGGGACTGGCCTGCTGGAAAGGAGCTCTGCAAAGAAGGACCTGGGTATCCTAATGGACAAGTTGTTCATAAGCCAGCAGTGTGGCCTTGTGACCAAAAAGGCATCCCCCTCTATTCTGCCCTGGTGAGGCCACATCTCGAGTACTGTGTCCAGTTCTGGGCTCTCAGTTCAAGAGAAACAGGGAATTCTAGAGAGTCCAGCGGAGGGCCACAACGATAATGAGGGACCTGGAGCTTATCCCTTATAAGGGAAGGCTGAAAGACCTGGGGCTGTTCAGCCTGGAGAAGAGAAGCTTGAAAAGGGATCTTATAAGTATTTACAAATATCCAAAGGGCAGGAGGTGTTGTGGATGGGGCTAGGCTCTTTTCAGCAGTGCCCAGTGACAGAACAAGGGACAAGGTGTACAAATTGGAACATGAGAAGTTGCATACGAACATGAGGAAAAACATCTTTACTTTGAGTGTGACAGAGCACTGGAACAGGTTGCCCATAGAAGCTGTGGAGCCTACTTCTTAGATATCAAAACCCGCCTGGATGCTTACCTGTGCAACCTACTGTAGGGAACCTGCTTTAGTAGGAGGTTGGACTAGATGATCTCCAGAAGTCCCTTCCAAACCCTTTGTTAGATTCTGTGCTTCTGTGAAAATGCTTTTCATAAATCTGTTAATTACTTAATGGATCAACATAAGAACAAAACAAAAACTCCAAGACTTTTAGATAAATACTGCCAAAACTTAGGAAGTTTTAGGAAATCTCCTACAATAAAAGCAGCAGAACCATTTTTTCTTCACTGTTAATCTCGCTCAGTTTTCTGTCTACTTCCTTCCAAAATCTGCCCTATCATGAATCCACTCATAAACATGAACAGTCCAGCAGACACTGTATTTTTTTACTCTATGGAGTAAGGGAGATCACATCACCTGGTAGAACCAGACATTCAATGACACTACTATGATTGTATTCTTATGCTTAGTATCATTAGAAATGAGAGGCTTCTTCCTTGCCTCACAGTGTCTGGAAATGGAGAAAATGTTATTTGTTTGTGTTTTCTTAAAAGTCATGGTTGAGGTTTTAGCCATTCATCTTCAATCTGTCATGGAGATAAAAAAAGCCTTGCTGAAGTGTTGTTATTAAAGTACTTAATGCAACAAAAGTATCCACTAGTTCTAGTACATCTGTCCCATAGCTTATACATGAAAGTTGATATTAGGTTGTGAGACTTAATCACTAAAGAATTTAACATCAGAACATAACAAGTATTGAAATTTATTTTGGTTTTCTCACTAGCTCTCTATATAACTCCATCTTGGTTAGAACAGAATCTAGTACATTAGTTATCTGTGTATTTTGGAATCACCAATATGTTTGAAGAACTGAGACAAAGATTTTGGTGAGTCTATCAACCATTCAGAATATACCATTTCAGACAGCATGGTACAGATGTTCTATGGTATTTACTGCTTTTGACTGAAATTTATGTTGAAAATGCAACAGTAACTAACTAAAATTACAGCAAAGAGAAATTTAGTGCTGGGTACAGGAGAGACCTCTAGATGCAAGAGAGCATCTTTGTATCAAATGCAATTTGGATACTGCTGAGTAATAGGAATGTAGAAGTCTTACATTAATTAACATAGAAAAAGTAATTTCATCTTACTAATTGAAATTTTTAATTGATTTGATGAGGATGTTGCCTTCAGTTATGAATTTCAATAACTATACTACTGGAAAATGATTCTGTTGGCTCTCTGTGTGTTGTTATGGGGATGTTTCCTTTTTACCTTCAGTGGTTCCTTCTGTGAATAGCCTGTCTATTCAAAGCCTGCAGAAAGGATGCGATTTTCCCATGCAGGGGAACAATGGCAGTGGCAAAGATTTCAAATACAGTATTCTGAAAGCACAGAAAGCATTTATTGTAGCTGGAAGTCACACACACAAAAAAATATGAAGGATCTGTTTCTTTGACAGTTGTTCAGTAACTACATACTTTTGATTTGTGTTGCTTTGATGTTCTATTGTTTAGTAAGGTGCTGTCCTTCATTTTCATTCTATAAAGAAATATACCCGTTTCTGTTGCAGTTATTATTTCTAGGCACTGCTTATTCACCTTCATGCTGACCTATATGCTGAAATGTATATTGTTAATTATTCAGCAACTAGAGTAGAATTAGATGCTGTGAGATGTTTCATTGTAAAGTGATTGCTTAAACCAACATGTGATCATGTTTCTTAGCTACTTGATCCTGTTCTTCAAATATGGTTTTATTTAGTTACTAATGTTTACCTGATTCAAAGGCTACTGTTAGTAATGTTTGGCAGACCTTCTGGTCAAAGCCTATCTTGATTGTTTAATTGCCTTACTTTCAACAAGAACATTACCTGTTATCTAAATGACACGTGTGACACATGGCCACACACACAAGGTGGTTATCTCACTGGCTACTGTTTGAAATCAGACTTGAAGAGCCCAGTTCTGTGAAGTCCTCATCACTGGAGCATTTCTGGGAAGCGAGAACACTCAGTGTCTCATGACACTGGCATGTAGAGGAATGAATGAGCATTATGGAAGCATTCTTGCAGGTTACCTGCTGTCAGCCTGCTCTTCTGTTCTGACATGCACAAACATTGTTGTTATAATCCTGATTATCTCTTGAGATCCTGCCAATCATTCCTGCTTCTGAGGTGATTGTGATGCTGGCAAATGCCCAGAAATAGAAACCAAGGCTTAAATTTCTTTTTAACATTTTCTGAGAAAAAGAAATGATTAAAAAAGCCAATACTTAAGTTATGCAATTGACTGCTCAAGTCAACTGAAATGACTGTACAAAGTATCTTGGCAAACAAACAAAGGAGAGAAGTAGCTTCATGTATCATTAATACATTCAAACAACCTGGATATTTTCCTAGCTTAACTGGTTAGGTTGTTTGCAGTTGCAAGTAGTTACTCAGGTTATAGGAGCTCATTTTGTCAGACACAGATGACTTTCTTAGTTCCTACAAAGAGTACGCAAAATGAGAAAAAGAAGAATGTAATAGATCTTTGTCATGGAGCTATCTGACACTGTATTATTTGGTAAGCTCTGATTTAAAGGCAGACAGCTGGCGCTAATACCAGGAACCAAGTAAAAGACAGAATGGATCCAAATGGATTATTCTGTACAGACAACGAATTTACATTCTTGAGATGGATAGCTCTTAATTTTGGAGATGATAAGAGAGCTGGATTTCAATTGTGGAGACATATAGGTCTTAAACTAAAACCTTTTTCACCAGCACTGAAAAAAAATGCTTCCTTGAGAACTCTTTCCTGTTACTGTTTCATTTGTTTCCTCATCTCTGAGTGTTTTGATTTAGTCTTTTTTTTTTTTCCTCTAAGGCATTGAATGGCATGTTACCTACTCTCTTACATTTCTTGAGTTATTACACTTTCTTTTTTAAAATTTACCTTCTTAAAAAAAATCTGTCAGCTACAAATTAACAAAATTGTTTTTAAATGGTTTTCAGTGCATGATAATCTTGTAGACTAGCTATAAATTTGTCATTTTGGCAGTCTCCCAACTTACCTTTTAACCTCGTATAGGTAGGCTTAAAATTTCACTTTTGGTCTTCATAGGTAAGCAGAATTTAATACTTAGGTTCTTCATGTTTTTCTCTTTGTTCAGGTTATTTATTCTCTTTCTCTACTAACTACTCTCTAGTTAAGTTTTTATTTCTGGTTTCTATTACTTACACAAATCTTTAAGCAAATAAAGGGATAGCGAGAGGTGACTGATGGGTGAAATGATTAGATGTAGGTGATTATGTTGTAACCAGTTAGATCTTGGATTGTTTGGGAACTCATAAAAAGGATGACCTTAAAAAATGATAAAATGTACTCTGGGGGCGTCATGGGTGTGACCAGCTGAGTATCTACTAGAGTAGTGTAACTGACCTGGAGAGAGCAAAGTCATGTGTAAAGTATATTGATTGCAAGGAGCATTTCTACAGCCTACGTATTCTTCAGCTTTGTAAACCATATTTGATAAGGCTAGTTTACATGAGAGACAGTGGATTTGCAGTTAGTGAGGTAAATCTGACTTTGGCCATCTCAAACTTCTTGCAAATGCACAAACCGCTTAGTAGTATGTATACAGCACAACTAATTTCTACAACATTGTCATCAAGTGTTTCCCAGAAGTGTCTGATGCACTGTATATATGTGCAATCATTACACAGACCTTGAGTAGTAAGTCAACTGTGTACCAGAAATACCTCATTTTTTTTGCTGTCCTGTGATGTAGTATAAGTTAGATACAGGTGGGCCAGCATACCCAAAAATATTGAACAAGCATCAAAAGAAAGATAAAATCAATCAAAAAGAATTAACTTTACTTACTGAAATAGGGGTGATAGAGAGAAAAGAGCATCTCTGGGGAAATTTCAGAATCCTGTAGCCTTGGATATATCTCAAATAGTGCAGCCTTGAAAAGGCTATTAAATTATTTATTCTGTCTGAATGTTTCCAGTGCACTATGATGATTGTGGTTCTAAAGTCTAGGGACTGAAAGGGAGACATTTCTCTGAAAAAAAGTCTTCAGAACAAAGTAAAGGCTTATAATCCCTCACTCAGATGGAATTTGTTGATATTAAGGATTTTGGCAACAAAATCTGTATCTTTTCATAGAAGCATAGAATAGTTTGCATTGGAAGGGATCTTAAAGGTCACCTAGTTCCAACCTCCCTGCCAATGGCAGAGACACCTCCCACTAAATTGGGTTGCCCAAAGCCCCATCAATCTTGGTCTTGAACACCTTCAGGGATGGGGTATCTACAACTTTTCTGGGCAGCCTGTTCCAGTGCCTCACCATCCTCATAGAGAAGAATTTCTTCAGCATATCTAATCTAAATCTACCCTCTTTTGATTTAGAACCATTACCTCTTGGTCTGTCACTATACTCTTGAATAAAAGTCCCTATCCAGCTTTCTTGTAAGCCCTATTTATGTACTGGCAGGCCACTATAAGGTCTCCCTGGAGTCTTCTCTTCTCCAAGGCTGAATAACCCGAATTCTCTCAACCTGTCTTCACAGGAGAGGTGATCCAGCTCCCTAAGCGTCCTTGTGGCCTGCCTCTGGACCCACTTGAACAGGTTCACGTCCTTCTTGTACTAGAGGTCCCAGAGATGAACTCAGTACTGTGAGGTGGGGCCTTGTAAGAGCAGAATAAGGAGGGAGAATCACTTCCCCTGACCTGTTGGTTACATCACTTTTGATGCAGCCCAGGGTATGGTTGGCTTTTGGGGTTGCAATTGCACCTTGCCAGCTCATGTTCAGTTTTTTATCACTCAGTATCCCCAAGTCCTTCTCCTCAGGGCTGCTCTCAATATATTCTTTATCCTGTCTTGGATTGCTCCAACACAGATGCAGGACATTGCACTTGGCCTTGTTGAACTTCATGAGGTTTAGAGGGACCCACCTCTTAGGTCTGTCATCCAGGTCCTTCTGGATGACATCACTTCCCAACAGTGTGTCTACTGCACCATCCAGCTTGGTGTCCTCTGCAAACTTGCTGAGGGTGCACCCAATCCCACTGTGTCCATTTCACTGACAAAGACATTAAATAGTACCAGTCCCAGTACAGGCACCTGAGGAACACGGTTTGTCACTGATCTCCACTTGGACATTGAGCCATTGACCACAACTCTTTGAGTGTGACCATACAACAAATTCCTTATCTGCCAAGTGGTCCATCTGTCAAATTTGTGTCTCTCTAATTTAGAGGCAAGAGTACTGTGTGAAACAGTGTCAAATACTATATCAGTTGCTCTTCCCTAATGCATCAGCACTGTGACCTTGTCATAGAAGGCTGTCAGATTTGCTAGGCACGAGTTGCCCTTACTTAAGCTGTCTTGGTTGTCACCAGTTACCCTTCTGTTCTCTGTTTGTTTACAAAGGCTGGCATGCAATTTTATTCATATGTCTAATTAAGAATTTGTCTGCTCATACTTATTTCTCCTCAATTCCTTTTATGAAAATGTATTTAATACCTCTAGAGCAAAAATTTCTGATCAGGAGCTGACCCCACAATCACTTAAGGACACGCGTTCTGCTTTTGATTCTCACTTCTTCATTTATTTCTGTGAATTTTTAATACAGTACAGAGGCATTTAGAGCTGAGGCAGAAATGAAAAATATAATGGGCCATGCATTATCAGTGAGTCATAGAATATCTCAAGTTGGAAGGGACCAGCAGTGGATTGTGTTGTCTTTGGTTTTTGTTTGTTTTATCATGATAAAATACATGATAAAATATTTCTGCTGTTTTTTTTTTTTGGGGGGGGGGGGGGGGGGGGGGGGGTTTTTGTTTGTTTTTTGGTTTTTTTCATACAAAAGATTGTTCTTTTATTCACTGGCTTTCCATATCTTTTTGTAATTTAGTCTAAGACAAGTGGAAGGTAAGTTAAATGGTACCTAGCATTTGTTGTGTTGGATCATGAGATAATCGTCAATGGTATATGTAGAATACGTGCAGGGGGCAAGACAGGAAAGGTGGATATCCCTTTCTCAACCTGTTATTGACCTCACCCAGTTTAATAACCAAAGAATTGTGTATTTTCAACACAAAGACATTTGTACAAAGAGTGATCACAGGTAGCTGCTAAGATGTGTTGTTTAGTAATGAGTGCCAAGTATTCCTGTGGGATTATTTCTGAGCAGCTTTTAAACTGCAGAAAATAATTCTCCCAAACATTTAAGTACTTTTTTCCAATTCTCTCATTGCAGTCTGAACTTCGAATTGCTGGTATACATTAAGAATCCAATTCAAAGTAATCCATGTTGTAAAGTAACTATTAATTCAACCCATTTGATAAGTATGGCTAAATTGGTACTCCTTACACTGTACTGATGAAAAAAATGAGAGTGGCTTTATTAGATATCATTGACCTGTTTCACATAGAGTCTTAGACTCATAGCAATCAAGAGAATGAGATCTTTTCCAAACATTTCTGATTCTATTTTTAATACAGTTTCACTTCCATGCAGCTGAAAAGAGAGTAAAGGCGTGGTCTTGCAAAATGTTTGTCATTACCTGCTTCTTTATTGCCATTATTGAGGTCTATTCAGTA
The DNA here is from genome assembly GCA_016647715.1 of Pavo muticus. Taxonomy (NCBI): domain Eukaryota; kingdom Metazoa; phylum Chordata; class Aves; order Galliformes; family Phasianidae; genus Pavo; species Pavo muticus. Next base: position 1,011,027 of record JACDJE010000188.1, read on the forward strand.
AGTGCTGCCACTCATTTTCCATGCATACACAAAGGCCAGATACTCAGTGATGTTTGTGAAACTATCTGTTTGGCATGTTTTGTAGTTTGTGTTCAAATTCATGAGTGCATGCTCAAAATTTGAAAGTTGATATAATTCTGGGCCTTTTTATTTCAGGGACCTGAAACTGGACAATATTCTTCTGGATGCAGAAGGCCACTGTAAACTGGCTGACTTTGGGATGTGCAAAGAAGGGATTCTGAATGGAGTGACCACCACAACCTTCTGTGGCACACCTGACTATATAGCTCCAGAGGTACTTTTTTGCACGGTGCTAAGAATACAGATGTGCAATTCATCAGATGTGTAATTTTAGGCACTTTTTACCTGTAGATGAAAGCAGTAGATTAAGCAGGCTAGGCTGTGCCACAGATTTTCTATGGTAATCCTGCACAAATTATTTCCTCTACAATGCACAAACAGTACTCCATGTTCATAGAGAGGCAAAGCATGGATTTTCTGTTATTTATTCCCTGAATTTAATAGTATTTTTCTCCACATTCTCATTTCTGACACAGCATAATTGTGAAAACACTTCAAGAAGCTTTCACAGAAGCCCTTAAGAAGCTGCAAGCAATTGACTATTATCAGCACTAGTCTGTATTAGTTATAAAAAACGTTATTAATTGTTCGTGAGAATTAAAAGGGGATGTTCATACAGAAGAGACCATAGGTTTGGTGTCATTTTCCATAACGTTTTGTGGGAATGTATTTTTTTCCTTTCTTTAAAGTGTTCGTGAGTGAAAGACACTATCTTTGCAGTACTTCTTATCATATGAATGAGGAGAAAGTAGAGATACTTGCATAAAAAAGTAGAAGCCTTTTATACACACACAGCATACAGTTGGCAACACCCTGATCCATTTTTAGGCATTCATTGGGCAAAAGAAATTGCTGTTAATTGTACTTATTTCACGTATCCTAAATTTTAATATTATGAGATGCATTTTTGAGTGCCTCAAATGAGTTGATGTTGTACAGTTTCCCTGCTAGACAGATTTCGTCTGCTCAGTTTAGTTAGTAATCCATGCATCTTTTTGCCAAAGATTCAGTGTGCTTATCTAGTTTAAAAGCTTAATTAGCTTGTCCTTCATCAACTATAAATTTACAGCAGGGAAAAATATTAGTTTATTATTTGCTGGTGATAATAAATTAGAAACCATTGTTGTTAGAGTTCTTGGCTGTCAAGCTTTGGTAGCATAACTGTTAAGGTGTGAGTCATCTTGTAACTATCATGACATCTATGAACATGTTTTGTGGCATTTGAAAAGAACTCTGGAGATAAAAGAAAATAAATGCCAGTGTGATGGATTTGGTTTTACATGAATTCTTTTCTGATTTAGTATAATAATTGTGTCATTTGACAAATTCTTTTAAAAATATTACTAAAAACAAAACAATAATAAGATCCCAGGATCTTTTATATTAAATCCTTATCTTGCTGAATTCAATAGCTTAGGCTTCCATTTTGTCATTTTGATTACAGAATACCTCTTGATTCTATTTCTCTTGCACCATGGTACTATGTTTCAATTCCCATTTCTTTAGCAATATCTGATTTACAGAGAGTACCCAAAACACTCAGAAAGTACACCTGTGAAGAGTTTTGTTTTCTGTAATTAATGTGTATAAAATTTAATATCCAATCAACTAAAAATCCAGTCAGAAGCAAGATAGATATTCTAAACATTAAACTAATTTCAGTTTTTAGGTTAAAACTGAATTTGGTTTTATACATTACTTTACAATTATTTTTCCCAAACAGCATTAAGCTAATGCAGTTCACCACAAGGCTTCTGACTGAAATGCTAATATTCTTTAAGCAGGTGGTGGAGTTGCTGCCATTCCAACAATTTTAAGCCAGTCATCTTCACCTTAAACAGTCACCTACCCTTCTTTCCCCAGTCTCCTGTCATGCTGAAACACTGCAGCCAAACACCAAGCTTCTTTTCAGTGGAGAGGAGCCAAGAACTTGTTCCTTGTACAATTGTTCTGTAACACTAAGACAATAAAAATCCATCATGCTAAACAACTACTCCCCACTAAAGGTATTTGCTACAAGGTTGAACTTGTGCCACCTGAAAAATTGTTGCAAGTTTTTTTTCTTGAAAGCAAACACAATTAAAGTGAGTCCTAGAACCATGTATTGTACAGCATTTCAGTACTGTAAAAAGAACTTGAACAAAAATGCTTTTAGCTTCCTTCAGCCCTACCTAAAGCATGCGAATAAATCTCTTGGATGATCTCTGTACAACATTACAAGTTGGTTACGTTTGTTTTATTCAAGATAGAGACAAGGAAATGTTTCACATTTTCCACCGATCTGTTTTGTATATGTGATCTTTCTTCCCTTATAGCGTGACCTGCTTTAAACAATTTGGAAGGATATACAGCTCTTTTGCTGACGAGCATACTCTTTTACTCATGGGACTACTAAACTCAGTTAATACTTCTGAGAATAACTACACATTGACAAATAGCTGTTAGTGCAAATTGTATTGGTAAGAAACCATGCCTGCTGTTTAGTGACAATGGTGTGGGTTTTAGTCCTACATGTGCCCTGGGGGAAAAAAGGAGTCTAGCATTTTGAAACAGTAAATTTGCATCTGATCGTGTTGTCTAAACTAACTATTCAATTTGATGTCTTTTTCTGTACCAGATCCTCCAGGAATTAGAATATGGCCCTTCAGTAGATTGGTGGGCTCTGGGTGTTCTCATGTACGAAATGATGGCTGGGCAACCCCCCTTTGAAGCTGACAATGAAGACGATCTCTTTGAATCCATCCTTCATGATGATGTCTTATATCCAGTCTGGCTCAGTAAAGAAGCTGTCAGCATTCTAAAAGCAGTGAGTCTTCCATTACTTGTTTTTCTTCTCTTCATGGTTTTCTTTTTTTTCATTTTTTTTTTTTAACCTTGATTAAAATTGAATTTGCTGCAAGTTGTTGAGAACAGTCACCACTGGGAGTTCAAGCACAGTTCAGAGTGCCACTGTTAGGATAATGGGGCCTGGGATAAATTACACCGCTTGTGGGAAAGGAACAGAATGTTTGTATTCCACACAGTTGTACACTGCATAAATCTGTGTACTGCAGATTCATGTTTCAGGGAAAACCCAACCAACTAGAACTGTACTATCACTTTGACACTTCATATGCCGCATGTTCTCCAGAGCTGGGAAAGCACTGTGTAAAGAAACAGAGTCAGTGTTTTGATTTAACCCAGTGGTGAATTTGCCATCCTGATGCCTTTCTTCCTACATTATCAAGATGGGTTGAAAGCTTTTTATTTACAGCTGCATGGTCTACCTTTTAATTCACATAACACTTAGATTAAGTAGTCTTACTCCTGGGCAGTTGTTTTGCCCCAGTTAATGCCTGGAATAAAGGAAATTTTTAATGAACAGGGCAGCTGCTAATGTGAAGTCCTACAGAGTTACATTTTGAGTTACATTCATACAGGATTATCTTTTGAAATGATGTAGAAAACTTGAACAAATTCTGATTTTTACACCAGTGGACAGGTAACAACTTGTAATCTTTTAATAAAGATACCTTCAGTCTTATCCTGAGTGACCATAGGGGGCTAGGTGGAGGGGGAGCTCTAGAGAATGATTCAGACCAGAAATCCAAGTTAATCTCTCTGAGTTGTTTGCTGGAGTATCTCTTTTGCTCTTGTGCTTTTTCATGGTAGTGAAAACATGGAGGATTTATTAAAGCTGACTTTCATACAGGTTCTCCCTTTCCCCCCAGACACCTCTCTGATGGCATTTTATTAGCTGACATGATACTTTCATGTGTCTCTTTTTATTCCCAAAGCCTTCAATTATTATTAGACCAGCAACTAGGATGTATGGAATTGAACTGCAGGAATTCAGACTGATATTCAGGATTATGCTAGGCTATTGTAGAGAGTTTCAGAGATTTTCTGTAGAGTTTTGGTTTCATATTCTGTAAGGTCTGTTCCTTTGTCTTCCAATCCAAAGGCTCTTTCTGTGAGTCAACATTAACCAATCTATCTGTTATTCTGAATCATGGAAACATTCACTGGAGGGGGGAAGTTTTCTGATAACCCTTGACTAGTGTGTAGTGCAAGAACCGCTGTAACTAGAAGAAGGTTTTTGTTTGACAGAGGAAAGGGAGAAACAGATTTGATAGTTAGGGTCTCACTGTTTGTGGTGCATGTAGTGAAATGTCCAGTTGTTAATGTTACAAATGTCATTCATTAACCACACAAAAATAGAGACACTGAATTGGACTGTAGGTGTAAGCAATGTATTTTTGTGAATATGAGTGTAAAGGCGTCCAACACTATACATTTCTTTCAAAGCTTACTTTGCTACACATTTTCATGACTCTATTTCCCTGAGTCTATATGTTGATACTAGGCATGGTGGTTTATATTTTGCTACAGTCTGTTTTTTACATCTTTTTGTCTAAAGTTAATCCTTAATGCTATTTTAAACCTTAAAAAGAGAGTGACATCCATAAAATAGATTTGTGCTATAGTAAGAAATCACTCTTAATTGGGCAAGATGATTTGACTCACGTAAAGTGATAGAATTTAATGGAACACTGTAAAAAGAATACATTTCCTTACATTTAACAACCTGCTGCCTATGCAGCCATGATGTGAAGCACTTTTGTAATTTGTGCTCTGCATCTGATCCTTGTCCACATTCTATTAAATGAAGAACAGGAAAAGCAGAGGAAAGAAAGAGGCGTCTATGTATTTTACTGCTGAATGCTAGCAAGGGATTAGCTTTGGAACACTTCGTTTCCTCACATTGTGCTTTGAGACAGTTTTATTCTTTAGAAACCATGTATTTTTTCACTCCTCCAAGCAAGCTGTAAGGAGAGTTTAATATCATGATGTTCTCTTACATCAAGTAGCAATGTTTTCCTCTTTTATGAAGAAGCAGTTTTCCCATTTATTCTAACAGAATCCTGACAAGGATAATTTTACAGCTCAGTGTTGCAAGGCAGAATGTTGCTTATCCCATGAAATCCCAGGAATCTTATTAGCTCTGTTTCTGTGAATTGACAGGAATTGCTATTTAAAATTCTTTCCTGTCCGGTAAGGAAAACAATTCCTCATTGAAATTAGCTCTGGGCTTCTTTGCAAGTTTTTGAGAAAGGTTGTGTGTACAGTGTATGCTCTCTGTGTATCCAGATGACATCCATCACTGGCTACAGAGGCAGAACTCTGCTTTTAAACACTGATGCTTATTTCAAAGCAAAGTTTTGGGAACCTACTGATCCTTGATTCAGGCCCATGTTACATGGATATCTCAGAAACCTTTTTTCCCATCGTCATTTAAATCAGTAGGAGCTCTGATCTTCAGTGCTCTCACCTAAACAAGAGGCTCCTGCCATAGTATAGGCAGCACGTATGGCTGTGTCTGTAAGTGTTGTAAGTATAATAAGCCCTACTGGCAACCATCTCATCAATACAGTACAGCTAGCAGCTGTCAGGACACTGACAGTAGCATCCTTGTTGGCGCTGTTGATAAACAGGAAGTAAATGTCAGCTTGTGCTTCAGAAATGACAATAAAAGCTGAAAAAGGCCAATATTTATCGCAGAGTATGACATTTATGGAATTAAATGCCCGCTTCAGAATTCTGAGATTATTGCATCATATTTGCACATGACACTTGTTTTAAGTATTTGCTCCTAATTTTTTTTCTCCCTCATCATTCATTTCCAAGTTTGGGAAGTACAATAAGAAACTGTGTTACGTAGTAATATTTTCATGTTCTGGGCTTGTTAAATATGACATGATGTTTTCCCTGCCTGCAGCTTAAAACAAAGATAGAGCATGGCAGAGTATGTAGGATCAGATTTTACTTCTTTGATACATGGATTACAGAGTACAAAGAGCGTACCCTGTAATTTCCGTGTTCTGCTTCTGCAAAATGTGTGGCTGATGGTTCCTGGCCTGCTCTCTCTGTAACCAGAGGCTCTTGGAGGTGAAATAAAGCAGAGGAATGTAGGAATGCTTTTGGTGATTTTCCAAGAGACCTCACCAAAGTGTACTAATCCTTTCAAAACTTTTGCTTCTCCTGCCCATAGAAAATATGGGCTGTAATTTAGATAGCACTTGTCCACTTGCAAAAAAAATTGCAGAACAGTTGAATACAAGACCAAAGGTTCGTATTTGGATCAGCACGTTGTAGTGTTTCTCAATATATTCCATGTATTTTTTGAAATGTACAGGCAGAACTCCTGTAATTTTCATAGCTACAGATGCTATTCTTATTCATATCAAAAAGAAATTCTAGAAATGCATAATAGAACTAGGACCTTTCATGTGTTTGCTTGAAAGGTGTGGATCTATATGAAGCCTATGTATCCAAAGAAAATAAAAAACAAGAATAATATTTAGCCTCTGTCTCCAAAATTAGTAGTTAAGGCAGTGCAAACAAGATAAAATAAGAGCTATCCTAAACACCTTTTATAAACTGTCTCTGGAGGTTTTAATATTTTCTTTGTTTCCTTTAGTATATTTGGCCAAAGGTGGAAAGAGAATCTTCTCCTGTAGCACTCCCAGTCAGGTGGAATTAGGAGGTCGCAGAGGTGAACTGAAAGATTTTCCTGCAGGAAACTTTATTTTCAGAGTTTCTGAATCTTCCGGTTTGACTGTAGCCTCTGAAATTTGGAGAAGTGTCCCTGTTGCTCTTCCAGGAAAAGTAACATTGTGAAAGGGGGTTATCTCTAAAAACTAAACCTTAAGAACAGTACTTTCTAATTAAATTGTAAATGGTTTCCAGCCATTGTCATTCATGTCTTAACTTTTTCCTCTTCTCCCTCCCCTACCCTGTAGTTCATGACAAAAAATCCAAATAAACGACTTGGCTGTGTGGCATCACAAAATGGGGAAGATGCGATTAAGCAGCATCCGTTTTTCAAGGAAATTGACTGGGTTCTTCTAGAACAAAGGAAAATCAAGCCACCCTTCAAACCTCGGATTGTAAGTAGCAGCTTGCATAACATTCATAGAAAACACGGTTTGACTGTTCTAGTTGCTGGTTTTTTTAAGGCATGAAATTACTTGATGCAATATTTGACGGTTGAAATAGTAGCATAAAAGCAAGCAGAAAATATTGCCTTGTCATTTCTTCTGCAAAGGTAAGTGCTAAGGATAGATTCAACACACAGGAAGATGTTCACGTTCAATCACATAAACCATGAGAGAGGTAAATGCCCTGTTTTAATTATTTTCCCATATTCCTAAAGATATATTGGTCAGAAAAGATTATTTCAATTGGATATAAACTTTCTGTTTAAGTCCTGCATGGCTGATGAACAGTGGATTTTGCAGGGAAAGGTGGAGGAAAGGATTTCTGACTGAAAGATTCCTGAAGAAACAGCCTATTGGGGAAAATAAATGTACATCATGATTAGATAAATTGATGCATTTGCATTTAGGTAATTAATAATCTAGTATTTGTATTTTAAACTGACAGAAACATGCAATTACTGGCCTCACATGCAGATGCTACAAAGGCCAAGCAATAATACTTTATTTATTCTTATCTTTCCCTGGATGAAACTACTCAAAAAGTAGTTTGCACTTGCAATTCATAAAATGTCAGCTTTTCAGCTGAGAATATGTGCAGTAAATTTCATACCTGAACAATACAAGAGAATTATTTTATGACAAATCCTTTGAGATTGATTTTCATCTTTTGATTTTGCGTATTCCTAATTATAATGTTTGATTTGCCTGTAAATATAGTTAACATACTTCTTCCTTTCCTTCTTTAGATAGTGTATGAAGGTTTAAAAAATTTTAAAAAAGGAATAATGAATCTTTGGTCTCAACACTGAATACCAGCTTAATGTTAGAGTGGAAAGCCTTCTTTGTCATTGTAGAATTACAATCTCTTGCATTTGATGTATCTACATTAAGTCCAGGGAGATACACTTCCCTAAGTCCTATGAGTAAAAGTGGGGGTGACCATGCAGGGACCACCCGGAACATGAACCTGAAGCCTGCACTTGGAGAAGTGTGTCTCTCTCTGTAGCTGTGAAGGAAGAACTCAATAGGTTGGACAACTCAATGTGAAAGTAATTTCAAGGAGTAAAACATAGTGTTATCATACAGGAATATTTTGTTTAGTATATTTCTTGGAGAATACAAGCCTCGCAATGCTACAGGCTGAGGGCTGCCAGAGCCAGCTCCTGGCTGCCTTACCCTGCTGCCCAGCCCTTCTCTGGAGGAGTGGCTGGATCACATCTAGTGCCTGAACCAATTTACAGATCTCTGTGCTGCTGCAGGAAGTGTAAACCCCAGGTTAACCCTGCTGGCATTTATTTGAAGCTTGTTTAATGCTCTAACTGCTCTCCAGGCAGGTTCCTCAGAGAGCTCCAGACAGCCTTATTCATTGTTTAGCAGTGAGCCATATGGGCAGTATCTCTTTTCCTGTTTTCATAAGAGTTTGGCCTTTCATCTCATAATCATTTTTGTTGCTTTGCTCAGTATTAATCAGTGTTTTGGTAATACAGGTATCAATCAGACTGTACAATTCCAGATTAGTTTTCACTTAATGCCTACATCTAATAAGTCTCAGAATCCTCACATCTATTGTGTTTAATGGCTGTTTTCCTTTGATGATTGAAGATGCAAATTCACTCTGACAATAGATGTTCTCATATGTCCATATTATTTTTATAAGTATTCTCATGGTGGTTGCTCTTAAAAGTCTGGAAGGATTTGGTATACCAGGTATTTTTATTCTTTTTCTTCTGCCTTCTCAGTGCAACTTCTATCTCTTTCTGGTAATTATTTCACTGCTGCTGTTTTGTAAAGACATTCCTTTTTTATTCATACCTGCTGTTTTGTTTCTTTTCTCCTTTTCTGTTTTCTTTATTGATATATTGGTTGAGTATATCCATTTTAGTAGTGATTTCAGATTATTTCAGAATAATTCTTGTTAGTAACAGCTGATTGCTCTTTAATAATTATTAGGATGATTTAATACATCTTTACACAGTTTTCTTCATTTTTCTTCAGGCTGCTTCAATAGTACTGGATTTTTATACTATTTATGTCTAAATTGTGTATGTCAACTTTTCTATGTTCTAGCAAATTTGATTCCAGCTGTCTACTGGTTCTGTATGCTTATTTTTTTCTGAACTCTTATTTTATGGTGGTAAATTTAGATAGCATGTAGTTTGTATTAGAGGCAACCCTATTATTTTCATGTTTTCAGTCCGCTTTCTCTCTACAATAGCTTCCCTGGTGACCTCATCCTATCAATAACTGTTCTGTACTTAGAAAGGGTATACTTTATATAGTTACAGTATGTTTATGATCCATCGGCTGTTTTATACCAGCTGTATAAATTTTACAACTGTTTGGATTTATTTGTTGTATAGAAATCTTTGACCAAGATTATACCGAAATTTTTGCTTGTCTTCTTAACATTTAATGCTTTATTAGTTGAAAATTGAAACATGATCTAGGACTAGCCCAGACAGAAAGATCACACAAATCTAATTATTAATGATGCAACCTCAGAAATTGTAAAGGATTCTAGGGAAGTTCAGTTCTCTATAAATGCTGAGAAGGTGATTTGGGATACTTGGCAAGCTAGAAGAAATTGCACTTGCTTTGAAAAATAATAGAAAAGAAAAACAAAGGTAAGATGTTTAAAACTAATAAAATAAATTCTACTTTAAAAGCTACATAGAGAGTTTGTCTCTAAATTCAGTAGTGGGAGTAGCACTGAGATTCATTGATTTAGAATGGCAAATGCAACAGTTCCATAGCTATGGATTAACTGAACATAAGTAATGATATGTTTGGAATGTTTTTTGGATTTTAACATCTTTCAGTATTGATAAAGGACTGTTGATTATTTCAAAGTGACTTCTAACATTAAAAAGGGATACGAAAAATATATTTAATTTTATGTTCAGGAAAGCCTAGGTCTGTGAATACAGCTACGAATGAGGCCAGATTACTCAGAAAACAGACATTCTTGCATGTGATGTGAGTGTACGTAGGTGCAGAGAAAAAATAACACGTAATGCATATATATAGTCATGCATGCATGTGAACTGGTATTTGTATGCACCTGTAAAAATCTACTCATGCAAGAATGAGTATGTTTACACAGGTATTAGTCTGTTTTCTGACCCAACAGGAAAGATGACTAAGGGGGGACATATAATTTCTGTGTCATGCATACTTTAAAAATATAAAATATAGAGTTCATTCAGATGAGCTCTGGACAATGTAAAACCTTGAAACTAAACAATTAAAGTCATTAGGGAAAGTGGTCAAACACTGAGGTATCACCAGACAATGGAATAGTCTGCCAAGGGGAGTCATAGAGGTGCAAGGGTGAAAACAAACGTTGGTTGCTTCAGTTCTGCATCACTACTCATCCCAAAAATGTGTGCGTTCCTTGGTTAGCACAACAACCTTTCTTTCTTCTACCTTTTTTCCTTGCTCTGAAATAATAGGTTTTATAAGAAGCTGTATCACATGGTACTATAAGACCTATGCTTCTCCATAGTTCACGTTATGTCTCTTCAATTCTGCCAGCCTGAGCTTTGAATTTTTCAAGTGTACTTAGAAGAAACACAGCGTGACTATTTATTAGTCAGACGTTTGAAAGTTACTTCTAAATCTCATTCATACTGTGGAGGCATACAAATATATTCTTCACCATACCGGAAATATACCGTTAATGTCCTCCTACTTTGGGAATGATGTGGTGATTCTAGTGACACTTTGGAAGCTGAAATTTCTTTCCTAACTGTCATTAGCCTTGGAATGAAAATTACTGAATTCCAAAAGATCCTTGAAAATCTGACTGTATTTTCTGAAAGCTTACAAGAGAGCCCAGGGCAGAGCACTCATACAAATGGCTTAACTTTAGTTTGCTAAGAAGTGATGGGAATGAAACAGCAGGTTGTGCTAGGAAGTACAGACAATGAAAACAGATTTGGTGTCCCTGATACCTGCTGTGAAGGGTCTTTTACTGCTACTCCAGCATAGTGACTTGGAAAAGATGACATGAAAATGTGAAAATGCATTGTACTATGATGCATATTATGTACCAGCCCTTCCTTTCATAGATCCAGAACAAAATTGATTTACTTTTTCTATATGCTATAGTTTATTATATTAAGGGTTCCTCCCATGTGGAGCTATTATAAAGGTTAAGCTGCTATAGAAAATGTAATAGCTATGAACATGTACATTAGAAATTAAGCAGACATTGGAGGAGGTATGAAGAGGATATTTATTACTTCTAAGCACCAGTGACCTTGACAGTACCTCTTGAAGATAATTTCCACTGTTCTTAAAACATAATTCTTATAGTTTCACAGACTTTCTTAACATTTGTTTAATAATATTTTTCTTCCATGCTGCTCTTAATTCAGGCATGGATTTGTAATTTTACGTGCAAGAAAGAAATACCATTTTAGTAAAAGCAGATATCTGTTCTCCAAAGCACTTGTTATGAGACAGAACTCCCTTTGAGGCACTTCATTCCTATGTTGAAATACTTTGGCCCGTATGTTTTTCTGAAATTATTTTCATTCAGAGAAATAAATCTCCCAAATCACTAACCATAACACCAGCATAACACTAGCCATTACACCAGGCTATGATTTCCAATATAGTTTTACTGCCAAAAAACCACAAAGGCATTGTTAGTGTTCAGGGATTCCCTACTCTCTGTCTTTCTTTGTTTCCATGGTTACGTTTGGTTAATTACATTATCTTCATTTTCAAAGCACATCTGCAATATTAATAACGAAAACAAGGGAACGTTCTATTGATTTCTTGCCAAAGTCATTAATATTGTGGTAGATCTTGCTTAGTGCCATGATGGAATGATTCAGTCTATTCCAGAACAAATAATAAAACACACATTAAAAACAATGATGGAAACGGATTACTGTTTGCCTTGAATATGTATTTATGAATTTATATCGTCCCATATTGTTACTTATTGGAAAAGCTTATGTTTGAAATAGTAAAGCAAAAGTATATTTTGGAATATTTTGCTTTTTCCTCAATTCTCGCCGTATTGCTCTAGATCCCCTGCAAGAAAATTTTGTTTTTTTGTGCCTTTTCTGAGGGCACAGCTGGCCAGCTGGTGTGCCACTAACATCAGGCAGGGAAGCTCACCGAGAGGTGTGCACAGGTGGCCTAAAGGCTGATACTACTCTGTAAAATTCCAGTCCCACTTGGCAGGGGTACAGGAACACTACTGCCCCAAATTTCACTCATTTGGCTGAAGTGATAGCATCGTGTAAGACTCAATTTCTTCATGTTTTGTTTTGTTCTTTTGGTTTTTTTGGTAAAACAAGATGCGCTCAATGAAATCATTCTCATGTTTCTTATGCCATTGGTCACAATAGCACAGTGTGCTGTGAGGAACTGTGAGACATAGGAAGATGTTAGGCACTGTGCTGCAAAGATAGCCTCCCAGCCTGTCCATTCCTGTCCTTCCAGGCTGTTTTCTGTCAACCCTTTATACACACACAAACAAGATGTCATGTCCTTTTTATGTATCCTGTTTGTAAATATCAAGGTTGGGGATATTTGAGGCTTTGACTAAGGCATCCTCTACATGAAAAAGCTGAAACTCAGAGTCAGAGGGCAAAACAAATGCTGGTAAAACAGGTGTTTGCCATATGTATTTCCTTCTAGAAATTAAGCCAAAGTTTCATCTCTAATGGCTTTATCAGTGCCTGTGGCAATTCAATCTTAGTGCGGCTGTATGAAGATGAATTTAACAAAGTAATTGCGTTATGATGATTTGCTGTGAGCATGCAGCTTTTACAGAACAATGCATTGTTTTAATTTTCTCTGTGCGTTCATAACTTCTTGATTTTACATTTTTAAATCTCACTTTCTTCAAGAGCATTAAAGACATGATGGGCAGGATAATCTACTGCAGAACTTTATCTTTCAGTATTGAATAACAGCAGCTGCTGCCAAAAGGGCCCACTTAGTTCATCTGATTTGGTTCTCTTCATTTTGCAGTCTCTTCCATTCCTGCTGTTATATCACTGAGAATGTTTTCTGAACACTTGTACATTCTTTCTTCAGTTCTGACTTATTTACTAGGGGATTGGTAGAGGATTGGTCTGGCAACTATAACCAGAGATCTGAGAAGAGCAGGTATAAGGATAAGTTCTGCTAACAGCTTTTCTAGAAACTCATGGCGTGGCCCAGGATTTGTCACCTAACACCTTTGTGCCTCAGTTTCCACTCTCTGGTAATAGTAGCTCAGGATGCATAATCAAGTTTTGTGGCAGTGAAAAGATACGACTGAGAAGACTTAAAATCCAAATGCTCATGATCAGCCAGGCTTTAAATTGATGGAACACGTGGCACTTCCCTTGGAAGAGTGTTCTATGCTATACCAGACCTCAGTGTTAGCAGATTTCATCTTGATCTTCAGTCTCAAATTTCCTACAATAATTTATATGTATCTTATCTCCTGTAACCCTAATATAAACACAAACTGTTATCGAAATCCCTCCCCCCTTAGTTATCACTATCTGGGCCACGTTGTCTGTATGCAGTTTCCTCGTAAACCTAAACTCCCTTGTTAAGTCTTGACTTAAGGATGCCAGCAATCTGCCGTCTTTCGATTTTGTGCTGCAGCAAAGGTTTGACACAAAATCATCCCAAAAAACAAATTCTAGTGCTAGCCAATGATTGTGTTACAACTGGAGTCTCTGATAATTTTTTTTCCCTCTCCCCCAAATGAGTGAAAAACTGGAAAAAAAATCAAAAGCACTTTTTTAATGACTTGTGTCAAGCTGGATGTCCACAGTGCTTGAAAACTGAGTAAGAAATAGTAAATACAAATGTGTATGGAGTGTGCAGCTGGCCTGCTTGCGCAGGCAAACAGGCAGAAGCTGCACCTTCCTACATAGGTTGGTGTCTCACTGAACGTCTCCCAAAAAGTGTTCGAGGAGACAGATGTGTGTTTAAAATGCTGCAGCAGCCATCTGCTGACTGTGAGAAATGGCTGGAATCCTTAAAGAGGGACCACATTTCTGGAGAAAACTTCCAAATATATTAGCCAGATACACGACTCATAAATCTTCCCAAGTTTTCAGATCTGTTTTCATACGTGACCACCAACAGGCAAACATATTTTTACTTTTTAGTGAGGGTTTTTAAACTTGCTATTGAGGAAGTCATGATACTGTTTTCTCGGGGGTTTTTTAGCACACCTCTGTTTTTGGTGACAGTGGATTTTATTGTCATACATGCAGAATTATGACTTTGCATTGTGGGGAAGAAGCCCTGTAAAATGCAGTAACATTCAGTAGCACCAAACCGAACGTAGGAAATGACAGGCCAAGTAAATTTCTTTTTGTATAAATGTTCTCTCTTTTCAAGTTTGCTTCAGTGTGAATGTCCCTCTTTAAGGTAAGGCCTTCAGTATGGGGAAAATATCAAGGTAGGTCGATTTTTAGGCCTAATAACCTTGAGGTGTCCCTTCAGTTCCATAATATATTTCCATTTGGTCATCACTGCATGGCAATGAGCATTTAGCAGGTGGGCACGCAAGGGGCTATCCTGCATGCTTTTGCATGAAGTGTTACTGCTTAGACAAAACACCAGAGTGGGATCCTGAGACCACAGACACTCACATACCATTGTTAAACACTGCACATTATGTATTTCCCACTTCCCTGCAGGCATTTTAGGAGCAGGAAAACAGTGAGCTTTCTTCTGAGAGTGACTCTGTGTTGATTAATACTAGTGTACAAAAAAAAAGTTTGGGAACAGGGAAGACTTTATGTTTGTCAGAACTGCTAACATAAATTGAAAAAAAAAAAAAAGATAAAGAAAAATGGTTGTGGGTTGTTGGGACTTAGCCTTGTTATTACAAACCTTCATAGCTGTTGAAATCCAACATGCTAGCCCTGCCACGGGATATCACAAATTAGAGTATTTCATGTGAGCTGGTTCCTAAAAGTACCGCTTTCCTGCTACTGGTTCCAGTGTTAGCCACTTCGCTGCTGATAAGACACATTGGCAACTGATGGGTGATGAAGTTCATTATCTCAGTTTAGCTAGCAGCAGGCAGTCATGGGCAATAGTAGCAGAACTACTAGCAATGTATCCTGTACCAGTGGGTCTAGTAATGTGCCTGGGCAGGGCAGGACAGAGATGTGTGGCCTTCTGTCTCTCTCCTCAACATGATAAAAGATCTTTCAAATCACTTCATATACTTTAGAACTTTGCACAACCGTGAACTTCTCTCAGGTGTGAGTAGACTGCTTTCAAGAAACTTAAATCCAGCTCATATCACAGCTAAAAGACACTGGGAGTAAGCAAGCTGGTGTTTTTAGCAAATTTCAGCACTGCTTGCTCAGATGTACAAGGTTCTGTTTCCCAGAATGTGCTCATTCAGTCGCTCTTCTTTTATGTTTCTTGTTCTCTACAGCAGCTGCTTTTAGCTGTGATTGCCACAACGCTGGAATTATAGAAGTTTGAAAGCTACTGTAGGATTCCAGTGTTTCTTTTGATTCTATACCAGAGATCCAGCAATATTTTGTTGTGTTGAGTCCTGGTCTTTTAACGTTAAGTCTCTTAAACTCAATGATTAAGTTCATTTAGCCATTTGTTAGACATATATTTTTAATTACTGCCTATTGCAGTGGAGTGATAAACAGCAAGAGTGTTTCTGCTTTCCTTTTGGACTTCCTCAGAGTAGGACAGATTTTGTTTCACTTCTTGGCTTCTCTCTTCTCTAGTCCTATTTCAGAAAACAATTTAAACCATTAAGTGAAATTGCATTATTGTGGCTACTTACAGTACATTCTTAAGTGTTTAAACAGAAACATTTTATTTTTATGTTCATGTAAATAATATTCACGGGTTATGGAGTATAGAAGAAGACAACTTGAAGATCTTGACTGCCTATGAGTCTCTGAAGGATTGTGTTTTCATTTGAAAAGAATAGGAAGAAGGAGAAATTGACTGAATACATTTGTGCCCTCAGGTCCCCAGTAACATCTCAAGTTCCCTGCAATATGAGGTTGCTGCTGTGCAAAAGCCTGTTTAAGTATACTATGAGAAACAATCAAGAGATCACACATGTAAAAGTGATTAAATACAGGAAGAATTTTAGATCCACAGTGAGGAGAAAATTGCAGAAGTTTAAAACAGTTAAGTAGCAGAACCAAGAATGAAACCCCTGCCACTACAAACTCTGCTAAATCTTACTGGGCACTTTTAATAAAACCATGTTCAGAAAGTGACAGTGAGATAGTGCGCATTCATGCAGACAATTCAGTAGTCTTAGTATTAAGCCATGATTATCTAGCTTTCTCCATTTGCATACAGTGAGACCTGCAATACCAGGTATCTGTGTAAGATAACTTAAAAAAAAAAACAACAGAATAAAAGGACTCAAATACATGATCTTTCTCAAGCTAGAAACTTTATTCTTAATGAGATGGTGCATTAGTTTTCTGAAATCTTTTGAAGAAGAACAAAGTCTCGCCAAAAACTCTCTAGCATTTCTGCTCTATGGCTTGTAGTGAAACCAGATAGACTGTCCCATTTTAATGTGTAGCCGAGAGTTGCGATAAGGCTCCCACTGCACATGCTTGCTACTACCTTCCATGCTGAATAGTGGTACTTTGGATCTAGCGTCTTCTACTTATGACGGAGGGGCTCAGAATCACATGATGCTGCTATATATTTATAATTTCATAATATGTTCAGGAAGATCTTCATAATGTATTTGTTATTTGTTGTTTTTTTTCTGTGATTACATCATTCAGGTGACTGTAGATGGAATAAAACGCTGGAAAGTCAGCCAGTTTTAATCAGGATACATGGCAGAGATGAGTCCTGAAATATCTAATTACATCAGTCACCTATTGACTAGTATTAGGATCTCCTCGATTTGTTTTTGTGCTTGCTTAACCCATGGAAAGCAGAGTAAACTTGTAAGTTCTCCCCACAGTCAGTCGCAATACAATTAAACTAGTAGCCATTTGTTTTTCATTCTTGTGAAAATTATTTTTTAAAATTGCAGTGATTCAGAGGAGGGTTAAATGAACAGTGTATTTTATATTTACCAAACCAGGAAAGTAACTTTAGTATTACACATGCATGTATATACAGTATGCAGCAGCTATATGAGCAGTATATGGAGAAGGATATGGATGACTTGCCAACATTTTGTGCAGGATAGGCTTGCTCTAGTCAGATGACTGTAAAGAAGATGGATCCAGACGCTTTTTAGAGGTGGCCAGTGACAAGGCAAGAGGCACTGGGCACAAACTGGAACACAGAAGGCTCCATCTGAACATAAACAACTGGTTTTTTTACTGTGCTAGTGGCAGCACTGGCACAGGTTGCTCAGAAAGGTTGAACAGTCCCTTCTTGAAGACCTTAAATAGCTGCCTGTACATGGTCCTGGGCAAGTAGCTGTGGCAGGGATTAGACCAGGTGACCTCCGGAAGTCCCTGACAAACTCAACCATTCTCTGACTTTTGTCATGTTGGTTTTTTTAATACACACTACATTTTCACTACAGTTTTTCACTGCATCTCACTACTTGGCATTACATTCATCAATTTTCTTGTAAGTCACAAGCTGAGTAGTGTCAAAATGTTCATTATTGAAGTGCCTGAAGTGAAAAAAATGTTAAGATTAGGGTGAAAACTGTTGTGATTCTGTAACAGGATTGTGACTGCTATGCTCTAAGTAATATTTCTACGCACTATAGATCCTTTGCAGAACAAATCTGGTCAAATATTTCACTGCCCTGCTAGACTTTCCACATTTTAGATTTTTTCCATGATTTATCAGATGGCTCCTGGAAGCCGCTGGAATTCTGGGACCACGTACCCTGGGTTTGCCCTTGACTTGCAAACCCTCCTGCAACACCTTTTTCTTCTTCTTCTACACCAATCAGCTCCATTTTCTGAGTTTATCCATTGCTTTACTCTGAAGTGTTAGTGATCTGTAAGACAAAAAGTTTTCTACACGTGTATATTAGGACTTGGCAGCAGGTGGTTCAGCATGTGGCAGGTGCACCTGCCCTGACTGCTGTAACACAGCTGTAATAACAACGGTTAAAACACATTTTCAGGAGCTCACAACCAAAAATGGTCCAACCTTGGATGCGTGCCAGGATGTTAGATGGGAGGTGACATTCAGCGATCATGACCTTAGAACAGCTGAGGATTTCAGTGGAGGCTTGCCAATAAAATGTGAATTGGAGAGGCACCCATATAAAATCTGCTCTGCAGAGAGGACCATTAAACTGTAGTAGGATTGTGCAGATGAAAAGCATTTTAATAGGCCTGTTCCATTTCTTTCTCTTCTCCCAAGCCCTCCCCACCCCACAAAGAAATATAAAATAATTTCTTAAGTAGCTAAACCCTCAAAAACCTACGTTTAGGGTGAAAAATAAAAAGCAGAAACACAAAAGTTGTCATTTTTCCCTGCAAGTTTTTTCACTCTAAAAAAGGCACGTTTTCTACCATAGCATAGCTTCTGTGCTGTAGTTATGTCATGATTAAGTTGTAATGGAAACAAGCTCTGATAAGATGGATGAGGTGGATCTTGTTGGTAAAGGACTGAACACGGGCAGGAAGCTGTAATGATGGCCTCCCCTGCAGCTCCTGTGAATTCTGTCTTCACAAATGTTTTAAACAGAGGCAAGTCTTGTGCTTTAGCAATCAGGCTGTGAACAAAACAAGCTTGGTATGTACAGCTTTAGTGCTGTGTGCTGTTGAGCAAAAACCCATACCCAAGTATAGCCATAGGGTACAATGGTTTACAACATTTTATTATGGGTGAGGTTCGTTGCCCAGACTGTGAGCGCAAGGTGACTGTCAGTGAACTTGCAGAGATTTGATCTACTTTGCTTTGCTGTTTCTGTCACTGTTGTATTTTTGGTTTATGGGATAAGAGAAAGGCTGTGCAAAAGTGAAGTACTACGGTTGGCATCCTGGCCATGTAATCATTAAATGTTTTTATCATCTCCTAATTCTTTAGGTTATTCCTCCTTCCCTCCTGACCCATTTTACATTCCTAGGAAAGATACATACTGTTTTGATATAAATGTGGTTTCAGTTTCCTGGGTCAGAAATTATTTCTCTTAAAATTCATAGCTCTGTGAATTAAGTTGATGTTTATTAAATGTCTTATTAAATTTACTTCCATAACAGATTAGATTACAGCCTACATAGGTTGGCATACTTTCTAAATACTGCCTGTCTGTTAAAATCTTTGCTGAATATCTTTGTTATCCACTTCTTCCTTTTAATTTGGTGTCCTTCACATCTAATGAAAGAATAAGTAATCTAGATGCACAACATCTCACCCTCTACTTGGAAGTAATTAATGTTGGTATTCTTCTGAAAACTACTTGGATTAAAAACCCTTTTTATCATCATAACCTTTAGCTGATGCACTACAGTTTGTGTCTGATCTGTTGCAACTCTTTGTCATGTGAATAGAGAAACTGACATACTAAATAAAAAATACAAGTTTGTACAGTTATTCTGATAACTTACATTTCCTATCTTCTCAAATCAGACATTCTAGAAAATACTTAGAATTCTCATATGGCCTCTCTGTTCATGCAAATACTGTGAAGAGGTAGCAACATGAGAAAAAGAAAGACAAGCCTGAAGTGTTTTGCTTCTTAGCCTATTTCTTTCATAGTATTCGTGCTGAATTTCTATATATAGAATCAGTTATATGTGAAAGTGAGTGCTCATTATGGTTTTTCTCAACTTTCTAGAAGTTACTGCACCTTTATGAAAAGAAATCAACTCATTGGTGCAGTGATCTCTGCCTCTGCTGCGGTTTTTGTTATCATAATAAAGAGAGGTGAATGAGAGGACAGTGATACAGATGTGAGGTTAGCCACATAACCTCGTGCTTCAAACCAATTTGTCTGATGTCTTTAGTTTCCATTTGTCTTTAAAAATAATCTGAAAATTGTGCTGGTAGAAACAAAATACTAAACTGATCATCCCAGTACAAGGACCTCTTCTTGGCAACACTGTCAAACCTAGGAACCATTTCTCAGTGAAGCAAAATTCTGGATAAAACTGAACGATGTGTAAATCTTTCACCTCCTGCTGCCCATCCTGTTCATTCTTTGCTGCTGTCGCATGCTCCTGCAGCTGCACAGCAAAAGCTGTAGCAACATTCTGCCCAAATTTAATATGCCTGTGACATGTCTGGTGTGCAGTTGACACCAGCATGTGCTGCACTGGAAGAGCTTCCCAGAAGAATGACAAAGTCCAGGATTTCACTGTGGGCTTGAAGAGTCAAGCACTGCTCCTGGCAACAAACTGCAGTGGAGTAAAGATAAAGTAATAAAGTATGTAATTCAGTGATATAGAAAGTCCAGTGTGTATCTGAAGGACAGTGCCGACGGTATCTGAGACTGTGAAAACCACGGATGAGCTTTGTATGTGTTTTGTATCAAAAGATACACTTATTGAAAAATACAATAACACAATAATTTTTTCTACTAGCATATTGGTTTGTTGTTATAGTGACCATTCCTGACCCCACCTGCTGGTATTAACTGTCTGCTCTGGATTAACTCTTTATTCTACTGAACTGAGCAAAAACATGCAAATTGACTCCTATAGTTATATTTAACTCGAGTTTATATTTAACTCATCATTTGAATTTGTTATCTTAGTCTGATTTTCTTACAGAATAAGACTTCTGTGGCAGTATTGTTTTCTAGCCATTGTACAATTCCAGACCAATTTAGTGGAGGCATTGAGCATTTAAAGCACTTGAAAGGCTTTCAGTGATTCTCTGCAAATTAAACAAAACAGAATAATGAAATAGAGGCACATACTTCCAAGTGCCTCCAAGCTGTAGAATTAATTTAATCCTTGTTAGACGTCAGAGTGCACCAAGCCTCTTGGCTTGGCCTCGTGGCACAGCTGAGGAGGTGCTCAGGCATTGCTGAATTCCCTGGTTTGGACCAGGATTTGTGCAGCTTTTCAATTCCAGTGGTTCTTTGTCATTCACATTTGCTTCAGAAGAGTAATGAAATGAATGGCAAGTTCTAGCCTTCTAAATGTATTTTTGTTGCTAAGAACTCCGACTTAGATTTCTTTCTTCTCTGTTGCAATTCATATAGTGTCATTTAGTAATTGTTAACAGAAAAGGTTGATAATCCTTGACACTGGAGAGCTTATTAAACATGTTCTGAAGTTTTTTTTAAACTTCAGTTTGTGACTGAATGTAGAAAATCAATTTTTCATTGAAATTATGGAGAAAATTAACCCAGTCAGATAAAATATTGTTTAATATGTGCTTATTAATAGCATATTAAGTTCCTTTTCATCTTTTCATAATTATATTAAGAGATTTAAGGGGGAGAAAACAAAAAAACATTTTTACTCATTAAATAACAGTCTTTCTCCAAATCTGTACTGGAAAACTGAGAAAGCTGATTAGGGGAAATGGCCTCAAGTTGTGCCAGGGTAAGTTTAGGTTGGATATCAGGAAAAACTTCTTCACAGAAAGGGTGGCTAAGCACTGGAATAGGCTCCCCAGGGAGGTGGTTGAGTCACCACCCCTGGATGTGTTTAAAAACCATTTGGATGTGGTGCTCAGAGACATGATTTAGTGGAGGGTTGTTAGAGTTAGGGTAGCATGGTTAGGTTGCGGATGGACTTGATGATCTTTACGGTCTTTTCCAACCTGAACATTCTATGATTCTATGAAATGCTATTTTATGAAGACAGTCTTCTAAAAGCTCAAATATCTTTAATTTTTTTGCACAGAACTGTAATCTGTGAATAGAATAAAACATGACTGACTTAAAAATGTCATCCTTGATGAGATTATGTTAATATGATGAGGTCATGTTAGTATTTATTAAATCATGATGCTCTATTCCTGTGGCGTAACAATGTTTCATCTGATCAGATAGTATCAGCCAGATGTAGTAGGTTCATCAAGTCTCCCAAGATAACTAGGTCATGCACAAGGTCAATGCTCTGACGGGATACCTATGAAGTGTTCACACTGCTAAGGAAAAAAGATTTAAAAATAGAATCTGAAGCTAAATTAAGCTTTTGTGTTGGGGACAGCTGTGATGTGGGGGGTTCTTGTTTCCTAATAACAATCATTTCTTCAGTCATCTGAAATTAAGAAGTCTTATCTGGAAAAACATTTGAAAACATGAAAATAATATCTCTCAAAGACTCAGGAGCTTTTGGCTAAAAGAAGAGAGCCCATTTAACTACTGCCTTCTTAGTATGCATTTGCTAGCCAATCTAAAGACTTTTGCACTTTGTGATTTTTTTTAAAATACTTGAAATTGGATAATAGCTACAGTGTGTTTTATTATATGCTCTGCCCACCTTGCAGATCATCTTTCTTTTCTCTGCTTCTCTGCTCAGAGACAGCCACAGCCCTTCATACCTTCATGTTGAGCCCTCATGCTACAACTATATTTTGGCTACGCTGTTGATCTGTAGAGTATTCACAGTGCAAGTACATCAAGATAGCAATTGTAGCAGAAATGTAGCCAGACCTGTTTCATTTTAGGGGATGGAGCCTTGCAAAATAGCCATAGCTTCAGGAAGAAACTACCTCAGTTGCTAAGGAAGACTTCTCAAATAAATCTTTCCTTTAAGTGCCTTGTTATGACCTCTACCTTTTGACTTTTATGGCTTAATCCTTTCACTTTTATACTGTGTGGTTTATTTAATCTCACTAGACCAGCTGGTTAGTTAGAGGCTTGCTGGTATATCTTTGCAACCTCAGATTGCTCTATACCTGTCCTGTTAATAATTGATCGATTTGTATCTGTGCTGCCAAAAAGATAGGGAATTGCTCCCAAGAAAGTAAAATATTTTTCTCCTTCTTTGGATATCTCCTTGAAGGCAGTCTTTAAGTAATGCTAGGCTTTTAAATCTAAGTAAATTGCTTTCTCTGTTGTTTCAGAAGTGTTTGCAATTCAAAGTTCTATTGAAAGTGCAATTATTTGTAATCAACAGGATTTAGATTTTTGCAAGTACTCATCTGCACTCATTTTCACTTAACATCTTAATAAATCTTAGCAATGATGTCCTGGAAAAAGTAGCTATTATGAATTAATTGCCCCGGTTAGAATCTGGGAAATTTTCATTTAATCTTTTAATTTCAGAAAGAAAAAAATTTTGCCAACTATGTTCAGTATGAAAAACTGAACATAATTCATATATCATGAGTTTGTTTTCAGCTACTGTAGAGTTTATTCGCCCCAAATAGCTAGTGGTTAAAGTGTGAGTATAAGCACATTTCTCCTGCATGAAGCTACAGTTCTGAATTTGAATTTTACTTTTTACAAACATTCACTGACCACCTTCTGCTTTAATGAAAATACTTGCAGCAAATTCATTGTATGAGTGCGTGAAAATATTGTGGTGGGACATGACAAACAGAAAGAATGCAGACATAGTTAAAATGTAATATAATTCAAAATTCCTGTGTAATTTTTTTTCTTGTTTTGCAGTATTTGCCAAAAAAAACTAGGAAAAAAAAAAAAGAAAACACCTAAGCTATGTTCCTTACTCTTTATGCAGTTCAGAGTGGGTCACATATACTTTATATGCAGATTTCTGTACAAAGTAAATATTACAAATATAGACAAAATAACCGTATGTTTATGTAAATGTTTTTAAAGTCTATGTTCTTTTCCTTTTAGTGGAACTTTGTAGATAGAGAATGCATATTTTTGATTGTCTGTACTTAGAAAGTACTTGGTTTACAGAGTCTCCTTTTTTTTCTATAATTACAAACTTCTTACAAGCTACACAGGCGGTGTTTGCTGTATGTATGTCTCAGGCAGATCTAATGAAGTACAATAATATATAGGAATTTATAGGAAAATTTATCTGCATTGAAAGAAGGCCTCTAACCCATTTGGAACTCGTCAGTGTATCAATTTGAAATGCATCATGTGTCATACTTTATGATATACCACTTCATGAGTTTATCATTTAACTTTGCACGTCAAATAGCTATTCTGTTTCTGGTATCATCTTTATCTAAGATGTGGAGGATGGACACAAAGCGGGTTTTTACAGTGCTGCTGTGCCTCCATTAAGTATCAATCAGACTTCATGAAACAAAGAGAAAGGATAGACAAGAAAGACGAAAGGAAAGTATTTGTTCCAATTCCCTGAAGCTCTACATATGAAATATGTACTGAAATATGCTGCTAACATGGAAAATATGAATGGTATAGGTCTCAGGGCAATGACTTTAAGGAACGTTTTCCCCCATGGTTTGATGTTCTTTACATGTAAGTGGTTACAGATAGTCACTATTGTGAGCACCCTAAGGAAAATGAGCCAGCCTTTTCAATTCTGTCTCTAGTTAACACATTTTATCCCACTCAGACCATGTCCAATTGCAACTTATTGAGCCAAATTTACTGAAAGACCAAGGTTCTTTAGTCTTCCATGGAGAAATCTTGGTTCCACTGCAACAAGGGAGAGCTCTGAAATGGATTTCTTTGTAGCTAGACTTTTGTGCTTTGCCATGTTGCTCTGAATTACATTAGTCTGCATTAGGAAATTAGGAATTCTCACTGTTGAGCTCAAAAATTTTGGGCTGATATCTGCTGTGATCTAATTTTAAAGCCAAATATATCCAGATATAAAGAAATGGTTAAATTAGAGTTGAAACAGTTGGGTATATTGTGGGGAAATCAAATTCACTCTCTGCCTCTCAAATGAGATATCATTGTGTTCAAATCTATGAGGAAACAGCCACCTACTATGCCAAAACCCTTTTTAAATTAGTCCTGATCTCAGCTTCCTGCTTTATCATCATACTGCTATTCCTTCGCCTGTCAGAGACCAGCGAGTCTCTGGGAACTCACTGATAGTACTGCTTCTCTGGCCTCTCCTGAACTCATTTATAGTACTTGCTCTTGTAGCTTCTCTCATATGTCTGTTATTGTTTGTGTGAAGTAGCTCCTCTTTTATTTCAGCCATTCCATAAAATTCAGCCTTTTGGGGTTGGGGAAGCAGGGAGCGGACATTTTATTTTGCTGTGCTATTTTACCATTCACCTTGTTTGTATTTTTCTTCTCAGAAAACCAAAAGGGATGTAAATAACTTTGATCAAGACTTTACACGAGAAGAGCCGGTATTAACTCTAGTGGATGAGACAATTATAAAACAAATCAATCAAGAAGAATTTAAAGGGTTCTCTTATTTTGGAGAAGAGCTACTGCCATAGACATCGTTAGGCTGACAGATGAATGATGCTGCAAGAAGTGATTCTGAAGAGATCGTCAGATTACTAAGACTCAGTAGATCAAGAACTACTTCTCTTACCCTGAGCCCATACCCCCAATTTAAGTATATATTTATTGTTTTTTTTTCTTTAATCTTCTGACATGAAAGCACTCTTAATTTCTATCTCACAAAGCAATGCAAAACAATTTTGTATCAGAAATTGTAGATGTAACACACTGCCGTATGTTTGCAACTTTTCTTTTATTCCTAAGATCTACCCACAGGACAAAATTGCATCTTTTCATGGAAAATGGAGCCATGCTATTAAAAGCAATTTAACAGATCACGTCATGTAATTGTTGTATGAATTTAAGCTAAGAAGGTGAGAACTGTATCTTCTGCACTAGTGGTTACTGTGAGATCTGTGCTTAAATGTGGAACAAGTCATATATTACCTACCCTTCATTCAGTAAGTGAAGAAGTCTGCATTCTTTGGGGCGTAGTCCTCAATGATGAATGTCTTATTGAGGTAAGGTACAAACATAAAATAAAGCTGTCCAGAAGAAGAAGTACATCAATTAAGACTTTCAATGAATTTCCTCATAAAATTTGTGGAAAACTTTTAGGAATAAGAAGAGTAATGAACATAACTGAAATTTTGTTCAAAGAAAGATCCTATATGGGTAGATATTAAAGGGCTAAAGAATGAAAAGCCTATAGTGCTTTAACACAGCTACATATAGGCATTTTACAGTTTTTTAGGCAATTGGATCCATGTTACTAAATTGAATATCCATTTAAATGAACCGTTAATGTGATGGCAAGCTTGCAAATGTTTATAATTAATTTTACATTAAAAGTTAATTATAAACACTGTAAATCTGCATTTTCCATTGTAGCTAAGTTGATAAATAATTTCTTATTTATATTTATTTTCTCAGCAGTGTGTTACTTTTGCACACTTTTACAAAACCATAATACTACTGTGTTTGTTGTTTTTTATGTTTTAAATCTAAAAAGAAAACTGCTTTTAGAAGACACAAAATAAGGCTACACGTGCATTTTGTGGAAGTGTGTTGAAAAACTGAAGATCAAACATTACAAACTGACATTATTGAAAGTTGTAAATTGAATTTTTTGTGTATTAATTGAAATGGTAACTCATGTGGACAATATTACTAATGTGAAGTTACCTCCTGTAGATACGCTAACAGTGTTATGTACTTATATTTCCAGGAGTACCCTGTGGTTTGTTTTGGTTTTTTGTTTTTTTTTTTTTTNTTTGTGTACATGTATCGCTGAGGTCATTTTATTATATATTTTACTGGACTGAGTGAGCGGTCATTGGAATCCATTTTAATTGTTGCACATGGATTTCCAGCTGCACAAAAATATATATACTTGTGATTGGCAAAGTGGCACTAAAAAGCTTTTTTGCCTTTTGTACAGGTGAGATTTTGTATATAGTGTTTGCTGCAAGGCCTGTGGAATTCACTGAATATAGAGGTATCAACTGCTGCATGTTCAGGCATACTATTAAAATGTTAGTCTATGAAAGAATAATTATAATAATGTCCATGTGCAATACTCTTGTATGTGTATTGGTTCAAGTTACTGTCAGAGAGATGAGGTTTTTGTTATAAAAAGATGTAGACATATATTAAGCTATACTAAATCTCCTGTATAGTTCTCTTCAACTCTATTATGATATGATAGAGCTAGGAAAGAGAAGGAATGTTACAGATTGTGGTGGACAAAGTATGAATCATTGGCTTTAAGAGATAATCTTGGTCTCAAGCAGATGAGTTAGTTTGTGTCAGTTTTACGTCTGGCTGCTCATAGCCTGTTACTGATGACAACATTCAGTTCCATTTTGTTTTGTTTTTAAAACTCAGGTGTAATTATTATATATATTCTTATGATGATTTCGAAATATTAAATATTATGATATATCAATTAATGTGTTGTCTAGCCTACAGGTGTAATAATGGATCAAGCCTTTAGTTTAATTTAATTTATCTTCAGTGATCTTTTGTACTGGGAAAAGACTAGCTTCTGGAGCTGAGTACCAGCACAGAAACATCTTAATGATTTCATCATCTCAATGTTTAAATTTCTTTCTCTTTTAGAAATATATTGTAGAACTGCCCATCAATTCATGTCTCACTACTGGCTCTGTTTATTTCTCATCACAGTTAGCTTTTGACATCCAGGCAAGAACTGATCACAATGCTGAAGTGTTCCTTTCCATAGGTGAGTAGACTGGCTAGGAAGGCAAGTTATTGAATAGTGCACTACTGTTTGTACAACACGAGGCCTTTACATAAAACTATGAGCATTTATTTTGAAGGAATAAAAGCATCCCGTAAAGCTTTTGTAAAGTAAGGTATATTCCCATTTCTAACACAGAGATAATCAGCAGATGTTTGTATTTCAAGAGGCCTCAACACCTGCATTATTTGGTAGGATGCTAAGAGAAAAGTCAAGGAGATAAAAACTTTTGCATGGGCAGATATTTCTTCAGTATAATTAGTTAGATCTTCTGCACTGGGTTTGCATCAGAAGGTTTGTCTGTTACCTAGAACATTTTTTAAAGATAAATCTTAAAAATGGGCATTTACATTTCTGCCTGTTCTGTAAAATCTTTCCTGTTCCTTCTTTGTAAAATGAGTGCAAAATGCCAAAAAGACTATTAATAATGATTATAAAGAATGCATCATTTCTTGTTTTCCCTCCAAATAAACCTTATTAAAAAAAATGAAACGCATTTTTCTCCATAGGGTGAAAAATAATTCTCTCCAAAAAAGGATTAAAAATTACCTCTTCTTAAATTATGTGCAGAATAGTTCTGGCTAAATATAAAATGTATTCAGTTTTCAGGGGGGGAGGGGTAGGCTTTTTTTTATTGTGAGGATTTATTTGTACAGGTTTTCTTTTTTCTTATGGATGTAATTTGAATCTCTTGCCATTCATTAGTGTTATTTCATCGTAAACATTATTACTGTGCCAAATGTACTGTATTCAAAAGGATGTGAATGTGTATTGTTTCAAAACCTAATAAATACAATGATGTTAAATCTTATTTTTTTTCCCAAAGTCTTCATGAGTATTTCCTAATGAGGAAGAAACAAAGATGAAGGATGAATATTTTTCCTGTTACGTGTTGTACAAAGTACCATGAGCTTGTCTTTTAGGAGTGGACATTTGGCAAAGGGAGGATTTGCTAAGAGATTCGTCTGTGAAGAACTAAACGCTCCAAGAGAAACACAGGTAACATTGAGTGAACCATTTATCTTGGGCTATATAATATTTGCCCCCAAAACTGAACAGGTGAGTTTACAGACTTTTATGTGTTTACCAACTGAGTAATGGGTGCTGAGTCCTAGCACTCTGATCCCAAAATCTTGCTTAGTTGTATTGTTGAAACTCAGTAAGGCACTTTGCGTGCAAACGTGTGAGACTACTTTAGTCTTTCATTTCACTGAATAGAAGGATTAAGAGTATTAATAAGTCTAATTTATTTAATTAGGAGTTTAATTAATTAGAGACTTTATTGATTTCTTTAACTTAATCTGTCAATGTGACATTATCTGAAATATTTCATTATTTCATTGTGTTTTGATTTGAACCCTAAATTCTTTCAGTTTTCATGGTCTAAAATTCTTAACATTTACTTCAGAAAACCAGCTATCAGCATGGTCTAGCACTGAGTCCAGTTAACCGCTCGAAGGTAGACTAAATAGCCTTAAAAATATATATTTCTGAATTGGAATTATGCTTTCTTTTATTCACTGCAGTTTTTCTGTAATCCTTCACTTGTTTTCTTCGCACTGAGTTTTTGTTATTATACGCATATTCTGAATTCTATATATGGACAACACTAGCATAAGCTTAGTTGTCTAGATTTTGCCAGTTAAACAACTATGTAAGATCTTGATTTTCGGAGTATGTTTAGCAAAATTAAAGCATCTAAAGAACTTAAAAATCTCCTGCAAACAACAGGCATCATTGGTCTCCAAATGCATCAGTCCTTATGAAGTTTTCTCTTACTGCTATAACTAATGTCTTAGAGGTTTCCAGAACACAAGTGATGCATATGAGAGTTTTTGTGCTTGCTGATGGACTGCAAGGTTTGGAAAGACAGCTGGTATGAACAAGTCCAGGAGATTCCTAAAACACCTTTGGTGATGCACCTAGATTATTATTAAATTATTAAAGGATTAAAGGATTATTAAAGTAGCCAACTATAAAAGGTACCCACCTAGATTTGTTGTCTGTAAACAAAGTGGTGATTGGTGACCATCTTAGCTATAGATGGTCCCCTATATATATATATATATATATATATAGCTATAGAGGCTGTGAAGTAATCAAGTTTAAAGTCTTTGGTGATAGGAAATAGGTTAGTAGTGGCCACCAAAACTTCAACCCTTGATATAGACAAGGGAGGCTTCAGGCTGCTCAGGGAACTAGTTGGCAGGTTCCCCTGGGAAACTGCTTTTGAAGGCACTGGAGTCCACCAGTTCCAGCTACTTCTGAAGTACCACCTCTTAAAAGTGCAAAGAAACATGCAATTCCAAAACGTTGGAATTCATGCAGGTGGAACAGAAGATCAGCTTAGTTGAGCAGGGAACTTTTTGGAACTTAGGTGCTAAAAGAAATTGTATGGCCACGGGGAATAAGGTTACACAACATGGGGTTCTACAGAGAAGCTGTTAGCCATTGCAGGGAGAAAATTCATGCAGCCAAAGCTCAGTTAGTTTTGAAGCAGTACAGTAAGGTAGGAGAGAACAAAAAGAGGAGAGAACAAAAAAAAATTTTTAAATATGTAACAACAAAAGGAGGACCAGAGATCACATTGGTCCATTATTTGATGAGAATGGCAAACTTTAGAAATAGGTACACAAAGTACACCTCTGTCTTCAACAAGAATGATGGGCCTAGGGACCCTGGAGCTCTGATTTAGAGGACCGTGACTGCAGTAACAATAAATTCCTAGCCAACCCCAAATATGCGGGGCTTGCTGCTCCAGCTGGATGGATATAAGTATGGGGCCTAATGGGATTCATCTAAGGGTGCTCAAAGAGCTGGCTAATGTCATCATGAGACCTCTCTCAATTATTTTTCTACAGTATTGGCAATCAGGAGAGGTCTCAGTCAACTGGAGGCTAGTGA
This sequence comes from Pavo muticus, assembly GCA_016647715.1. Classification (NCBI taxonomy): domain Eukaryota; kingdom Metazoa; phylum Chordata; class Aves; order Galliformes; family Phasianidae; genus Pavo; species Pavo muticus. The sequence continues at coordinate 1,041,484 of JACDJE010000188.1, forward strand.
ATGTTGTCACAGAGTTCAAGAAGGACAAGAAGGAAGACTCTGGTAATTAAAGGCTTGTCTGTTTTTCTTGGATGCCTGGCAAAATTAGAGAGAAGATTATTCTGAGAGTTACTGAAAAACACCTGAAAGACAATGCAATCATTGGTCATAACCAACACAGGTTCACGAGGGGAAAGTCCTGTTTAATGAGCTTAATTTCCTTTTATGACAAGGTTACCCACCTAGCTGAACAAGGGAAGCCAGCTGATATAATCTTTCTGGATTTCAGCAAAGCTTTCAGTGTGGTTTCTTACAATGTCCGGACGAAGTGTCTGGCATAAAGCTAGACAAAAACATAATGTGACGGGTGAACAAGTCAGGGATGTTTCAAGCTCAAAGGGTTACAGCAAATAGAGTGACACCAGGCTGGCAGCAGAACTGGTAGGGCTCCTCAGGGTTCCATTTTAGGGCCAGTTCCCTTTTATATTTTCATCAATAACTTGGATACAGGACTTGAAGGTATATTAAGGAATTTTGTGGACAACACAAATTGGGAGGAGCTGTTGAATCCTTCAAAGGTATGGAGGCCTTACAGAGTGATCTTGACAAATTGGTAGGCTGGGCAATCACCAACTGCATGAAGCTTTTAATACGAGCAAGTGCTGGATTCTGCATCTGGGACAGGGTAGCCCTGGGTTTATGTATAAACTAGGGGACAAGAGGCTAGAGAGCTGCCCTGTGAAAAGGGATCTGAGGATTCTGGTGGGCAGCAAGTTGAACACAAGTCAGCAGTGTACCCTAGCAGTCCAAAGGGCCAACTGTGGTGCAGGTTTGGGTGCTACAATGTAAGAACAAAAAACTATTCGAGAGCGTCCAAAGGAGGGCAGCAAAGATGGTGAAGGGCAAGACGTTAGGCTGAGGTCACTGGTTTTGTTTAGCCCAGAGCAGAGGAGCTGAGGGGAGACCTCATAGCAGCCTACAGCTCCTCAAAGGGAGTGGAGGGGCAGTGCTGAGCTCTGCTCTCTGTGACAGTGACAGGGCCTGAGGGAACGGCATAGAGCTGAGTCAGAGGAGGGGCAGCTGGCAGTTAGGGACAGGTTCTGCACCAGAGTGTGGTGGGCACGGAACAGGCTGCCCAGGGTCATGGCACCAAGCCTGCTGAAGTGTCTATATATGTGACAAAATAATTTCCACTTCATCTTTCCCTTACCTCATCATTGCTGTGGAAGCAAGAGATAAGAGCAGCAACCTGAGGTGGAACACAAGCTACCACTGTAAATATTGTGAAATTGTTACACAAGACTCCCTCCAGAATTTGGAAATGCATTAAAGAATTCCAGGTTTGTACACGGATGTTTAATCCTTGGAAAAATAAAACAGTTAGGAAGAAAGTCAGTGACCTGGAGTCTATTGCTGATTTGGGCACCGGCCTGAGAACTGATTTGAGCACTGCATATAGTTGTCATCACTATCCAATACCACCAGTTTGATTTAGAGACTGATGTACTATAGGAGGCAGCATGACTGCTCTTGCTAGTAACAGCAAGAGTCAGTGCCAGGCTGATGTTCTTCTGTGCCAAAGTACATTCTCATTTCTCTAACCTGAGTGAGTCAAAATGGTGCCACTTTGTGCATTGTTATAAGAAGGTAAGACTTATAGTATGTTGGTGGTATGTTGCCTTTGATAATTAAGTTATTGTTGAGTTGATCTCCTGACTGCGCCATTTTCTATTCAGGAGACCATTCCTTGCTTTAAGAAGAAAAAAAAAAATCAACCTTTTTTGATTTTATTTTCATGCATTTACTGCATACTGTCTTTTGGTACATTTATAGATGCTATGTGATGTGAGGTCCATGTAAATCATTCTAGTTCCCTTATAAGAAGTACTTATAAGCAAAGAGATCACAGATGTGTTCATATGCCATCTTTTACATGGACTGAAGCAATCAAGTCTCAAAGACACTTAGCCTGAAACCAACACTGGGTGAAATTACACATTATGGCAGAGCCAATCTTAGAAATTCACTGGTTATTAAAGGAGAAAAGTCATACTACCTTCCCTCTCTACACCAAGCTCTGCATTTCTGATGCTAGCCATGCACAGATCTGGTGCTCATTGAACCCTTCTGTGAGCTGATTCAACTCATTAATCTAAAAATGCCAAAAATTATATTTCTGTGAATGGATTTTGATGAGCCAACCAATGTGGTTGGCTCAGCAAAGCACCTGTTGGCCCCAGATCTATGACCAGGGAGGAGTTACGATCAAGCACTGAGGACTGGTGAAGCGGGATGCGAGGGTGGAAAGGAAGGAACAGGAGTCCTGCCTTTGGTATACATGAGCTAGTTTGTGTTAGTTTGATCACCTTATGTAACTGTTCACTTGACCTTTTGGGAACAGGCCAGATGTTCCTTGAGTGACAATAAATACATCCCTGCTCAAATATATCTATCAGATGGTGACAGTTATAGAGAAAGACTGGTATATCAACATGAAGAAGCTTGTCTAAATGTCAGAAATGTGCTTGTTACTTGTGACCTTTCACACAGAAAAAAAAAATGAGCACATATGTCTAAATAACCTCCTGTTTTCATCGACTGGACTAGCATAGAGATTGAAAGTTTCCATTTGTACAAAGGAAAAGATGTTTTATGTCCATCTTGCAAATCAGCAAACTGAGCCAAGGTGCCAGAGTGGTGCTTTGACTATTGTTGTGTGAATATAGTTAGCATTAGTGCTAGGAAAAAGAGCATGGGTGGATCTTGTCAGCGCCTACTCTTACTGTACTGGTGTTTCTGAGCATAAAGTGTTTCCAGACTGTGCTTCACAGAATACCTGCAGAAGGCTTCCTATGGAAAGGCTTCGTGGCTGCTTGGAGACCCTTTAGATCCTCTTTTTGGTTACTAAACCAAACAACAGTCAAAAGCTGTTTGTAATTGGGTACAGCGCTTGGTGCATTAGGGAGGTCGGTTTTTTTTTGTTGTAGAAATGGGGGAAGATGCATCTATGAGCTAAGCTTGTGACTGAAATATGGTCACACCCAAGCAAAGTTTGAGAACTTTTGTGTTCTAGGAAAGCTATTCACTCAAAGGCTGTGATACATCAAAAAAAGAACAGTTTGTGTTTATTTTTGGTTAATGAGCAAGGAGAAGTATGCGAAGACATCAGGCACACTGAGGTGTATTTTTCCTAATAACAATGTGGTTGATTAAGGTGGACAGATGAGGGCCACAGAGATTATGCAAATGTCACTTAGGTAAATGTTTGCGTTAGGGTGGGGATGAACACTGTCCTGTTTCAGAAGTGAACTAAAGACCTTTAAACTTTACCTGCTGGGATAATGTGGATACATTTGTTCTTTGATTAAACGATGTGCTCACTCCTCACATACTAGTGCATCGCAACTGCACACTTCTTGTCCCTCTCTAAAGGACAAAAGCTGAACCCCTCAGATCTCAAATTCTGTTGCTATGAGGTCTTCTTACAGTTTATCATGCTGCTTTCCCAAAGAACAGCGATGTGCGCCATCTCTTAAATACCCTTTCCTAGATGCTGAACTGAGTCCCTCGGTAACCCTGAGGTCAGTCCTCCCAGACTGCAGAAAACCTGGCTGAAAAATACATGTTCTAGAGCAGGTCTTTTCAGCACTTTTCCAGTCTCAAATTTTGGACCAATTTTTTTAGCAACTGCCACCATAAACCTTTGAAATAGAGTCTGTGATGTGTATCTCTAGGTAAAACATCTCTGACCACTGAGTGTGTTAAAATCATCAGTTTTCAGTCAATCTGCCAAGTTTGACTTTATGGGCCATAAAGTTCTGATCCAAAGTCTACATTGCAGCAGGTCCCTCACACTGATTACATAGTCATCTAGCACTACTCTAGATGCGAGATCGCTATCACCCCACCTTCCTTTACACATCACCAGCCCTGTATGACCAGTCAGCGGCTGGACACATGTTGACTTCAGTGGGAGAAGAAATGGAAAACTGCAGAACACCACTATTCTGATAAGCTAAAGCAGTATAGTAGTAACATTAGCCTCCAGAAGGAGTCAGCTTGCATACAACGCCCTCCTCATACAGTCCTGCTGAATGCCTGAGAAGCCAATAGTTTTCTGAGGGCCAGTACCCAGCTGTGAACTGTCAAGATGCTCATCTCAGTAACATTATCCTTTCTTTTTCCATTTGCTTGCTCAGGAATAAATGTAACACGCTGCAGGAACATTTTGCAGTGGATAATAATGCTGCCACCATGTATTTGGTTGATATACTGACAGAGATCTCCAGCTGGGAGAGTTCAAATATGAGAGCTGTACTGATGTTTCTGTTCTTGTTAGTATTCTTGCTTGCACTTGGAGAAGAGTCTGGATTATGACGAGGTCTGGGGAGTATTAATTTTCATTTGCTGAACTGCCTAGAAATAATTTGAACCACCCACACAGCAGAACAAGCTGATTTCAGAGCCAGTGAGGTTATCAACACCAATAAAAAAGCAGTTGTCACACAGATTAGACATTACGTGTGGGCAAAAACTGCTGGTATATTACTCTTATGCAAATTGAAAGTATTTCTATAACCTCTGACCCTGCCCATAAACATCAGATTCCAGGAATTCTGCTGGAAACCATACATAACTAAGGTAAAATAATACTTAGTAGTGAACATGGTTTCCTCAGTAAAAGAATCTGGAAGTGGAAGAATGCAAGACCTTGAGATGCACTGCTGAGTGAGGAAACTGCTGAGGCCACCTCCTGCCAAACATCTGGGAAAACACACACCCCTTCGGAGCTGCCAGTGGAAATATGTAAACCACACATGGCTGTGATGCATGAGCACCTCGTTAACATGCTATCAGGCATTCCCAGACAGCAGCTGTACAGGGCCAGGAGTAAGTGGACACGCGATTTCAGCTTGCTCTGACATGAAATGGGAAGTCATCGGAGGCATTCAAAGAACTAAGTGGAAGGACAGGGAGGTTATTTTAAGGACAGCAGAAGAAATGAGGAAAAAGTTGGTGAGAATGGGAAAGATAGAAAATGCAGCAGCAGTCCAAAAGGAAAAATCTCCTTGGAATGGGAGAGGATTTCACTGAGTGGTGAGGAAAGGGCTGAAAGGTGGTCAGAGGAGGAAACACGGATCTTGGATGGAAGCTATACTTAGAAGTGAACAAGAGGAATGCAAGTGGATGTCTATGCCTTGAAGGTTTGCTCCAAGGTATGCCCAAGCTGCTTTTAACATAACTAGCATGGATACTAGTACCTCATCTGTGCAGCCTCTTGTTCAAATATTTATCTGTCACCTGTGGGAGGGGACGTCACAATCAGCAGAGAACTGAGGTGGCTGCTGATCACATCACCAGGAGTAAAGAGCTAGCTGCTTTAAAGCTAACCCAGCTTATTTGTGCACCATTTCAAGTCACAGTGTTGACTTACACTGGAGCAGCATCTAAATAAAATCTCAAAGGTTTTCATGCTCATGAAGAATATATCACTTGGTCTGTTCCATCAGGATTAGCACTTGAAGTTTAATAAGGCTCACAGGCCTTTAAGAGAAGGGCATAATTTTTAGATCCAGTAATAGAATGTATTTGAAACACAGCAGGAAATTCAAATTTTATTACCTGTGTGTTAAAAATCCGGGGTAGACAAAGTGCTGGATCTTCCCCCAGCAAAAAAAAAAAAAAAAAAAAAAAAAGGAGAATATTGTTTTAATATAAAATAGAATGAACCATTACTATTGGTAACATGAGGACTATGTATGTCCTCATGCTAGGAAAATATATATGCTTTGTCATAATGGAAACATCAACAAAAGGTCGGGAGAGCATAAGGTAAAGAGTTACAATGTTAATCGACAGCTGTTACCTCACTGCCATTGTGAGACTACACCACATGGACACACAAAACAGTTCAACAAAATAAATATGAGATCAATTAAATAACTATGCAGCTTCAATCTAGAAGATTATTTTAGAGCAAATATTGTACGTAGTCAGAAGACATGTCAATTTATTGATATTCTAATTTCTACTTTGTATTTGCTTGTTTTTCAGAAAAGAAATCTATCGTAATGTTACTAGTAGACCAAACAGACAAAAGTTGTACTTCGCAAAACCATTTCTTTCATTTTTCTTTGATTCTGGAAGGTCTGAAATGTATCATGTTGAGATAGCTAAGCCAGCTTGTCAGCTCATGGTGGCTGAAAGGGGTGATCCTGCTCATCTTCTGCTCTCAGCCACATGATCCCAACTTTGCAGGCACTATGAGCTAGGATTCAAGTGTACTAGGTGCTATACTCCATTCCTTCTCTGTGTTTATCTGTTCCCTGAAGTGCTTTTATGGGAAATGCTGTAGGTCAGCACCACTCTCACAATATGTGGAGATGATTAAGCACACTCTAGTGCATGAAGAAGGCAGTTTCCCTTCCTGCCTCTCAGAGTTTCCTGTTTGCACTGCTTGCTTTGTGCTGGCTCTGGCAATTGCCTGACCTCTTTTGAAACAATCCAGCTTGCAGACCTGATAGAAAACCGCTAACTTCGTGTCCGTGTCAATTTTCTTTTGTTTTAGGAGGCTGAATTAGTTCCTCAAGGGGTTGTCTGCATGCAGAACTACTAAAAACAAGTGGTGAGGTTGTGGAATGGCAGGTAGAAAGTAGAAAGTCTGGAGCAGTGGGAGGTAACCTTACCCCTTCTTATCTAAATAGACTGAGGGGACACCATTGCAAAGATGAGAAATGAATAAAGGTCAATCCTGTGCTGCAGGAAACTAAGCTGGTCTATCAGTGGGGTGTGGCACTGCATTGGAACCCCTGCTGGACTGGTGCTGGTGTTCTGATTTCAAGGATGCAGTTACTGAAATGGTAATAGTTCAAGTGTAGTGATTCATATGCAGTGATTCAAAAGAGACGTAAAATTAAGTTCTTGAAAGGTGGATTTCATAAAAGAATACTCAACAAGAAAGCCCATAGTTTTCAGGGGACATATTTGATACAGAATTAAGATAAAATACAAATGTTAACAAGGCTCACTGAGCAGAGGTGAGGGAAGAATTGCCAGTGATCCCCGTCAAGAATATCTTGTCCTCAGACAAGAAGTTTATATCACCTCCAGGGTTGAACAGCAGCCACTCTTCCCACTCAGACATCAGAAACATCACCCAACTGGGTATGATGTACTGCCATTCTCCACGTAGCCTTCATGCTTCAACCAGAATACAGAGCTATGGCAGCTACTGTGTGAACGCAGACACACATTCTTTCCATGCTTACCAGTATATGGAAAGTAGTAAATAATAGGGCTGACAAAATTGTGCTGTTTTAGGGGAGGTTTGTGTTGGTTTTGTTTTTGTTTGGTTTTGGTTTTTACAAACAGGCATTCTTTGGTGACCTGAGAGCCTCTAGGCAGACTCAGTAGGTAACCAGTTAGTACATACAATTTTCAAAGAACTCAGCATGCTTAGTATTTTACCAAATACCTGTTGGACTACCAGCTGCTTTGCTGAAACTTGTCTTTGTATCTATGCTTTCCATGGAGTGGGATGGGGATTTTCCAGTCCTTTTCAAGCCACCAGCTCACAGCTCAGCTACAGCCTTGGCTAGCAAGATGATGGAAGTTTGGAGCCATTCTTTTAAGGCAAAGAATTAAGAGCCAGGTCTTGAGAGGAAAGAGAACTCTTAAATTCACTGGAGTGGAACGCATACTCAGCATGAAGTTCAGTACCTCAAATATTCCTGCAAAACTATTAAGCTATTTGCATTCTCCTCAACATGGAAATTCAAAAGTTACTATTAGAAGCATTCCCTCAGACTGTCTTGTGTGCATGCTGCTTTGGGTTTGGTCCATTTATGGCTATTTTCCCACTGATGTTATTAATTTCTTTTTCTTTCAGACTAATTTTGCCTCTTCCATCTTTCTATTTTTTTCCCTCCAGTTCACAACAACAGCTGCAGATTGAGCTGTTGGGTGATATTCCCTCCTACACTGGACAGTTTTACCCATTGACCCAGAGCCTGCTGTGACTTTGGCTGCAATAATACAATTCATTCACTGTCATTCACAGCAGGAGAAGCGAAGAAATCGTTTCATTACAGGAGCCCAGAACAATGATAATACTACCAACTATATATAAACACAGAGCACTAGTTACCCACCAGCCAACAGTTAATAGAGGTAGAAGGCTGGATGAATTTCCTTGGCTACCACCATCTGCCAAAACGCATCCTGAATGAACAAATGTCCAATGTTGTGCTTTGAAAGTTCCAAAAACTTGTGATCCAATTGCTGAATTCATATCGCCCAGACTGTAAATCACAGCTCTTCCAGCCTGCAAAATGATACCAGCTAACTGCAGCCTCAGAGTGAGTGAAAAGGGTTGCATCAGACTCCAGAAACAGTGAAGTGATTCTTCTCCTTGATTTGGCAAAATGTTTTAATAGGTACAAACACTGACTGAAAGAAGGCGCTGGCATTCTGCCTTGTTTTACTACCTCACTCTCCTTTTCTTCTCTTCAACCCTTTCTCTCCTCACTGCAAAAAAAGTATTTTAAAGGAAACAGATTTACCAAAATTGCAATCCTGCATGTGAGCCGGCCAGTTTTCATGATACTGCAGTCAATTGCATGTGCTGCTGGAATGTACCTCTTAGGATATCAAACAGAGATTTGATCAGGAAGCTAATGGGTGTTCTGAGCAGCCCCATTTGTCCTTCAGCTTGCTTTGAAAGCTAGTTTTCATGTGCAATAGAAGTAGCCACACACTTTTGTCCAACTGCTATCCGATGCTCACAATGAGTGATTATAAGTGAAAGAAACTACTGATTCACTTAGTCATCTTCTATCACAGATGCCCAATGACCAAACACTAATTGACTCTTTGAAATCTTTTTAAAAGTAATCTATGTAAACAGGAAAAAAATTACTCTAAATGCTTGCGGCTTTGTCGGTAGCTGTTGTGACTACTGATCAGTCCTCTGCGTTTCTTTGGCAATGAGAAATGTGTTTGAGATTCACAGTGTAAAAAGACAGATGAATTGGCCTTGCAAACTTATCCCTAAATTAAGAAATCCGTATTGTCCCCACAATTACAATGAAAAACCACATTATTGAGAGCTTGTTCTGTTATGGTACTGTATGTCATGTTAAAATAAAGAGTGGACCAGATTAAGACTCCTATTAGCAGTTTAACAGGAGTGAATCAACACAGGTGATTCTTCCAACATATGACTTTGAGACCTGGAAGTCTCAAATACAATTGCTCCAAGTCCTGTAAATGCACTGTAAATACTCCAGGACACTCAGGGAACAAATAGAGCTCATTAGAGGACCTTTTCATCTGCTTTTCCCCACAACTTCTGCAATAAGGCCAGAACTCTGCTGCCTTTCCTTTCCTCTTCTTGAGACTGCTCAATCTCTTAGTCCTGGCTCAGAAGAGGATGAGAAGACCCCTGGCACTGGTCTCCTATTGTTTATTCTGCTGAGCGGTGGCTCTCTTTCTGACAGTGCTGGGTTGTGCATGCTGTTCCCTCTGCCAGTTTGCACAGTTGGTGAGAGCCCAGCAGCTGCTCTCTCTGACCTCCACAGCCAGAGCATCCTGTTGTCTTGCCATGCACTGCCATGCCCCCTGTAGCACAGGGAGCACGGGGCAGGGTGGGAACCAGTGCACACTGGCTTCCCAGGTGCACATCACCAGCTAGGACCAGCATTCAGAGTACTGCTGACATCCCCATGCTGGGGAAGTAAAGCAGTGATGTGCTTGCTAGAGAACTGTGAGCTATGTTGCTTGAAGAAGGGAGGCCTTTAACAGTATTTGGTCTGTGTTATTTGGAGGCAGCAGCCAGGATTTAATCATGTGTCTTCTCCACAGTCATGTCCTCCCTCTTTTTTTCTCCTCCTGTGCTTTCTTGTGGCCAACTGGAATTAGAAAGCTATAAAAAGTAGGAATTTTTTTTACAAGTATTTAGAAGTGCACAGTTTTTCCTCTTATTGTAAGTTTTAATATTACTGATATCCAACAAATTTACTTGTTGCTTGACATGTCAGTGTGAATATATACAATTATCTTTCCTAAGGATAGATGAAGTGATGAAGTGACAGATGTTTTCATTGTTGAGCGTACAATAGCCATAAGTACAATGGAAAAGAAGGGCTGACATCTGCTATGGTGATATATTTTCAAAAACATGAATTGTCGTCTCTTTCTGTTGTCTGTTGTGCAATGATAATTAGGAGTGGCAAAGTGAGCATCAGTTTGACTGCTTTGCAATGATTCAGTTTTACTCAGCAATCTGTGTAAATGCCATGCAGTGTCTGACAGTGCAGCAAGTACTTCTGTTCCTGAAGTAGCATGCTAGCTGCACAGAGGCAGCAGCAGAACTGCAATTCGTATGAACTATAACCTAGCAGCCCTTCATTAGGCCAGCTCCAGGCACCTCCAGTCTGTCTGTGCAGTGCCCACAAAGTGATCCGCCCTCAAAATCTCTCAGGTTAATTTTCTATGCCAAGTGTTTTGTCTCTCCTCTGTACTCTGAGCATGAACTTTCCAGAATGTTTTACATCCACAAAATGCCGTGCTGGTGAAAGCTATATTACTGCAATGACCACAGCTCTGTTAAATTTAATTCATACACCCCATTGTAGCCCAGATGCGACTGATGGGCAATAACATTATCCACTTGAAATATTAATGTTTTCTCTGCTGTTAGCCATATATCCAAACAGATCATGATCCTACTGTGTGGGGAACCTTTGTTTTTAATCAACATGGCAGTCCTTGCCCTAAAGTCCATTTCTAATCTAAAATGAGGAATGAACAGATGGATGAGAAAAGCAAAGGAAGGAATAGAGGAGATGTGTCTGAAAAGATAGATTCAAAATCAATAGCTACAGTCAGAGCTGTAAGCACACTGCTGCACTTGATGTGCATTGCACAGAATGGGAGTTTCAAACAGGGAGCTGAGGGACACTGAAAGTGGTGCTCACAAGAAATTAAAGGATTGCAAGGGAATCAGATGTTGGCAGAACAAAGAGAAGGTTTGATCTTCTAAGGAGATAGATAACACAATAGGAGAGGTGAGCTGATTTGTGAAGAGCTCTTAGAGAAAGACAAACAAATAAGCACACAGAAAAGAGGTTGTATTTCCTTTTCCCTGGCTGAGCCTTTTACCCTTACCTACTCTATCACCTGGACACACCGTGCTCTCCAATCTATAGCCCACACACACCCTAAGAAAGAGTTATGTTTCTTGTTTCACAAACAACGACTTGTCCATTCAACCTTTACATACATAAAGCTCTTTTCCCTACCCAGAGATGGCTACCACTCCAGTAATGTTTTTAATTATTGATAGCAGTTCATAGAATATCCTGAATTAGTAGGGACCCACAAAGATTCCACTCCTGAGCTCAATTCTGTATGGAAGGAGCAACTCTACTCCAACTTCTCATTTCTATTTGAAAGGTTTTATCAGAAGCTTTCATACTACCTACTGCACTTAGGTTTGCGAGGTTTTTTGGTCTCCAAATAAGTCTGGAGAGGCACACTGGCTCTGCTCCTGGCACAGGTGCAGTGCTGGGGTGTTGAGCCAGCAGAGCCATCATGAGCAGCAGCTGTGCAAAAACCATCACCAGCAGCTGGGGCTGCTGAGGGCTGCGGTGGCCATTACAGGATTTGAGCAGGTTTTGCTGAGGCTTGAAGCTGTATCTTCATTCTTCTCCTGAGCTTGATTTGCAGGGCTGCTACTGGAGAAATACAGGTATCGTAGCAAGTTTTTTGTTGTTTTTTTTTTTTTTTTTAATGTGGTGGTAGTGTAAGGGGTGATTTTAAGAGGTGGGGAGTAGAGAGGTAAGGGTATTTAGATGTTGTGTGAAGGGACATGGTTTAGTGGGGAAATATTGGTGGTGGGTGAATAGTTGGACTGGATGATATTGGAGGTCTTTTCCAACCTTGGTGATTCTATAATTTGCATATGTGTGTACTAAGCAAAGAAGCTAGTCAAATTGTTTCTTTGTTGTGAAATATGATGGAGGATTGGAAGGAGTCAGGAGAATTCACTGTTCCCTTGTAAAACCTCTGAGATGTGAGGCGTGTATTTCCCTGGTATTGGTTATACAGTCTGCACAAGCACTTGGGCTTTCTAGTGGTTTTCTAATATAAGGGATGAAGATGTTCAGTTTTATTGGTAGCTGAACTATTTCTTGTAGTAGTTGATGGAATTTTCAGTCAGTTTTCTGTTGGGCTAGATTGCATTCAAATGTCTGAATCTGAGTCTGCCCCACCAAAAAAAATGACTTGCTATCATTGTTAAATACAAAATGCTTTGTATTTTGTGAGTTCTTTGGTATGGCAGAATGTGGTAAAAATAAAGCATGCTACTGTGTTGATATGTAATGGAAGAATCTTATGCAATACTGAAAAATATGATGTGTGAAGTCTTTCCTATGCTCAAGCATAAAGAGCATGTATATTTTAGACTCTTGGCTTTAGCAGAAACTGCTGTTACACTTCACTGTATGTTGATGTATAAGGTCACTTTTATTATTTTACTTAGAAAAATAAAATTAGAGGATCGAGTAAAGACAAAAACTGTTCTTCACTGCTAAAGTTTCAATAATCCTTTGTTAATCTCTGCTTCTGGTTTGCTATATCATCTTGGTAAACTATGTGAACTCTAGATCAGAGGCTGGTCCCCGTAGGCAAGCTGTTTTGCGCAGTTTCAGTAAAGAGGCAAAAGCTTTGGGATGGGATCCTCTGATGTAAAGGGTAGCCTATTCTTGCCCCTTTCTTACTAGGAGATGGCTAGAGGCCAGAGAAAGGAGCTATGCATGCAGTTTCTTTGTGCTTTGGCAGTTCCACAGTGGCAGAGGGAGGCTGGAGGATTAGCAGCCCCATTCCGCTCATGTCCAAAAACCATTTATTAGTAATATTTCCTTGCCTCTTTGAAGGATTTAAATAAAATTAATGGGTGAAGATTCAGGCTAGCTTCATTTGTGTACAATTTATCCTTGGTTTAAATGCAAATGTTCTTTTTTTTTTTTCTTATAGAAACTTGTATTTTTAATGTAACTATGTGATTGTCCTCGCAGCAGGTGTAGAACCTGTGCTAGATTTGCCACGAAGCATCTGAAGGGATAAAATACCATTAAGTCTGGCTGATGACTAACACCTGGCCTGCTGATAATCAGGGAGAAGGTCTCTTGTGTTGAGGTACTAACTTGAGAAAGGGAGGCTTCACACCTGGTGCTGTAACCTGTGGAAAGGATAAGGAAATTACCCACATTGTTTTAGAGGAGGGCCAACAGTGAATAGGCATACAAACGAAGTGGTTCTTTTAGAAAACCTCTCTTGAGTTGTTTTCAGCTGCCAGTGTGCTTGCTACTAACAGGTTGCCCCAAGAGGTGGTAGATGCCCCATTACTGAAGACGCAGAAGGTCAGGCAGGGTCTCTGAGCACCCTGATGTAGCGTAGGTGTCCCTGTTCAGTGCAGGAGAGCTGATCAGGTGACCTTTAAGGGTACCCTCCAACTCTAATGCTTGTATGATTAATGTGATGTATACTGAGCTCCTGTCAGCTGGAAAGCAGATGGAAGCTCACTTCAGTCCACCTCTTTTGCTTCACGGTGTGTTGTTTTTTTTTTTTTTCTTTTCGTCGCTCTGTTGTTTTCAAGAAGTGATTACTCTGTATTGGTATTTGAAATGACATGAAAGTCTCTGTGTGGGAAACTACACGCCAGAGTGACCCAGGGAACTTGCCCAGTTTTCTGGGCAATGATGGAGAGGCCATCTGGAGGTAGTTTAAGCTAGGCTGTGACCACCCCTTCCTCCATATAAGGAAATCTTTGCAGGAGATAGAGCCAACAAAAAAATGCTACCTCTTGCAGTAGGAGAAGAGTGGGGAAGTGGGGTGAGGGAAGCTGTGAAATACCAGCACTGGTATGGAAAGTGTGCATTAAAGCAATATAAACACTAATGTAAATGCAAGCTGAGAATAAAGTCTCACAAGCACTTTGGAGCTGGTGTAGGTTGCAATGGCTCTGCCACTGTGCAGGCAAAGAAGAGTCTGACCTGTTCCGAGTGCCTCTGCCTGGTGCTGCCTTCATTTGTATGAGCTGCCAGGACTGCCAGTGATGGGAGGACTTCTCCAGCTAGCATTCTGGTCCCAAAATTTTTGTGATATCGGAGCCTGTGAGAGAGGATTTACACTTGTGAAACTTGATCTCAGAGAGCTTACAGATGTGGGATTGTATAGACCAAATGATATTAGAGTTGCACCATCTTGTCTGAGTTTAAATGCATTAAAAAAGAAACAAGAAAGTAAGAATAATGTCCCAAAAGCAACTCTACTTAAATTTTTTTCTCAGTCAATGCCCATTTAAGCAGCTACCTTCTTACAATGTTTTATATTGCAGCAGAACCAATTCTCAGTGTGTTTTCTTGTGTTTGTGAAACAGAATTAACTTGAAGGAAGGATGCTGTCAAGCTCAGGTAGCAGCATTTATAGATGTCAAGAAGCATCTCTGCTGCACATATTTGCCACTGTGGCAGCCTTTAAGATTGACATTCTGGAAGAAGTACATTTAAAAAAAAAAAAAAAATCTATTGTTTCTTGTAGGACTTTATTATCATCACCTCAAACTCTATTAAGAAAAAGATTTAATATGTGCTAGTTGCCTATGGTGAGGCTTCTGAAATTTCCTGGGGGATAATAATCTGCAGGAAGATCTTATTCTAAATAGAAATTAGATGCTAGACTATGTCTTGAACACTGGCTATACTTGCTCTACTTTATTTCTTGTAAAAGTAAAAATGCTTGTAGGTTGTCTTTTTCTCTTAGTTGTTTGGACAACCGCTGAAGTCTCTCAAACTGCAGACTGAGAAATACTTCCTCGATTCTCTTTTATACAAACATTTGCTGTCTGTTCTTTTTCCCTATTCTTTTTCCTTTGTGTGGCCTGGATTCTCATTTGCATTTTTTCTTTCAAAAAATATAAAAACTAATCTAAAACTGCAGTTAGTGAGTCTCATGCTGTTTGGTTGTGGATTTTTAATTTATTTTATTTGAATCTTAGTTTCAGGTCGTGTGGTTGTGTCTCAGTGACTAAGAGCAGAGTTGTTTTTGTTTGTAGTGTGAAACATTTCTGTAAGGAAGGGAATTTGTGCTAGGTGATTGGAGCTGCAAGAGAACTTAGGTTTTAGGGGTTTCTTTTGTTTTGGCTCATTTTCTTATGTTTTGTTGGCTTGTATTTTTGCATATTTGAATATTCATCACTTCATTCAATATCACTTGCAGTCTTCATTTTGGTGTGCACATGTTGCTATACTGGGGCCTCTTTATCCTCCTCACCTATGTCTGTTGTTTGACTAATGAAACACATAATTGAGAAGTAAAGAGCACATTTGGTGGTGGAGAGTTCTTGATAGCACTTGCCAACATTGCCGATTAGGTGGCTCTTCAGAAGAGGGGGATGGGAGTGGTGTCAAAGCAGAGCAGGGTGCTCTGAGGGGTGGAGGAAAGGCTGACCATACCATGGTTGTTCCTCACTCCCTAGTTTATGGGTGGCAAGCAGGCTTTATATGTACACAACTGGCAGAACTGTTAGCTTAATAACACAGAAGTAACCATTTATGTCTCCTCTTTGTCTTCCTGTTTGGCTTTTGACAGCACAGTTTAAGGCAGCAAGGTAGACGGGGGGCAAGGTGCAAGCTATGGGAGGAGCCTGAGCATACCTTGCCAAGTGAGTTCCCTTAGCCTTACATTTACTTTCTGTTTATTTTCTATTCCTCTTCTACACACTTACTGGAATACACTAAGTTGTTCTTGTTGGACCAAACCATGAATAGTCCCATAGCTAAAATAAAAATGTTTAGTTTTACCATTTTTAACCTGAGTCATTTGCTCATGCAGCTGTGCATGAGCAAATGTGCCAGTGTAATGTGAATGAGAGTCAGCAGAGAGCAAATGAAAAAGGTGAGGAAACTGGGCAGAGGGCCTGCTAAAGCTGGTACCCCTACTGAGATGTTCCTTTCAAGCCACAACGTAAGAGTGATTACTGCAGCAGAGCAGTACATGCTGTGCTTGAGATTCATTAAAATACAACTGAATAGGCAGCAGAGGCACCTGGTCTCCATTGTCAAGCCTCATTAGTGATTGAGGTATAGTCAGAGGTGAACCCAGATTGGGTTACCCTTATCTAACTAGATGGAGGCAAAAGTTCTCTTTATAGCTACAAAATGTCATTTTCCCCTTTGCAATGCAGCCCTATTGGGTAAGGGAGAGATTTTTTTAATAACTATTAGTTTTAGGACAAGGAAAACTATTTACTTGTTATAAAAAAACACTTGGACGCTATGACACTGCATGCCCTGAAATCTATGTCCAGTAATTCTCATTTGCAATCCAGTTACCAATTGCAAGGTATTTTCTGTGACCAAAACCGAGTGTGGGGGGAGTTTTCTCAGAACGACCAAACACTATCCAACATGATGATCTTAGAGAGTCACAGCTAAAAAAATGCTACACATTGGGGTATAACTGATCATACCAATGTTAAGGCAGAGGCTAACTAAATTTAGAACTGCAAAGAAATTTGGTTACCCACTGTGAACCCAGAAGGTGAGATTACTCTTTTATGATAAGATCTCTCTTGGGAGAAGTGGAAGCCACTTGGAGGAATTTTGTCACAGTCTGGAGGTGGGAATGCTCTCAGATGCAGTGATGAGAACTAGATTTTTCACATTCCAATGTTGCAGGCGTGAATTGGGCACCTCCTGCCAGCAAGGAGACAACCTGGGTGTCTTCTGACAGATTTCTGCTTATTGAAATCCTGCACAATAGATCAGGCTGTATTCTGACCTTTGCATTCCTGACTGTAAGATGCCACAATTTCAGAAGAAGAGCTAAGCCCTGTGGTTGGAGTGCACTGTGGGGAAGAAGTTTACCTGCTAGACTACAGAGAAGATGGATGATGTCACTGAGTTCCTTAATTTTCCTCTCTGTGATTGAGCAGATGCCTTATTATAATCCTGTAGATGAGTATTAAGTGCACTCAGGACAAGCCTACCTGTGTGGATATAGAGGGCCTTGGTATCACTTAATCATGGAATGCATTGTAAATCCAGCTGTGGCTAGCCAGTTGGATCAGATTTGGTATCTGGGTGGATGTAAAAGCAGAACCAGGGGGCAAACAAGATGTTGCCTGGCCTCTTCTGGCCTTAGGCTGATGCAGAACAGGATATAGCAGAATGCGGTGCATAAGGGTACAAAAAAAACCTAACAAACAACAATAAAAATCTGCACTCTTTATCTATACTTGATTATTGTTAATGAGATCCAGAACATGTGTTCCAGGTGAAGTGTAATTCCCATTTAAGGGATAAATTTCATCCTATAGAGCCCTTATTATCTCACATGTGTTGTGTGGGGTGTGTGAATGATGCAGAACTTGGTCTGTACTTTTCTAAGCTTATAGTACCTGTGAATGGGTGTTTCCCAAAATGAGGAAAGACTTTTTCTTTGATGGTAGGAATGCAAGTACCCTGTACTTGAGATATCCACAAGTGGAGAGTAATTTGTTTCCTAATGACTGGTAGATGCTCAGCTTCTATCAAAAACTTATTTAAATGCCTCCTAGTGTATTCTAGTGATCTCTGTGAAGTCTTTCTTTGGTGAGAGAGTGGATTTTTAACAAGAGACCTGGGATCATCAGTGACATCTGAAGTAGTTCCCAGGACCGTTTAATGGGACTTAATGTGCAGCAGAGACCTTCACGTCTCTTACCAGGATCCCATCCAACCTCTTGACCAAGCGATGTTAAAATTGCAATACATAAAAAGATTGAATTATTTTTATGTCTAAAGAGTAGATTGAACATTGAAATGAACAAGATGTCACAGTGCTTATGTATATATACTCAGTACACTCAGCTATTCTTATTTACTATTGTCTTTGCAACATAATGTTTTGTGGCTCTAGAAACTTGCAATTCTGTACAAATAAAAAAAAAAAAGTATCTTGCCCTTTCCAAATGGGTATGGATCTGTGCTGGTAAATGGTGGAAAGTAAATAGCAAATCACAAAATGTTGTGTTTGTGGTTCAGTTTCTGTTGGTCTCTGCACCCAACTACCTTTGAATCAGAAGATAAGAGTACATGTACATAAAGTTCATGGATGTTTACAGTAAATAAGGTATCATTTTGGAATGCAGTACTGGAGGCAGTGCATCATTTCAACATAATCTTCACCAGTATTTACTCCAGAATACCTTCATTGCACAGTAGCCTGTAGGGCCTCCAAGAGATAGAAAACGTAGGTTTAAATTTACATTCTAAATCATGCAGATAAGGAGTGGTTAAACCTAAATACTCTGTACCTAGACAAAGCACTGAAAATGAATACCTCCATTTTTCATAGAAGGGAAGTCTGTTTAGACATCTAACACTGGAGAGGACCATTTCCAATAAATTAGGCACTACTTTATGGTATTTACCTTTTTTTCTTTATTAATATGCATCTAGAAGATAGCTCTTAGCTGCAGCTTAGGGATATATGGTGGAATAACAGGTTATGCAAGACTATCCAAATTGATCCTTGCCTACAGCTGAACTTTTAACTTCTGTTAGCCCTTAAAGGGTGCATGCATTACTGAGTAGTGTTGCCTGTGGATTCTGGAGACATCTTAATCATGATAAAGAAGGTTAAAAGTGGAGGGCTTTGATTTCCTAGATTTGATAAACTTTGCTCAAAAGAGGTGTGCGTCCAAAAAGTGCTTTCACTACCAGCTATTTTCAGCTAGATTAATTGTTCTAAAGACTGTCTGCTCAAATTGGGCGAGTGCTGGTTACTTTAGCAAAAATAAGCAAGCAAGGGGAAAACATAGACTCTTGTGCATTCTTACAGAAAGATTTCAAGTTAGGAAGGAAAATGGGCTACTTAAAATTGAATGAAGGAAAGTATTCCCAGAAGTAAGGGAGCTGACGTGAAACCTTTTTCTATTCCTGAGTCTTTGACACACACTTTCTTCTGCTTGTCCCTCCCTGCTCTCCCATTCCCACCAGAGTGCTATACGGCTGACCTCCACCGTCTGCCTTCCTCGCCAACCCTTTCTGCAATATTTGCCTTCCTGTTTCCTCCATGTGCCCCCAAGAAAAATACTTTAAACCATACTGAGCCTATGTTAAGACTGTTAAATTTTGTGGTCACCGCAGAAAGTTTAATAGCGTTCTGTTATTAGTGCCTCACTATTAGTTATCCATACCCAAGGCTGATTATAACTCGGGAAACGTTCATAGATCTTTAATTCAATTTGCGCTGTTGACAAATAATGCATTCTTTCAATCTCAATCTAAAAAATTAATGTTGACTAACCTGACCTTCTGCAAAGTATGTATGTGTAATCTCAGCCAGAGATGCCTGCAGGTAACCTGGTGACTTATGGGTGAACCTAGCATATCTCTCAGAAACGTCTCTTCAGCCTTGATCTGAAGATTGTTACTGCTGGCTCACTCGTTGCAGCCTTGGGTAATTTGGATTTCTAGTACTTGTTTTGCCTTTCTCTAAGAGATGGAGCCCTCTAGTTATAACTATTCTCCCTTTGTATATGTACCTGTAGATTGTGATCAAGTTAACTTTTGACCTTGTCTTTGATAAGTTAAATCCCCAAGTCATCCTAACTATGAGGCCAATTCTGTACTGCTCTCCTGATCAACTTTTTGGAGGTGGTTGTGAGGAAGGAATGGTAAACCAAATCCTTGGCAAAGGGAGCTTCCTTGTATGCAACCTGTAGTTCAAACATGGAAGCACTGTGGACTTTTTGGTATTTGAGTGTTCTCGTTGGTTTGCTGAGGTAGTTAAACATTAATATTCCCATTTCACAAACTGAGAAACTGGAGCTGAACAGTCAAATTCCTTATCCAGGGTCATGCTGTGATCCAGCAATACCTGGTCCAGTGCTCTGCGTGCTGGATGTCTGCTACAGTGCTGCTGCTCACATCTGAACCCACATGCTGCCTCCACAAGGCCACTGAGATAGTGGTTGTTATCACAACATGCATGCAATCATAGAATGCCTTGGGTTGGAAGAGACCCCAGGGATCATCAAGTTCCTACCCCCCGCCCCCCCCTATGTCTGGTACTAGACCAGGTTGTAATGCCATTCTCACGGGGGGGGGGGAGGGGGGGAAGAGGGAACAAAAATAAAATACTTTTAGTATTCTAAAGTCTAACACTGAAAAGCAAAAAATCATGTAGATTTAATTAAAAGTTAGACACTTTCACAAGGTATGGAAAGAGTGATGTCAGTGCTTATGCTTTTATTTTATGTTTCCACAACTACTACTTGCCTCACTAGGTATACAGAACAATAGCAAATGCGTAAGTAGCTGTAGATCCTCCGTCAAAAATATTAAAGTGAATTCAGCTTGTAATTGAAAAGTGTGCTATGCATTTCCTCCAAAATTATTCTGAGAAGTGCCTCTGCTTTTGAAGTATTCTCTGTAATTAACATCTGGGTGGGACTTCTGTCATCAAATTGAGGAAAAAAAGATGATCTGGTGTAAACAAATATGTTTGTTAAAAGCAAATCAAAATGTACCCAAAGAATTTACCTTGGTTACAGGTACTATTAATGCACCAGCACGTATGTTGAGAGACAAAAACTTGAAGCAATCTGTAACTTAGAATAGGTTTCAAAGAAGCTTGCAAATCCAGTTGGCAGTGTCTAAAAGGAATATGAATATTCTTACTGTGTAGTGACCTTGCAAATTCTTTTATAGCGCACATTCTTTGTTAATATCTTTGAGGCTGAAACTGTTGCATTTCAGTGCATTTAAATTTCTTTCCTTTTTTTGCTCCTGGAATGCCTGTTCTTAGTCATTCAACTATTGAAGACTTGGATGACTTATTGAATCTAACTTGCCTCAGAACATTACTGTCTCAGTTGTAGAAAAGAATAGGTATGGATGATAGCAGTATCAATTTAATGCTTTCCTCAGAAAAAATGTTGTGTCTAGGAGGAGTGGGCTAAAGCCTTCTCTCAGGAGGCTTTGTAAGTTTCTGTTACGGTATTTATGACTCTTGTTACAATTCTTGAGAGGGGAACCACAATATTTTCCTAGTTCAAAGGGCTCCAAAATCGATAATCCTGTTTTATCACAAATTCAGTTTATTTCCTGACCAAGCAAATTTTGAGGTGTTTTCTTTGTGGTGGTGATGGTGTGTGCTAGGGGAGGAGGGGCTTGGGGGGTTTTGTTTGTTTGTTTTCGGAGGAAGCAAACAGTTTATAAAGGCTAGCCTGCCCAATCAAGAAACACATTGAGAGCCAAGATAGATTTTAAAAGGGCCCAGATCAACTGGTTGGATATCAATTTCCAAAGTATTATTGTTTAATTAAATAGGGTTTTATCTTTAGTTTTAGAAGGAGACAAAGCAAAAGATAGCTGATAATCACCCTTGGTAAGTCTGCATGTCTTACAGTAGCTAGCAACACAAAATTCATGAATCTGTGCTGTAAAAATTGCAATCAGTCTGTTAAATCAGGTGTTTGATACAACCTACATAACAATCCCAAATAATGTGAGGGAGGGGGGACCCCCAAAAGGATTGCTTATTAACAACATAGAAAGCTCAAGAAGGATAAGCTCATCAAATCACAGTAAACAGTTCAGTATGTTCTCATAGTTGTCCCCTCTCTTGTCACTACTAGAGTCACTGCTGTGACTTGAGTAAAATTGGGTTTATTATTTACTAACAATTATGTAAGAGGTTATTGCATCAAATTCTTCTTTTTTGCAATTACTTAAACACTATACGCTTCTTTCAGACAGGCAGCATTTTGTTCTGCCTGTATACAATTGCTCACATGAAGCAACAGTAATCCCCATTGATTGGACAACAAACTGGGACTCATCGACATGGTGATGTGGCCCACTTGTGCTTTTCCCCCCCTCAACAAAATGGGATTCCTTGGGTGTTCTGAGAGATTCAGAGGCAGGGCTGGAGGGCTCAGGTGAGATGTGGGAGTGGAACTACCACACAAACCAAGTGGAAGACTTCAACTGGAGGGTGCTACGGCCAATAGCTGGGAGAAACCTCCTCCAAGATGGTAGCCAACAAGTACTGTGAACGATCCACCAGCTCCTGGCAACTGTGCAGGTTCCAACATCTAGCAGTGGTGTCCCAGGAAAGGGCTCCTTGCAAACGAGCAGTAGAGCACCTCAAATAACTGCACGTGCAGAGAAAACACTGCATGTAGGCTTTCCAAGGAGTTTGCTGGCTGTTGTCGGAGGCTGGCAAAATAAATATATTCCAGTGTAGAGTTCTCCACTCTGGACCTTTTGAAGGGGTAAGGGCAGCATGAGCCTGTGGGAGACAAGCTGCTGTGCTGCCCTTGGTTTCACAGAAAAGTCCACCTCTGTGTAAGGTGCAGTATCAAAGCATTACCAGTATAGTGCGATGTCAATTTGGCCCCATCAGATTTTCTTGGTGCCACTACCATAAGTGAAATGGGAGAGCACAGGCAGAATCTAGGAGCAGAAATCCCAGCATGAGTGTAAATAGGATTTTTCTTGGAAGCAAATATTGCCCTGTCATGAAGGACGATACTTGGGGAATGACTCTTGCCCTTGTTCTTCTTCCCCAACTCCAAACCATGTACTGTGTGTCCTAAACAGATGCATGTTTGTATGGGGCTATAATAACTATGAGGGATTTCCTTTAAAGCTTTCAATCTCTGTCGCATGTTTTTATTTCACATCAGGTAGAGAGGAATGGGGAGTAAAAACTGGGGAGCTGTAAACTGGGACCTGGAGCTCCTGTGTGGAAAAGCACATCTGTTTTTGGAGAGATATCCTATTATCTCCAATTCACTTATCTGTAGGGAAGCTGTGTTCTTTACTGACACTGGCACCGTAAACACAGCACTTGTAAGACATTCTTTGCCATCAGACAGTGTTGGAGCTCCTCACCTGTCGCCTCCAGGGCAGCTCCTGCTGATTCCTCAGACTTTAACATATGCTACTCCCAGGGTGAGATAATGTCCCTAGAAACAAGGGTGTTTTGCTGACTGGAGCCAAAATCTCGCTTTCGCATCTGCCTCATACCTTTCCTCAGGGTTGAAAACATTTCAGGGGTATCCTGAAGTTTTCAAGACCACTGTTTTTGAGATGAGAATTGTCAGAGCATGTAATAGCCATCTTTAGAATGAAACTGCAATGAAAAAAAACAAGAAAAAGCAGCATATCTGCGTCACTGATGTTAAAGTAAGTAGTAGCTCTTCCGTGGTTTGCCTAAGTCACTTCCATGGGTTGTTATGGCTGTTCTTTAGGAACATGGTGTAACTCACAGCGTGCCAAAGAACCCAAGTGCCTGGAGCTGCAGCTGAGGGTGGTTCTGCATGAAGCCTGGTAGATCAGTGTGAGCACCGCTATAGAAATGTTAAGGTCTCAAGGAGGGAAACTGGGGCTTTGATGTGATAGTTCGTACCTCTTTGATTTATCAGAGTCACAAGCATAAATGTCTGAAGAGAATAGACTCGTTGATATATGTCCCATTGCTATATAACACTAAAAATCAGTCTGCTTTTTCCGAGTAAAGGGAAGAGGAGGAAGGGGAGGAACAAACTTCTAATTTTTTCTTCCTCTATCCTGCCTTCTTCTGACAAATACTTCTGGGACCCTTACAATCTTTTGATATCTTTGCCAAGCTGGGTTGACATCAGTCGAGTCCAGAAGCTATTTAAGGTTGAGGAGTGGTATGAGAATTGAATTGCCTTTAAGGATCATAGGACAACTCAGACTGGAAGAGAGTTGAGTGGATCTTCTAGTCCAATGACCTTACCAAATGTCTTAGCTTATGAAACTAGGCTACCAAAACAAAACAAAAAACCCATTGAATCTAAATCCTACAGTAATTACTGAAGATCATGGTGTAGCAAATCTTGCATGTATAAATATGTATGCTTTAATGTATGTGTGTGTGTTTTATACTAGCTTTATACTAAGCTATGATTACCACAGAGAAATAAGCCTGTTCCTCGGGCTTTCATTACTCATTGTGCTTTTATCTCCCGACTTCTCTCTTCGGAGTGAAGCAAGGTGTGTTGGATGAGCACCTGAATGTTCTCAAAGTCCTAGTCCTGCTCCCAGATGTAGCCCTTCTCATTGTTTCATTGGTTAGCTAAAAGAATGCTCTTTCCTGATGTGCTGGTTGGAATGGGAAAACCTTTGCTCACTTCTCTCAGCAGAGCAGCGCTATCCACGGGGAAAGTGAGCAGCTGCAGGAAGCTGAGCCCCATCCATTCAGTACCGCTCGAGTTCTCAGTAAAGCTGAAAAGGTTTTTTTCCTGGGGGGAAAAAAAGCATACAGAGAAAAAGAGAGAAAAAGATTGAAAAATTAGATTAAAAAAAAAAAATGACATGGAAACCAAGGTGGCTTCTATTAAAGTCTGTATTGCTTTTTTTTTTTTTTTTTTTTTTTTTTTTTTTTTTTTTAAAGAAAGCAAGCACTTTAACATTTTCCTATGGTGCAGTGAATCCAAACATAACAGCAGCATGCTGGTTCATGGGAACCGGAAACTGAGAGACTAGAAAACAACATCCTTGGAAAAAAAATCAACACCAGAGTGCTCCTTTCAGGGCAGTTTCTTTATTTTTATTTTTATTACTGTTGGAAACAAGTGACCTACTGGAGCCAAGTAGGCCTGGGGCTAAAATAAAAGGACCTTCAGAAGGCAACCAAAATATGCAGCCAAATGCTGTACTCAACATAAGCATAATTGCTACTGTGCTGTACCCTCTACCAATGTGTATAATTTTAATTTCTGAGGAGAAAAACAAATGTAACTGGAAAGTTTCTATGTCTTAGTTATTGTTCCCAAAGGGGAGGTTAATGGAGCTAAGAGGGAAAATAGACGAGAAAATGTAGTTTGTGTGCAGATAAGTGTCTGTGGGGAAGGGAAGGGAACTGGAGGAAGAGCCGATGCAAAATGGTTCTCACCAACATAAATGGAAGGATAATAATACACAGAAAATAAATGTTGCTGTATTTGTGTACCTATGTGCCATAAAGCTACCAGATGCCAAACTTCAGGCAAGACCACAATTAGGGCTTATTTTAAGCTGGAATGAGATGCAGGAAACATTGCCAATTTTCAGCAAGACATAGTAGGTCTAGGAGTTGGAAAACACTTATTAGATCACTGGAGCCTGTTGCTCCAGCCAGTAGACAACTCCCCTGTGAGACACCAATCTGGTAATGTAACTGTGTGCACTAATGTAATTAAATACCAAAATAATTAAAAATGAGCCTTTGTAACTCATGCATCAGTCAGTATTACAGATATGGGGGTAAAAACAGCAGGATTACATGCTCTTTTTCCCCCGCGTAGTTTTTTTTTTTTTTCTGTGAACTTAGAAGGCCTCAGATTCTGACAGTGCTATCAAAATGCACTGGTCGTAGTTGTGTTCCAAGGACTTCTACAGTACTTTAAACAGACTGCATGAAATATACTTACCACTGAATCAGTGCATGTAAAATGGTTTTCCCCTATTGCTTGTACTTGTTTCTGTTTCTTTCCTTTCAAGATGAGCTTTCTGTGTAAAATAGGTCAAGCGGTCCATTTTTTAGTGAAGCATTCTGCTAGATGTTTGAAATAATTGAAATGCTGCTAAATTCAGCATGGAGAGGGGCATACTTTAGACTTTGAATTTGGCAAACACCAAGAAGTCTGTCTTCACATCCTCTGTTCTCACTCTTCACATTTTCTGTTATCTGTTTAATACATATACTGCAAATCAGGTCCCTTTATGATTCCAATAAATAACACCCCTCAAATTCAGGCAGTACCTGACAATCTGGACTAGCACAACTGCTTTCCTACTTCATAGTAGAATTATCTTCCTCCTGGGAATACTTTTCCTTACCAGCTTACTTTCTATTGATTTGTTTTAACCCATGGTACTAATTTGCTTTGCTTTCATTATTTCATTATTTAATATTATTTATTAATTAATTTCAGTTTGGTTTTGGGCAAAGACTCTTTCAAAAATTCTCAGGTCTGTTTCCCATTGCTGCTGGAGGCTGCTCAGCCACACAAGATATGTTTAGCTCTTTTGAAGGAACCTTAGTCAGTTCCTCCAACCACATAATTGTTTTGAAGTTCTTCTCCAAAATTCTTTGCGATTGTTTATATCTTTCTGAAGACGAAAATCCTATTAAGTTGTCTCTGGGTTATGAAGAAATGTTTTCTGGTCTTTCTGATTCAAGTCTCTAAAGATGAAGCTGGTTGCCATGTTGGCCACACATTATGCTGCTGCTCTCATTGCATGAATTGGTTCACACTGGTATTTAATTTAAAAGATTCAGCTTTGCAGCAGGGATGAAGCAGGCCCAGGTCAGTATTTCATGCTACTTTGTTTTATCTAATATCCATTAAATTACTTGCTTTTCAAATCCTCTCTATATCTGATGTTTTCCCTGTTTTTATTCCATTTAAGTTTGTTTTTATTTCTAATTTTTTCTGTTCTCTTCTGTTCACTGTGTGATCTGTAGATGATAATTAAGATGCTATTCAAGTTTGCTTTCAATATAATTTAAAATTTCTAGATGGAATGAGGTCTTTGTAAATTTCATTCTTTTCTCGGGAAGCCAATCATGAGGTTGCCATTGATCCCAAAGAGAGCATTCAATGACAGTAACAGAAAAGAGTGCGTGTGTGTGTGTTAGTGAAGCAGATGAGGTCCTAAAGCATCTCTTGTTCGTACATTCATACACTTTTATCTTTGCTAACCCAAATGGTTTAATCAAGGGCAAATTCTTAATGCCCATTGGAGGTTTTGTTTCATCAGCTTAGACTACATCAAGGTTTGCAGTGTCCCCATTTGAGGTTATAAGAGCTGATACTTAATTTGTTTCTTTCTGCTCAAATTGGACTCCATGAATTCTTAGTATTCCTGTTGTGCTGGAATAATTACAAAGCTGTTGTCCAACAGCTCTCTGATCTCCAGTTCAGCAATTTAGTTGAATACTCTCTAATGTTAGTTATGTGGCATCGGTTTTTAAAGTGAAGTATGTGGTTGTGGCAGTGAGCAAGGGTGCCAAAGTGAATTCAGATGTTAATGGCCACAAGTGAATGTTTATTATGGTTTGGAAAAAGTTTTACACTTGCTGTGATAGTAGGTACAAAACTTTTGTACTCTATATACTCTGCATTCAGTCAGTCACTTTTCTTCTTTGTAGAAGCACATACAGATGTTTGATTTTGTGGAAATTGAGACTGTCCAAGGCAGAAAATGCTCTAGGACCTGGGCAGAATGCAATCCTAAGCAACAAAGATAACCACAGCAAAGCAGCGAAGCCAACAAACTTGCAGATGATTGTGGAAGACACAGTGAACTGCATTACTGCTTATCTCAGTGCACTATGCCAGGTGATATCAGTAATGATGCTGCAAGCTTTCACAAGCCTTCTGTAGTTTTGGAAACAGCCCATCTATACCTGCTATTAGCAGATGGCCACGTTTATTGTATCTCACAAAGATCCAGAATTCCTATGTTAAGATTTTTTTTTTTTTGGTCAGTTTATTGTAAGAGGTAAGTGGGTTACAGTCCCACGGTTTATCTGAAGGAAAATACCTTTTCTACACCAGTGCATCTGACAGGACAGTGCTGTACATACACAACTTTATTCTGTGCTGTTTCTGTGGCTCAAAGCATCCTCAAGTAGATGCTGCCCGGTAAGGCCAAGGGCTTCTCAGCCCTGCTTCTCTGACCCTTTTGGAAGAGGCACCAGACAGAGTGCCAGCTTATGGCCCCACATACCAGTAAGCCCAAGTGACTGGTGGAAAAACAGCAGTCACTGCAGGGCTGGTGTGCAGCTGATGTAGGGCAATTTAGTTTGAGATCAGGGCTGGTATTGTTTTTCCCTCTGAGATGAGGGAATTCAGTACAGCGTCTTCGGCTGCTCTTGTGCACAAACACTGGTGGCATTGCTAGAGAGCCTCCATGGTTTGTTTCTCCAGTGGTTTTGTGAGCTAACCACACCCGCTACTGGTTTCTGCAGTACCAATTTACAAGATTGGCTGGTTTGGATGAGGAAACCCACATTTCCTGAGGTATCCCAGGGAGCCCAAAAGCCAAGATCTTAAGAAAATTAACAGAAGTTGTGATTTTTTTTTTTCAGCATTGCACTTTAGTGAAGCCTGTGTGCTTTTCTTCCTGTTGAGGAGGGAGTTGCAGTTGTATGCATTCATGTATCAGGAGCTGCTGATATTTCTCTTGTCATACAGCTGGAATCACTAGCCAATTGTTTGTTTTACCTTGATCCAGAACTTTCTGCTCTGGGTCATTGTGTAGCCTTATTCAGGCATGCAAGAGGACAGGCAAGGCTTTGGATCCATGAAGGGGAAAAAAGCAGATGCATCAGTTGGCCGCTACAAAGGGGAACAGCTGCATGAGAATACCAGAGTGCTGGTATTGAGTCTGCATTATATATTTTATTTCTGTGGGTTGATTTCCTCCTGGATTAATAAATTGAAGTGACGGGTAAGAATAACCTAATGAGCATCAGGTGTGATGTAATGCAAGATGGGTATGGGAAGGTGGAAGTGCTTTTCACCTGTGATGAGCAGTCTGGTGGCTTACTTGGTGTCATGGAGCTACAGGACTATTCCTTGGTGTTTTAGATGACTCCTGGGAATGGGATGGAGGGCCGGGAGAAACGGGCTCCTGGTCTCTGACAGCTGCAGTCCTTGGCCCCCCCAGTCACTCTCCTGATGAAATAGAAAGTGCTGCCCGCCTGCTGGCTCAAGACCTCTGCTGAAGTACTAGAATGTGCTACAAAAACACATGTGCAGGTGTAGGAGAATGGAGGATTTTCGGTGTTGCCTAACTGAAAGTTTTTAGGCATTTGATTTCTTTTTTCAAAATTACTAGTAACTGCCAACAACTGAGAGAATAAGTACTAAAAATAGTGTATAAGCAGCAGCAAAATTCCCGCAGTAATCAAGACATGCTTTTCAAGAATTTTTCAAGAATTGCTGGTGTAATTGTGAGAATATCTCCTGGTGTTAGTAATTATAACTTTTAAAAAGAAAAAAGAAAACCTTTGCATTATAATAATTGCTGTTGAATAATTACTGTTAAATGTATTTTACTGCAGTGCCTTAAAATACTTAAGAGCTCTAATTCTATCCTCTGTAACTCTCATTTAATATTACTGCAGATGTATTATATGCAAAATCCAGTCTAGGATCATAAAATCATAGAATGGCCTGGGTTGAAAGAGACCACAATGATCATCTAGTTTCAACCCCCCTGCTATGTGCAGGGTCACCAACCACTAGACTAGGATGATGCAAGGCTAAGCCTATCTGGGAACTGCAGTCAGTCTGTGAAAAATATGCAACTAGAAGGAAGTGTTGATGCAGTGGCATTTCCATTTGATTTGTATGGAATATATTTAACAAATGATGAAACATAGGAATCTGCTGCTTAATGACTGCAGCCCACTTAGTCAAGCTCCCTTGGAACTGTACTCCTATCACCAGGTTGTGCTCTGGGCATCTTGCAGGGTGGGGGAAGGAGAGAAATGATCCATCCTTGAAGTGGCTACAGGCAGACACTGGTGCCAGACTAGGAGAAGGTGGAGTAGGGAAGATGGGGGGGGNGGGATAGGAGAGAGGTCGCTGTTAAATGACTGTAATTACACAGTCTGGGAATGTTCATGATTTGATGGCTGGTGCTCAATCCACGTACTCCAAATCCAAAGCCCAGAGTCTTTGGGGAATTCCATGATAGGCTCTGTGTGACATACTTTTCATGAAATGTTTTTGAAAATAACAGCTAACTGCTGTTGGAACCTTAACTCTTAGCTTTTTACCTTTTAGTGAAATGTTTGTTTTTATTTGGTTTCCTTTGAAAATAATCATCTGCTAGTTGGTTCATCCATGTTTATCTTCAAAGTGCTCAGGGTGTACACCTCTAAAATATGAAATGTTCTTGTTAGAAGTAGATATCTTTATGCTCCACCTCCAAGCAACTAAACCTCACTCATCTAGGCAAGGAAAACTTTGAATTCATACTGCCAGTTCAGAGTAGAGACAGTCACACTGGGTGATTTTTGAGTGTTTTTCTGGTTGGAGGTGAAACTGTCATGAAACATTCAGAGCACAGTAGTTTCATCCATGTGTTACCTGATAAAGAATCCAGGAGCTAAAAAACCCAGTACTGTTACTTACATAGTTAAAATACTGCAAATGCCTACCACACCCTCATCTCTAACCTAGGTCTCTAACCTAGGTATGAAGCAGAGTGTCACATACCGTTTCATCTGGTTTGCTCAGTAAAACAAATCCTCTTTTCTTTGTCTGAAAGTGTTCCAGTTTAAATGAATGTTGTATAACTGTTTGAGATGTTTCTTTTAAACAGGAGGGTTAAGAGAATGGGAAATGATTAGGTTTTTTGTTACTGGGAGACTAAGCAGGTAATTTCCTACAACTTCTTTTTGCTTAGGGAAAGTCCAGGGCGTTTACACAACTGGGTTAGAAATGAAGGTTCCAGCCAAGTGCAAGTACTGAAGTGTGTATCTGTGTTCAGCCATGAGTTGCTACAGGACTTAGTGATACTCTGACAACTAGGCACATACTTTGTTACAAACAGCTGAAGGAGTTGGCCTTTCTGAATTCAAGATGATGTATCTGTACGGTTTGTTGCTGTCCTAACTCTTGGGATGGTTGCCAACAAAACTGAGTTAACTAGCACAGTTATAAATGCTGATGCAGACACATACGTTTCTTCCTGATTGCAGATAACCCTGAATCTCCTCACGAAAAATGAAGAACAGGTCTACCCAAAATATAAGGTTCTCTACCCTATATGCCCCTAATATTTTTCCTTACTTGCTCTGCTCATAAAGGGATAAAGAAGGTATTATCCCCTCATGTCTTTGGCTAATGATCTGGCCAAAAGTAAATACAGAGTGTATCACAGGAATGTGAAGGGTTTAATTGCTGCTGGTATCTCAGTCTGAGACAGCCCTCCTCCTTGACTGGCCCAACAGTGACTGGTGCCAATGGGGCTCTGATGGCAGAACATGTGTGTGCCCCTTGGGCAATAGCAAAGCCACCACACTGGATGAGGATGTGAGGCCTGCTGTAACACATGTAGCCTGATAGCACTTCTTCTGTCTTAAAAGCACATGTAAGAAAGCATGCTCTTTTGCTAGCTTGTTCTAGTTTTCTTGTTTCTGCTGTGCACTATGATGTGTACTGGCAAAGAGGAAATAAGCATTCTTTTTTTAGTAGTGAGAGAAACCCCTGCATAAAAGAAACAATTATGTGTAGTGACATACAGCAAATCATTAACAGCAGCCATATACTCTTATCTAGCCATAAGCGTATCAGTTGTTCCACATCAGAGCTATCAAACCTATTCTTCTGAAAGTCTCAGACCAGCATTCATTTTCTGTTGCCTGGTAGTCACTCTCTTGAACTGCTGATAAATAACTGAATGTCATAAATGGTTTAGCTAATCCTTTTTTTCCAAGTACCATGTTTCTTAGCTCTTTTGATCTTCTATGAGTACCTAAATGACTTTCTCTTGATCAGTGTGCTGTATTAAAGATTGTGGAAAAAAGACTAATTTATAATCTTCTCCATGCACTGAGATCTGAAAATAAAGTGGCTGAGACCTTGGTTTGTTGATAGACAAAAAGGAGTCAGGACAAAGAAGACAATAAGAGTAGAACTGTTTTTTTGCTGAATGACTTTGTCTACTTCCAAATTTTGGAAGAGTACAGTATTTTATTGTTTGACAGGTGGCCCTCCTCTGCACTCACTCCAACAAGTCCCTGTCCTTCTGGTGCTGGGGGCGTCAGAGCTGAATACGGTACTCCAGATTGGGCCTCACCAGTGCAGAGTAAAGGGGGACAATCGCTTCCCTCAACTTGCTGGTCACGCTGCTTTTGAAGCAGTCCAGGACATGGCTCGCTTTCTGGGCTGCAAGTGCATATCTCTGGCTCATGTTGAAGGTTGTTTTTTTTTTTTTTTTTTTTTTTTGTCAACCAACAGCCTCAAATCCTTTCCATCAGGGCTGCTTTCAAACTAGTCTCTGCCCCAGCCTCTATTTGTGCTTGGGATTGCCCTGACCTGGGTACAGGACCTTGCACTTGGCCTTGTTGAACTTTATGAAGTTGGCATGAGCCATCTCTTAAGCCTATCAAGATCCCTCTGGGTGGTATCCCTTCCTCCTTTGTGTCTCAAAAGAGATCTGTGTGCAGAGATTGCATACACAAAATGTAAAGTTGTGAGCAGTTGGGGGACTCCTGTAAATAAACTCCAGTCCAGAGAAGTACTCAACCTAGATATCCTGTACACTAATTTTGGTTGAAATATCCCCACACTTGGTGTAACTCAGTGCTAACAGTGCTGAAGACTTCTGTGAAAAGAAGATACATTAGGATTTCCATGGCAGGCAGACTCACTGATTCATTGCGCTTCCCATGTACATCTTAACGTGCTTTTCTTGTATAAAACATGACAACAACAAAATGATTGGACTGAAGCATAATTGTAGGATTTCCATGGCTTTCTTGGTTATATACCATAATGCTGTAAACAGATAAAGAGCACAGTATTTTTTTCAGGTTGAGAGGACAGTACATGTATACACTGCAGTCTTATTTACTGAGCTATGAGAATTTATATAATGTTTCCAGGGCAGGAAACTGTAAGCTAGTGTAAATTGACTGAGTTCATTTATCATGACGTTCTGCAGATCAGAGGCATCTGATCTACAATGTCTGAGTATCAGCATGTACCCTGCTTTCCTCTGCCAGGAAGTAACTAATGTGACCTGTGCAAATAAATTTAGAATATGGTTTCTTATGCTGTGACCACATTCACTGGCCACCAAAGCCAATTTCTGTCTTCATGTTAAAACATGCTGTGTGCAAAAGTTTGGTTTATTGTATTGTTATTGGAAGCAATTCATTTTTAGGAGTCTCTGAATTTATAGTATTGATTATGAAATCAGGAATTTGCAGGACAAGAGCTTATCTGCTGATCAAGTATGCACACTGGACCTGTTGCCTACCTCTGGAATTAGTGTGATATTTAAATTGATCTAACTTCCACTGCAGTTAGCAAAAATCTGACATTTTTATTCGAGAATTGGTTAAAGCCTGCAATTCCTTGTTATTCTCCTGTTAGCTGGGTGACTGTGCAAGGAAATAAACTTGAAAATGACCCTAAATATAGTCAAAATATCAGGCAACTTTTGTGATAGAGGTTCAACTTCAATGACTTCTGATTTTTCTAGCTTCAAAATGATTTATTTATTTATTTATTTTAAAAAGGATGATAGTGATGGTAAGAACTTGTTGCAGAGGCTGAGAACCATAGGATCTGTTGTGTGGGCTAAAGGACAGATTGTCAGGCAGAGTAACGGTGTAATTCCTCTGAAGATTTGCCCTGTTGTTTCTGAATGTCAGATAGTGTCCTTGTGTAAGTATGAATACTGCTGTTTAAACACATTGTGTTAATTTGTTTTTTCTTGCATTTCTTCTCCTCCTATCCAAGAATTAAAAGGAAAAACAAGTAAAAGATGACAGGAAATAGTTAATAATTCATCACTTCTGCAAACCATGAGTAACATATATTTAGATGCCTGATTGTTTCTGTCTTCGTCCTTAAATGGCAGAATCAAAATGTACTGTAAACAAGAGATAACCTTCTGTGAGACAGCTCCATTAAACTCCTTCTTAGAATTTTTCTTGCAACTGAGAACATTTAGAAAACTAATATCAAGAGTTGATCAATCCTTCTTGGAAAACACCAGTTGACAGAGGAGTCACCTTATTTTGAACAACCACACACGTACACAATCTTTTTTTAACTGATTAAAGAATACTTCCTCGTGCAGTGCAGTTGGAAAACTTGGCAAACGGTCTACATTTAAATGGAGTACAACTACTGTCTTTTCTTCCTTTGGACTCTCTCAGCCCAGCTGTAGCAGCTTCCTCCCTCCGCTGGCTCAACTCCTTGTGCATCGAGTACCAGGTGGAGTCTAGGGCTACAGCTATTTACATCACAGATTTAATGCTGCTCTTCCTGTAAAATTTTATGGATTTTTTTTGCTTCACTGAATTCAAACGTCTCTATTTGCAAGCATAAATATTTATTGCAGAGATAGTAATAATAAAAAAAACTCTCAAATAAATATATTTAGATTTTATTTTAAAGGGAACAATAGGAAACCTGACTGGTAACCAGAAGATGGCACATCATAATAATATAGAGAGATAGAGATATGTATCATCTTGGCTGCTACCCATGGCAGCAGCTTGTAATGGAATTAGTCACTGCTAGAACTTCATCATGATGAGGTTTGTGGCTAACACACTCTGAAACCAGCTGCAAAGTCTCAGAGGCTGATATCCTCTCACCAGGACAGAAGGTCACTGCAGTGCTATTAGTTTGTACTCGGGTGTATGGTAGTTCATTGACACTTGCGTCTTCCCTTCAAAACCAATTTTTCACTGTTGTTTCTTAAAGAAGAATAGGCAGTGAAGGAGGCATCTAACACCTCTGGCAAAACTTTCCAAACGGTTTCAACTCAGTTAACATGTGGGTGTCATAACTTTTAGTTTAGGCTATCCTATACAGTTATCTCTATGTCACAAACTTCTGCTCAAAGGTAGTTCTGCACAGTAGTGACGATAAGTGCTTAGTACTTACAATAACAAAGTGATGTGTTGTACCATCTGAGAAAGATCAAAACCTCTCAACTGTATGCTTTTGTTGGACTTCTTTTGAGGCAGTGAATTACTTCAGGAAGGTTAGGTACATGCGTATCTTCTACTGAGGCTTGCATGCATGCCCTTTCTGAAATGCACGTGGGTGGATGACTCGGTACAGAAACCTGACAGATACCCCTGCCCTTGTGTTGGCCTCTCGTCTGCCACCCAGCTCCCCCCTAACAGGAGCTAGAAGTTGCTAAGTACCTATTTAAACATGTTTAGAAATGTGTAGAAGAATACATGCTCTTCTGCTGTTGCAGCAGTGACTGAGCTCTTCAGAAACCTCTGCTCCTAAGTCTTACCATGGTTGTGAATTTCATGTAGTAAAAATGAGCTCAATAACATTCACGTGGTTTTATGATGTTTGTTTATACCATAGACTTCTCAAGAAATTTTCTGCTATTACTACCTAGAGTACTACATTAAGGGGAAAAAAGTCTTTGCTTTTCTTCCCCCAGGAAAAAAATGCATGATTTTGGTTGACAATTTTATTGGAGAGTATGTGTCCAGAACCATTATAACTGGTTCAATTGCTCTGAAGTGAATTAGAACTCTCATATTCTTGGTTTTTGTTGTTGTTTCATTTTGAGGTTTTTCCCACTGTATGGATTTTATTACTCTGCTTCCTTTTCAGTTCCTGAGATTTTGTGTTATCTTTGAAGTTTTTGTCTGAAACAGTGGGAACTGGAAACGTTAAAAAGAAAAAAAAGTGAGGTTTTCTTGCAATAATTTTTTTGTCATTGGGATCTGAAGAAATCTTATCATCACTAATGAAGTGAATAGTAGAAGTAAACATTTTAAAAATATTTATTACTTCATAGGAACATAAAACTGAAAGTCTTTCTTACTGAGCATATCTAATCTCTATTATTATTTGAGAATGTAGCAAAATCTTTTTCAAAATGTTCAAATACATCACTTTGTACTGTTTAGATGTTTTTTCCCAAATATTTTTGCTATGCAGCTATTTAGCTGTTACTCCTCCAGGGGAGCACATCCTTTTCAGCCTGAACAAATTTTCTTGCAGTATGGCAATTGGTGCACCAGAACTTACACATTAATTGATTTTTCTAGAATAAAAAGAATTGGGATTAGTTCCACTTTGCTGTGTGCAACAGTTCACTGGTGTTTAAGGGTTAGTTAAGGGCTGGTGCCTGGTTTACATTGCACAATAAAAACAATGACAAGTTAGTATGGAAAAATGGTATATGGCTGCTTCATGCTGCAAGCTCTGAACAATTGGTGGGATTGCTTTCATCACGTTTTCCCTCTTCCAATTGCCCCAGTTTGTGAGCCAGTGCCCTATATGCTTTTTGTCAATTTTGCACTGCTGAATGTGGGCTTTCTAATGCCAACCACAGGAAATGCAGGACCAAAGGCACCTGAAGAGATGATCTTTCAGCTGTACTTCTATTCCCAGCAGCTACTTACACATCTTTTCTGAGAAATGCTTGTCTAAGTCAATGTGTCAATGTCTAGTCACAGCTCATTTTCTCTCTGCTCTTCCTATTATTAACATGATTAGTTTTCACTGATACCTGAGCTTGTATAACTTAAGTCTCAGTTCTGTCCTTCTCACCACAGCTGGTGATTAGCAGACATTATCTTTTTTTTCTCTTTTATTTTTTGCAGAAGCCTTTCTGTATTTGAAGCATGTTATTGGTTAACANAAAAAGAAAGAAAAAGAAACTTCTAACATTTAATCATTCTTGCTGATGTCTGCTATTCTTTCTCTGGCTCTGTCCAGATCTGAGAAACATAGTGGCCATGACTTCCTATCTGCAATTGAGTTCTCTATTAGGATGGGCAAGATTTGTTGCTGTTGGATCCAAAAGAACTGTTGTTACTCTGTTTCCTTCTACAGCAGATTTGTTCAATTATTTACCATATTCTGGGGATTTAAGTTAAGCCTAGCAATGTGCATGTAGTTTAATATCTCACTCCTTTCTTTTTTAATACACTCATTTTAGAAGCAGCCTCCAAGTTTGTCTTTTCCAGTTTTCTTGTACAGCAACCACTCTGTTAGTTTCAAAAGATAATCCTTGGAGATTCCAAGCTTACATTAGCCAAATCTGCAAGCACTGTAAGATGAAGATGAGGTGAAAGTTTTTTAACTTTAGTATTCTCTTACTAATTCTTTCCCTGTTCTACTAGATACGTAATCCTTGTCACTAGTGTTGCTATACAAGCAACCTACTCGAGCTAGCATTTGGCTGATGCAAAGATGCTGTTAAACACTTCAGCTTCCTTGGCATCAGATCAGGTAGTTGATTCGTCGTTTGGAGTCATCACTCTATTTTTTCATAGTTCTGGTGAGATTTCCCTAAGAAAGCATTGCTCCAAAAGTTACCACAGGTTGCTGCAGTAAGGAAACTGCTCGTGCTGAAAAAGCTAACGACTAATGCATATCAGTAAGCTGATGACAGAGTACATGCAAGAAAAGAAAATGAAAATGATAGCACCTGTGAGGAAGAGGATCCAAAAATATGAATTAAAAAAAAATGCTATTCACTTAAGGGTAAAGAAAATGTAAGAATAAGCAGTGATTTTGAAAGACTGGACTTTCATATTTTTGTTCTCCGCTTCAGAGGAATCTGGTGACGTAAAAATGACAGGAAGAAATTAAAAGCGTTTCATTATCACTTGTAACAAAGGAGGATACAAAGCGGAAGTTTCTTGACTTGCACATTAGCAGGTTCAGATGACTTGCATCTGAGAGCTGAATGGGTCTCTGAGATGCTGGTTTCTTCCCCTTCACCTTCCTCAAATAGCTTTTTGAAACTATGGAAAAGATGAAGAGATTTGACCAAAAACATTGCAGCATCACTTTTAGAACATAAATTATGATTGTATTCAGAAGAAAATAAACAGTATGCAAACTGATAAAGAATTAACAGGTTAGTGCCATGCAATAGTACTGCAGTGTGATGTATGCCCCATAGAACAAAATCTTCCCGCAAGTTTTGCTAACAAAAGCAGTAGTGTAGTAGTACAGTGTTTTGCTTCCTATAAAATGTTCAAATTATGTCATAGATTATTTCAGTTATAAACTAGAGTGACCTAATTGAGTTGTAGACACTGAGTGGGTTAAAATTGCTGATAGGTCTTAAAATGTAACCATAGGGACTCTTTCTGGAAAGGTTTGGTGAAGTCTAGTTTTTGCCAGCTCTGATTTAAGGACTGAGCACAAGAATTGCAGTTTGTATCAACAACATTTTCTACACTTGCTCTGTATTTGACACAGGGGATGCTTTTATAGTATTTTGCAGATAGTCTGGGATAGAAATTGCAGAAGATCCATCTGTAAATGACCAAAAAATCTGAAAACTGTGCTTGTAATTGGTCAAGGAAGAACATAATTTCTTCAAGAGTCAAGCGAGAGGACAAGAGCTGACTAGGCAACAGATCAGGAGCACCTCTCCAGGAAAAGGGAATTTGAAAAAATCTTAATTTTTATTTAGAAACATGTGACAATAGAGGTTGTAAAAACCAAGCCATTTCACACTTACTGTAGGTTTATAACTGGGAAGATGAAACATCAGAAGTCTTGCCAAGAGTTGTGATGTTTTCTTACTAAGAATCTAAAATACACTAGAAAATTTCCTGGGATATCCCTTTTTATTGACTTTTATCTATGGATTTATGACAACTGTATTTAGTCAGTCTTTTAATTGGAGCATTTTGAGTGAAAGTAAACTATCAGTTTGAGAAAATCATGAAGAGCACTGGGGGCAGAGAGAACTGACAAAGGAGTCTGGGATGGGATTTCCATTTTTTAAGAGGGAGGGAGGGAACAGAGAGTGAGAATTTAAAGGATAGTAGAGAGCAAGCATCTCATCAGTACTTCTGCAAGACATAAAAACTAACCCCGACAGGGTCAGATGGCAAACAAAGCCATGGGACTGGCTTGAAGGGGTAATCATCTCTAAAGAGTACTTTGCTTCCTCCCAGCTTGGGTGCAACTTTAAGCTGCCAAAGATCCCTTTTTTTTTTTCTTTTTTTCTTTCTTTCTTTTTTTTTCCCCTCGTTTCTTTTTTGCCTTGCTGTTATATTCCTGAGTCCACTACCTGTTTGAACCCTTACTTTGTGGCTGAGGTTTCCATGTTGCTGAAGTAGTATTTCGTGGGCTGCTTTCTGTTTGAAACTAATAGGAACTAACCATCCGTGCTGTTTCAAGACCAAAACTCTCAGCTAGAAAGTGAAAGTTACCAGATACAAATAGGGGATATGAGCACTAATCTCTGAGTTTAGGAGTAGGCCTGGTTTTGTTGTGATACTTGCCTACAAAATCATATATTTCATGCTTACACAACTTCTGGTCTCAGCTCTTTCATCAGAATCCTTCATAATCAATGTTTATTGTCTATTAAAGAGATTTAATTTTTGACATAAACTGCATTTTCACTTCTCAGGAGATTAATTCTCTTTTTGTATCTCAACTTTTACTAGGAAAGAATTGAAAATTGCCTTTAGAAGACACGTTTGAGTCTTGTCTTTTTGTTTTTCATTGCTTTAGGTTGCATGGTAAGGATTATCAGGTGTTTCATGGGGAAAATCACTTTCTAGAGAATATGCAGTACTTTTTAGGTGAATTAGCTTGTGATTTGAATGTAAACTTCTCCATTGTGTGTACTCAGAGTGCAAAAATTACAGTTTACATCAAAAAACTTCTGTTCATAAGTAACTTCTCTTTCAGAATAATTTAGGAGACAAAGCTACGGAACATAGAAATGAAATTTATATAAAATACTTTAATTTAAAATTAATTTAAAAAAAAAAACTGATTAACATGGCTTTCACTTTGTAACTAATGTGAATGTTGGTATAACTCAGCTTCTCAGAGAACTGCTGAAGTCATTTATGCGCCTATAACTTTGGACAAATGCCAGCACCCTGCGTTAAGCCAAGTCATATGAACTTCCAGTCAATGAAGGACTTAAGTTTTTAAATTCTTTCCTGTGCTCGGAACAAATCAGGGTTTATTTAAGATGCTGATTTCCCTGTTGTTACCTTACCTTTGGACACTGCTACAAAATATGAATGTCTTATTCTTTTTGACGATACAGTATGTGCAGACTTTCAAAAGCTTTTCTAAGACTCAGATGCACTGTGTGATCCAGCTTGAAAGACCTTTAGTAAAGTGTGTGCCTGGATAACTAAATCAGCACATGGAAACATATGATTCTACAATTCTGTATCAGAAGTGGTTTTGAGCTAAACTGTTGTGATACCAATTGGTGTTGTAATTTCAAAATCCTGCTGCTTTTATTGAAAGCTTGTGTCAGTGAGGACTTAGGAAAATCCCAGCTGTAATCATTTAGCCTAATGAAAATGACTTGTCCTGGCAGTGGGAAATGTCTTAAACTGGCTGAGGTAGGTGCCTTTAATGTTGGAGGGGGGTAGGTGTAGGAGACAGGCTGTTTTCAGAGCCATAATTTGTGTTGATGTTCTATAGGACTCTTCTAGCGAAGTTTCCACCTGTGTGTCTCTGAAAACTTGAGTGCAGTATTTACATGTTGCTTATTGTTCCCTTCTGATGCAAGGCATGTCTGTGGTTCTGCTATACTTGTCTCAGTGTTGGTGACACAATCCAGGGAGCATACCTGCCGAGCCTGTCAGGCTGGCCGAGATTTTGGGCCATACTGGCCTAACGTGCTCTGTCCGCTATTTGAAAAATGTAGTTGGAGGTTTTAACTGGGTTCACAGTCTCCCTGTTGGAAAACAGTTCTCCTTCCTTTTGTTGCTGCACTTGTGTTATGAAAGGAACGTATAAGATCCATAACTGAACAACTCCCATGGCTTGATCAAATGAAAAAGTAGATGTAGAGCACTGAAAAACTTGCTGGAGATGGAGAGCTTAGAGCATATTTTAAACTTAATTTAAAGATGGCTGAATGCAAGTCTTTGGTCCAGTTCCTCTGTCACTAATGCAGACAGAAGAAAAATCATGTATGGAATCCATATTACTGAGCAGGATTTTCAGATACTTGAAATCTAATTGCAGTCATTTGTATCAATGTAAATGAAGAGTGATTTGGAACCAGTGATGAACTAAATGATATCTGTGTTATCCCTTGTTTTGGTTCGGTAGAAATATAAGTGTTTCTTCTTGTTTGTGCTGCTGCTTAGTATTGATTTTGTGTATGCAAAATTGGAATGATTAGTTTTGATTTGAATGCATGTGTCCAGACCAAATACCCTGTTAGATTAAATTGTTTTGAGTTCATTGTTAATGAATCTAAGCTGGAATGATTCTTCTCATTTTCACTCTTATGACAACTGAAATCCAAGAGTTAAGTGTTTGGGTGTTTTAGTTTCAACCTGGGATGGAATTGTTTTCAGAGCATCTGATATGATGCTATGATTTTGGTTACAGGAGAAAAACCGTGTTGATAATAAACTGAAGTTTCTAGCTGCTGCTAAGCAGTGTGGTACAGAGCCAGGGCCGTTCTCAGCAAAGGGCCCAAGTTGCTAGGAAGGAACAGAATTAGGACAATTGACTTAAGCTGGCTGAGGGATATTCCATACCGTACAACATCATGCAGAAGGAGTTTTGAAGGAGGTGGGATTTCATCTCACTCTCTTCCACTCTCTGAGGGAACTAGCTGGGCATCAGTTGGGGTGTGATGAACAACTGCTTGTGCATAACTTGTTATATAAAGTCATATACGTGTAGTCGTAACTATTATACTTTTCCTTTTCGCTATCTTAATTTTATCTCATCCCAAGAGTCCTACTTTGTTGGTTTTTTTTCTACTCTCTCCCCGATCCAAGTGGGATGGTAGGGAGAGCAAAGAGCTGTGGTGCTCCGTCACCTGCCAGATTAAACTACAGCACTGGGGAACAGTAAAGCCGCCTTTTTCCTTACTAACATCAACCTTTGATGAAATTAGTTCTATTTTTTTCTCGGGAATAAATGACAAGATGCAATAGTTGCATTTTTCTCCTATTGACAATTTTGTTCTTCTTCCTTGAAAAATGTTACATGGTATCATAGATTGTGTATTGTAATCTAAAAACGTTAATGAAGAGCAGTATGCACAGTCAAGGTCATTACTGGTGCTTCATGCAGAGAGTGTAGCGTATGGAAATGGAAGAAAAATGCAAAGCTCAGAGTGGGCTTTGGGGGCAACTGGGGACAGCTATTGAACTCCTTGTCTGCATGTAAATCATTTACACCGTTACCAATATCTCACGTTATCAGTACTTAAGAGTCTATTAATAATGTCAGGAGCAGACCTACTTGAGATGTTAGGCCCCATGCCAAATGGGTCCTCCAGTGATTCCCCAAAATAGAACAGATTTCAGAGTGAAGGAGAAGAAGGTGAATGCTACTAGCACTTTAAATAATCAGGGTACAGTAATCACACAAATTTTGAGGAGACAGCTCATGAGCAATTTGGCTGTTGCAGTAGGTAGGTGCAGGCTGTGTCCCACGTGTCAGTGAGACCCCAGTCAGGCTCTTGCTCTAAAGCACTCTTTCATGGATGTAATGTTTCTTCACTGACTTAGAGGGAGCTAAGGGAGACTTAGTTGAGGTTATCCTCTGTGAATATCTTTTGCTTTCTGGAATTGGTTGAGGCTTAAATTATCCAGGATACATTTGGGAGTTGCACAGAGCAACTTTGGGCTGGGATTTCAATAAACCCACATACTAAAAAATATTCTTTTTTAGAGCAATAAGAAAGAGGTAAAGAATTCTAGGATCACTAGTAATATTTTCAAATGATGCAATGATAAACAATTCTTTTTTTTTTTTTTTTTTTTTTTTTTTTTTTTCTGACCATTTTCAGTTCCCAGTAAAGGTGGTGGTGTTTTGGTCAGGGATTTATCATTCTATATTGCAGTATCTGCAGAATTTTTTATTTCTTCAAGTTTTACTGTAATTTGTCACATTCTCTAGGTGACAAGTATCCACAGGGTTAAAAGGTTCAGGGCTTTTGTTGAACATCAGTAATTTAAGAATGACTATTTCAAAATAAACAGTTTTTG
Source organism: Pavo muticus (assembly GCA_016647715.1). Classification (NCBI taxonomy): domain Eukaryota; kingdom Metazoa; phylum Chordata; class Aves; order Galliformes; family Phasianidae; genus Pavo; species Pavo muticus. The sequence goes on from JACDJE010000188.1 coordinate 1,084,234, forward strand.
AGATCTTCATTTTAGGTAAATTAGAGTCTTTGGGAAATAAAAACAGTACCCAAATTTATAGGAGTAACTGACAGAGATGAAAAGATTTTGGAGCAGCATTTCCAATGGTATTTATGTTCCTACAATAAAACGCACACATATATAAAAGAAACGTAACCTGGCTGGTTTTAAAACCCAAAGCTCTGAAGTGGATGTGTTACACCGTCTCTAAATAAATGTTTGTTGAGTGACTGAATGTTAACTACTAGGTAATGGTATTGGTTTCAGTGTTGCAAAAATCTTCCATCACAACTTCCCGTCTCTCTAGACATTCATCCAGCGCACAGTGTTCTGTAGGAGGAGAGCCTCACATTTGTGTTGCTCCTCCTCCTGTGTGCAGACAGCTTTTTCATGAGCATAGGAGGTAATGAGCGTTAGAAAACATTGCTGCAAAGTTTGGCTTTTAAGATCCAGGGAGAGGAATGTTTTCCCTTCCCTTCTGAACACTGCTGTTGTTTTTGTTGGCTTTGAGGAAGACAAGTGTCTGGTCTTGCAGCCACACTTCCTTTGGGGTGCTACTGTTGCGGAGCAGGAGGAGGCTGTGGGCCTCTGCAGGCTGGTGTGGGCACTGGCAGCTGCTGGAGGACTTGCAGGGAGCTCAGTAAATGCTACACCTATACAGGGCCTATCTTCTAGAAAAACTGGAAAGGAATTTCTGCGAATGAAGGCCATGTCTGCTTCGTACTTCTTTTTCATTGAGTTAGAATACTATTGCATATATAGATAGATAGATATAGATATATATAAAGATTCAGCAATGCACTGTGCTCCTAGACTAAGCTCACTGTGTTTGAACTTTGGAGTGGCTGTCCTGACTGCCTTGGTGTTGTTTGCACTCAAAATGATGAATGAGGATCCCACTTAGCAAATGTATTTAGCCTTTACTCTTTATTGTAACTGTGAAACGCAAGTGAAAAATGTTACTGTGAAACACACTATTTTCACAGTATTCTTGAGTAATAAGATACTGAATGTCAGGGGAAAACCCAAAACAAAAGCCACCTTCATTTAATAAGCTGGACTGGTTTCTTGGTTGAGCTTTCCCAAAATTTCAAAAGGATAGTTTCCAGTATCATGACAGAATTATTTCTGAGCATTTATTCATCATCAGTTTTCTTCTTCAACGGAGCCTATTGCAACATATCACTTTCTCTGTTTCCCCACCTTTGCTTGGAATAGGCCACAGGCATCCTCAGTACATAATTTTGAAAAAGGCTAAAAGATGAGCTAAGCAATTTTAAGCCTTTTAAAACTTCCAGGTACGTTCCCTACATTTTGGCCATTGTGTCTTTTTCTATGGGAGTGTGATGGCTGAAAAGTCTGGAATGTGCCTGTCAGTAATCAATGTCTCAAAATACCTGAGCTAATCAGTGAGCCTTGCTCAAAGGTGTGCACTCAGTATATGGAAGCCCTAAGATGCATCTTTCTGTATTCCCTCAAAACAACACTTTAAACCAGCTGTACCAGTACTGCCTGTAGAGTATGTGTTGTTTTTAGCACAGGGTAACAGGAGTGAGAGCTGTTATAAGCCGTTGGTTGTTCTATTTATTTTTCTTTCCTTGATATAGAACTATAGAAAAGGCAAAGAGATCCCACAAACTCCATGTGTGTGAGCTGTGCTCCCATTTCCTAGCCTGAGAACTGATTGGTGCCACCGTGCAGAAGGGGCACAGCTACTGATTGTGGAGAAAGTGTAGTTACACAGAGATGCAGGTGTGGGCTGGGCTGCTCATTATGAAGGACAGTGTAAGTGAGCACAAGTGACTAATTACACAAGAAACACTATTTTATTTTTGCACCTCAGTTCAGGCATTTTTGTCATGTCTCCATTGGAGTAGTCCCCACTTTCTCCCATGTACCTTTGTCTTTTATCCGGTTTACAGTTACCACTTTTTTCACTTCAAAAGTTAGATATTTTTCTCTCTCATTTGCTGACATAAGTAACAAATGTTTTGAGGCTATAGCTTACTCTGGTATGAATAAGTGAAGAATCCCATACCTTTTCCTCAAGGGATCAACTATGTTGCAGTAACAGGACTCTCTCCCTTTCCCTTTCTCATAAAAAGTTGATGCCTGTGATAACAAATAATCATCTTGTTATTCTGCTTTTTGGTGGTATTGAGGAGCCAAGGGGTAAAAAAAAAAAAAAAAAAAAAAAGATAATGACCAGGGATTATTAATGAATCTGAAACTCTTCCTTCTCTCAAGCTGTTTTTAATTTTAATCATAACACCTTCCTCGTAAGGGATGGAGTAGTCATGTATCCCTGGAGCATTAACTGCTGAACAATCTTGTCTGTATGTTTTACCAACAACCTTTCAGTAAATAAGGGTGCCAGTAGCATGCATACGTAACACAGAGCATTCCTTCACAGCTGATAACTATGCGCATTCAAATCAGGACATGTGCTAATTTGGATGGTTGATTGCATGTGTATGTATAGCCTGAGAACATGTGATATAGCACAAGTGGTCTTAAATCAGTGGTGTGTTTCAGAATGAAGGGCAATACACAGGAGTCTGCTTGCTGCTTGTCCAGGTGATGGAGCATCCCGCCTTGGGATGAGCTGAGCTCCAGTGGCCCAGTTCCTACTGCGTGCAGATTTTCTAAATTTTCAGTGCAGTTTGACCTGAGAGTGAATCATGAAACTTGACCATGGTTTTATTTTTTGTAAGTTTTCCATTTGTATTCTCCCTAGAGTCTAGTCCAAGAGCAATTGACATACGTTGATCCCCTGTTGACTTGAGGGGCCCTTTGGGAACAAACTACTGTTGTGTTGGCAGATGATTACAGGTTGTTTTCAGTGCCTGTCATCTGAAGATTACTCTTGGGAAATCAATAACTTACTTACTGTTCCTATAGAATCTCTAGGGCATTCACATGGGAACAATGTGGATCACCTCATGTAATTTCCAAAATAGAGAGGACAACATAACTACTTATTATTTTCCCTGATTGCAAAGGGTGAGGGAAGCATATCTAGATGAATTACTGTTATGTTGATGCTATGTTGATTCTGCTGCAGAACTCGACAGGGTAAGTTTAACAGAAGCCAGCCCCTGTTAAGGTCAGCTCACAAAATTTCCTGAATACCTTTTCTCCTCCCGTGAGCTTCCCTCCAAATGATGTCTACGTTTTGTAAGTTAGTTCTAAAATGTGGCAAGTATGGGATATAAAATGTAAGGAATAATATAGGAGTATGAAACAGAACCCATAAGGAGATGACAGTAATTGAGAAGGCAAGCTGTGTTTACTGTCTTGAACCAGAACTGTCTGAGGTTTCTCTTGGCTTTCCTGGCAGTTGTCATCTCCTGTAGATTACATGTTGCATCTCTAGAGTAAATGCATTCACAGCGTGGCTTCCCTTGAATCTTGTAAGAGTCTGAAAACAGGGAAAGCCTACCTTATGGTGGAAAACATTGTTAATAAATATTGGTTGACAGTAGAGGAGACTAAAACAGTCTCCTCCAGGTGCAGTTAGAACAAAATGATTCTCTCTACTGTTCTCCAGCAAGGAGAAAGCTTTCTTTCTCTCTCTGTAGGTGCCTGATTGTCTCAAAATGCATCAAATAGAGTGGCGATACTATTAAAAATCTCCTTCTCTGAGTAGCCATGGGAAAGGGAGGGAATTCACAGCTCAGGCTCCAGAGGGCAGGACATTTGTTTTCCTTGTGATCAAGATCGAGAGCTTGATTGCCAGAAATAACAGTATGGGCGGCTTTAGGAACTGAAGTAGTGATGGAGCTGTGAGAATCTCTCAGGCCTGCTTGCTTCTCCTTGGTAATGTAACAGACAAGTTCTGGTTGTGCTGGGCTCAGGTCTGCCTTCTAGCCACTAGTGTCCCCACAGAGGAGAGCAGGCTGGAGTTTGAATTGCCACTTGGATATGATGCTGCAACTGGGAAAGCACTTCCAGGCCTTGCTAGTAAGAGAGCAAGAGGCTGAGGCTGCTGCTCAGCTGTGCTATATCCACGCAGACAGAGCCAACAAGAGCTGGGCCAGTGAGATAGACCTGAAATATTTGAAATTTTACTGAGTGGTTTGGAGTTAGCCAATTGAAATGCTTGCCTTCAAAACTCAGACAAGACAAGTCGTTTATCCAAGTGAAGTGCTCTAAGATGCAGCGAGCAGCATTGACATCAGCAGAGATCAATGCAGGACGAAGAGGTCTATTTAATCTAGGAAATGAGTGACTTGGCTCTTTGATCCTGTTGTATTCTTTTATTCCCAGAAGGCTACATTTAGTCCTGCATACACAAATTCTGTTTAACTAAGTTTATTTAGGTTTTAAATATTTGTGGGTTTCTTTTGTTTAGGCTCTGTTGTATAACAAGAAAACAAAAACAAAAACCAAACCTGTTACCACGTAATTAGGCTGTTGCTGTGTAAGCATGTGTAGCCCTATTCAAAGCCAAGAGCAGAACATGCAAATTCAAACCCAAATACATTTCTTTAAACATCCATATGGTATAAAAGAGAACAAACCTCTGACCCATTGTAAACAAAACGGCCTAGGACATGGCATAGGGAAATCGCTCCCATTTGAATGACCAAGGACAGTATCTAGTTGGGCTCACTTGGTCTGCAGTCTGCCGTTTTCCAGAAGTACGAGAAACCTGGCACAGCTTCATGCAAAGGTGTATGTTTGGGTTTGAGATGGAAAAATTTAAGGCACGCATTAGAAAACATGAGGATAAGACTGCACTCTTTATGGTGATGAAAGATAATCTCAGAAAAATCTTCATCACCCCTTGTCCAGCAAGATTATTTGCTCTGGTGTAAATAAGTAAGAGAACCCTGAGGTTTTCGTACTGACCCCACAGCACATTGGAGCCGGCGCTGGGATGAGCTGGGCTGTAGCACTGCTCGCTACAGCCTGCACCTCATTGCGTTTCAGCAGTGGAGAGTTTTAAAGCCTAAGTAACAGTAAGGCAGCGTGATGTAGAAAACAGCACTGCTAAACAAGCCGGGGACAGGCAGCCCTCCAACCCGGCCGTTGCTCCCGCACGCCGGGTCAGCTGTAATGTGCACTGCCCGAGCTAGCAGCTCTGTTCATACGGGTGCCAGCCGTGCGCGTTGTTTGCTCGTTTTCCTTTCTATTATTATTATTATTATTATTATTAATGCTTTTCCCACGCAGGGGTCGGGGCCGTCCCCGACACTCTCAGCCGAGGCGGGGCAGGTGCGGCCGCACTTCCCCCCCCGGCGGGACGCGCAGGGAGGTAGCGGGCTAAAGCCATCTTATTATGGAAAAGAAATAATATAAGTTGTAAAAAGAAAAA